>JAGKRU010000029.1:0-454642 GCA_022884055.1 Russula griseocarnosa
GAATCAACTGTGATCCGTCGACAAGGACTGTCATGATCATGGTGATCATCGTTGTTGAAGAAGAATCAAACGTTCAAGACATTGGGAAGTAGATGGGGGTCAGCTCAATTCAATGAGCAGTCGATAAATCAAAGAGGAACGTGAAAGCGCGTGCACAATTTTTTACGAGATCTGATTGGTCAGCCAGTCAGATTAAGGTGGCTGCGGCAAAATCCGAGTCTGGACATGCGGCCGGCCGGCCGGCCAGGCCCAACTTGAATTAGCTGCGATCAGCGGTTAAACAAAGATGCGTAACCTGTACCATCCCCACACTGTACCTCGTCCTCCCCTGGCCTGGATCTGAACTCTTGCTTTTGGTTCAGGTCGCTTGACATTGCAGAGTTTTCAACAAACGTCACGGTTCCAATTGGTCTGATGCTTCCTTGGATCTGTCTCATGGCGCGGGAGGAGTGCTCAGCCCAGGCCCGCTCAGGCTCTAGCAGCGTATCCATACTACTCAAGGGATTACTTTTCTTACGCCATGCCATCAGGCAAAATTCAGGCTCGAACTTTGGACAATGACTAAAGTATGCCAGTGCAATAAAAGTAGGCCGTGCGTGTGCAGGTCATCGCGTTCCTTGTAGCACGACAACAACTGCGCACCCGTAATAACCACGCCGCATTCCTGTTACGTCAAATCGAATCTGAGTCCACCAGAGCCATTACTCCATTACTGTACGCCTTTTGTGCCTACACTGTCCAAGTCCGGTCCGGTCCGGTCCAGGCAACATTTTGCGGGCCTGGGACTCAAACCTAAGGTTCAGTCAAGTATTCATCTGACCCTGGATCTCCTAGGTTCAGCGTCAAGCTGAACTTTGATCTAAGTTGAGAGGTCTGGATCCCGTTCAGACCTGATCCAGGTGGTCCTGACCCGGACCTTGGACTGTGTATTTGTGCCTCTCTCTAAAACCGTTTTTTTGGTGTCTTCCCAGGCCACGTTGTCATGTGTCCTGCGTGCTTATCTATGGCGCCATCAGTTATAAATATGCTGTGCATGTTTGTGGGTGTGTCGCTCTTCTCTTTCCCCATTGCCCACGATCCACTATTCTTCACTTCCCCTTATGTCTCACACTCACCGTACTTCCACATCCTCCCAATTCAAAATTTCCGACGATGTCTTGGAAGCGTACAAAAAACGCACAAACATCGATCTTCTCACGCACCCGCTCGCTCACCGGCTCAATTCCTGTGATTCGGCTGCCAGTATTA
Organism: Russula griseocarnosa; assembly: GCA_022884055.1. Classification (NCBI taxonomy): domain Eukaryota; kingdom Fungi; phylum Basidiomycota; class Agaricomycetes; order Russulales; family Russulaceae; genus Russula; species Russula griseocarnosa. Next base: position 1,249 of record JAGKRU010000029.1, read on the forward strand.
TACCGTGCTTCGAGAGCAAGTCCAGGAGCTCAACGAGTCTCAACGCAGCAGTAGACGTGGCTGGACTCAACTGTGAACGTCCTTCATAGTTCTCAGACAAGCTCGGCCAAGTTGTTGGTTCGGTATGCTTCAGATCGTGAACTTGTCGGAGATCTACCCTCTCATATTTAATTGACAGGCATTCCACCTGCAAAGGTGATCTTTATCGGATTTGGTGTACTTCTCTCAGTGTGTACCTTTCTTAATACCTTCGTACGATCCATCGTAATACGAATGATTTTTAGACAGCTAAGGACGTTCGCGCGGACCAACATGCTCTCCTTAAGATGTTCGAGCGCATAGAAGGATTTTCCGACGTCTGGACACATACACTGAAGTGGCGCTTAATCAAGGAATGGTGGACACGATCACGGAATATATGGTTGTCGTCGTCGATATTCTGGCCATCGCGACAGAAGAAACCAAACAATGCCGAATGAGTGAGTCCTTGTCGTGACGAATAAATTTTCGTTGATAGAACGATTTCAGAAAAATATGTAAAGAAACTAATCAATATGCTGATTGGAAATAACGAGATCGAGGATGCGCTGAAGAGACTGGACAGGCTGACGGATGACGAGGCTCGAATGGCAGCAGCGCAGCTCCTGCAGATCGCGAATGCTTACAAACGTTCGTAGTTCCCGAACCGCATTCATGCCGGAAATGCAGGCTCAATCGTCCTGACAGAGAATATATGGCTCTCGCCACCAGATCCATCTACCAATCACAAAATCGCGTGTACCGATACCGCTCATCACAAGGGAACCGCGAACTGGTTTTTCGAGGGAAGGACGTACAAGGAATGGAAATCAACAGATTCCGACTCGCTACTCTGGATCCATGGGAAACGTGCGTCCCTTTCCCATCCTGTCCCCTGACGCCCCCTAATTACATCCCTTATTTGTAGCTGGCTCCGGCAAGAGTATACTTTGGTTCGTAGAGCCTTCACTGTCATTATCAAAGATTGGATTGTTGAGTCGCTTGTCGTTCTCTAGTTCTACAATAATCGAAGATGTGAAAACTATGTGCATTCCCGGTAAAGCCTCGATCGCATACTTTTATTTCGACTTTCGGGACATCAACAAACAACACCGGCGTAACCTAGTCCCTTCCCTTCTCGCCCAACTTTCCAAACAATCGAGTGCCTGTTGCAATATTCTATCACGTCTTTATTCCGATCATGACAACGGCGCGCATCAGCCCAATGGTGACGCTCTGGAACGGTGCCTGATAGAGATGCTCACAGTCCGAGATCACCATCCGATTTACCTAATAATGGATGGCCTTAATGAATGTCCTGACATCTCCGAGGTTCCATCACCTCGCAATCGGGTACTTCAGCTATTGGAGGAACTCTCTAACCTTCAAATTCCAAACCTTCGCATTTGTGTCACAAGTCGCGCAGAATTCGACATACGATATTTCCTTGAGCCTCTGACCTCCCGCCAAATCTCCCTGCATGATCAGACCGGACAAAAACAAGATATTGCGGATTATGTTAGGTCGGTTGTTTACTCAAAATCAGAACCATCCATGCGGAGATGGAAGGAGAAGGATAAGGAATATGTGATCGAGACACTCTCCACACGAGCTGGCGGAATGTAAGTGATTTTACATTCGTGTGTTACCTGTGCAAATCATCGGACAGGTTTCGCTGGATAATTTGTCAATTGGAAGTCCTACGTCGATGTCTTCCGCCAAGTGTCAAACTAGCGCTTAGGGAATTGCCTGGATCGTTGGACGAAACATACGAGCGTACACTGAAGGAAATTGAGCCGAATAAGTGGCTCGCTCAACGTGTATTGAAATGCTTGGTTGTCGCCGTCCGGCCCTTTCGTGTCGAGGAACTTGCGGAAGTCCTCGCACCCGACTTGGATGGAGCGGAAGGGATCCCGAGGTTAGGACCAGATTGGCGTTCGGAGGAACAAGAATCAGCTCTTTTGTTGGCGTGCTCAAGTCTGATTGAAATTGTCCAAGCTGGTGATTCGCGGGTCGTGCAATTTTCGCACTTTTCCGTCAAGGAATTCCTGACCTCGTCTCGGCTCGCTACTGCAAGAGAAGTCTCAAATTATCATATCGATTTGGAACCCGCTCATACGATCCTGGCGCAAGCTTGCCTAAGAGTTTTACTACAAATACAAGATGACGTTGATGGGCGTATGCGCGAGGACCATCCGGCTCGATACGCTGCCGAGCATTGGGCTACTCATGCGCAATTTGGGAAGGTGTCGTCACGTTTACACAAAGGGATGAATGATCTCTTCGACGCGAACAAACCACACTTTAAGGTGTGGCTCACGCTATGCGATATAGACACCGAGCCCGACTACGATGCAACCTTTAAATTGTTCACACCATCGAACAAATCCTCCGCAGCTCCCCTATATTACGCAGCTCTCTGTGGATTCCGCGATCTCGTAGAGCACCTCATTACCAAGCATCCACAGGATGTGAATGTTGATGGGGGCTACTATGTTCGACCACTAGTGGCAGCATTGGCAGGAGAACACTTCCAGACGGCAGATTTACTCCGTCATAACGGCGCAGACCTGGATGTCCGGGGCCAATATGGGAGACATCCATTGCATGCCGCGGCCTTTTCTGGAAATTTGGAGGTGGTCCAGATATTAATCGAGTACGATCCTGTCTACATCGATGCTAGGGAAGAGGATGATGGGTGGACGCCGTTATTTTGGGCATCAACCGGTAGTGATTTCGAAGACGGTTCTGTCGTTCGATTACTGCTAGAGCATGGTGCAGATGTAAACGCGCAGGATCAGAGCGGCCGGACCCCGTTGCACCTGGCGTCGTTTAGTGGGGCGCTGGAGGTTGTGCGCCTGCTGCTCGAACGTGCTGATGTAGAGGTGAAGAGAAATGACGGCGAGACCGCATTGCAGGAAGCGGCTCAAAATGAACATGACGACGTTGTGAAATTACTGCGAGAATATGGAGCCAAGTAGAAACACCTTGTAGCTGTTAGTATTTCCGTATACGTATACAATTCCTCAGGCTTGTCGACGATAGAGATATGCCATCGTGGTCATTTCTTCTTCTCGTTTCACTCATTCTAACGCTGCCGTATGTGACAATACTGTAAAACACGAAATAGCTAGTAGCAGTGGTACAGTAGTATCCAGTCTCTTCCAGTTTTACTCAGTTTCGCGTCCTACGAAACGCGCGCGATTCATGTCATATAATAAGGCAGTGCGGCGGACTCGGTTGGCATTATACTGTGCTCTTGGAGCACGGAGGGTTGATGTAACTTAGTAGGAAGCGGAGGCTTGGAGGGTGGGAGTCAAGGAGGGTCTTCGCCGTCTACAGATTCAGAATCAGTAGTCGTCTCGGTCTAGTATAGATACATCGGCGGTTTCGATCTCACTCATCAAAATAAGGAAAATCGCATTTTATTTTTGACGGTGATGAACACGAGGTATCCGGAGTTCAGTTCTGACAGTTCAATGTGGACATTACAAACTTACCCTGCATGAAAATGGAAGAAATAGGTGTTAAAAATGTGTCAATCTGTCAGTAAGGGACAGGGCTTTGCAAGACGTGAGAGTTGGTCGTCAGCAATTTCCGACAGAAGGGCCGTGCGAAGCGTGAAGGTGAGGGTAAGGGTGATGAGATGGGTAGAAGGTAACGGAGCACTGGCATATGTAAACGTAACAGTAAGTGTAGGGTTAGCGGTGTTGGTCAAGTTTGGTGTAGAGGTAGGCGGCAGGAGGAAGCAGAGGGGGTAAGGCCAGTAAGGGATAAGAGGGCGGGAGATTATGCAATTATGCATTATGCATGACTGCATGACCCCATAGATAACAATCTCGCGCCTAGTGATGGAATGCAAATGGGTAAATTAGGCTGGCCAATGCTCGAAAGTGAGTTGATGAACAGCTGGAGAACAATATTAATGACACAGTCTTTGCTTGCCAGTGAACACTGCGGCCAAGGGTTGGACGTTGAACGTTGATATCTTCTTCCTATTCCTCCTGTTCTCCCCCCCTCGTCCTCGATCTCCACTTCGATACCTCCTTCTACCTCCACCTCCACCTCCACCTCCGAGTCATAGTCATCATGGCCTCCTGCACTCTGTTCCAGGACGGCAGGAGAAGACGGGAACGGGATCTCCTCTTGCTCACCGCTGTCTTGTGGTTCAAAGCCAGTGAAGGGATACGGAAGATTCATGAGCGGTGCGTTCTTGTCGCCCTTGGCCATCGACTTCTCGTGAAAAAACAGCCTCCGGCGGTGGGGTTATGACTTCCTGTCCATTTCCATGTCCATTCTCCTGCACGACTGAGCGCCATTTGGGCTCTCAAACAGGTTATGCGAGAGCATGCCCCTATGAACTGGCTGCAACCAAACCCAACAGCAGCAAAGATCTTCTCGACACCTTTGAATTCACCTTCAGAGGGACGCTCGGCTGACCTCTCGCAGCGTGGTGCTCGAAGTATGAGACAAAACTCGTACACCTCACACACGCGTAGTAAAGTACATTCTTTCCGGCTCCAGGGAAGTGCATCGGCGCCGCTGGTACCTATAAATGCGACTACACCCGATTCCAACATTTCGCTTTGGATTGAAGTCGCACGACCCACCTCTTCCTCCCCTCGTTCGCCGAACGAGGGCCACAGAGCCCTGCACAGCCATACCCGCCGAATATCCAGAGACCGAGCCTAACTTGATATTATTTATTATATGCGAATCACAAGAACAGAGAAAAGGCTACGCACCTCTGGCATGGGCTGACAGAACTCCCGTGTTCTTGTCAAAGAACGCTCCATTGCGGTGCGCAATACTCTGATCAACGCCCGGGAGTGATAACACACCAAGGAGACTCTCAATTCTGAAGAACAAGACTACAGCGCGAGGGCCAGGCCTGCACACGGGAGGAGCATCACGATAGTTGGAAGGCTCTAGCACAAATGTGCTGGAGAAAGCAGAAGTGGTCGTAGGATGACATGGCAACAGAGTTGAAAGCCGGGGAAGACAGGTAGATAGGAAGGATGAGGGAACGACGATAAGCCTTATCTTCTATGATGTCAAAGTTTCAAATACTCACAGAAACGCTAACGACAATAGTAAGAGTAGAGGACCTCATAGCCAAGACGTCGAATATCCGGAAGACCCGGCACGCAATGTACAGTATGCCACGACGCCCAGGACCCAGTACGACCAGAGCCGGGAACTCCAGGTGCGTCTGGATTCGGAAACGTTGCTTTACAGATAAACTTGCTTCAGCAAAGAAAGAAAATGGCACCGCCCTGTACGGGCCAACTCACTCGATCGAGGTGTAAATAGCATTTGAGCAGGACGGGTCGTGCAGGAGTTCGAGGGGTGGAAGCCGGGAGATCGGAACTTTAGCGGTGTCACAATAGCGCCACGCAAGCGGGCATCCAGTGTCTGGGAAGAAAGAGTCGGCAATAGTGCTCCGATCACAGGTGCTTTCGCAGCACGGAACCATATACGGGAGCGGAAGAAAGATGAAGAATGGGAGGGATGGCGAGGGATGGCACCGGCTTACTGCATACCCGCGTCGTTGTCATCTGATCCGTCGACGACGACCATCACGACCACCTGTACCAGCGCCTGTGAAAGTGGTGGCGGTATTCGAGTCCTGCATGTTGACAATGCGAACGGAACGTGGTGTGTGTTTGCGCCCACCTAAGGAAGGCACGGACGTCTGTTGTCGACAATCTTTGCCGCTGGCGCTGGCTGCTCGGGGACCGTCAGAGCCAAGCATCATCGGGACCGTCAGAGCCAAGCATCATCATTGCTGTGCTGAGCGAGCGGAGGGTTGGTCCTGAGTGGGGGACGCTTGGGAAGCCAGGAGGGATAGCCCTGGCTCGAGGTGGAAATGGGGGATTGTTGGCTTGAGGCTATACTGATGGACTGATTCGTTGATCGGGAGAGTCATGCTGATCGTTGTTGTCATTGCCAAATAAAGCTCGCCGCCCGGCCAGTAAGCACATCTTTCCCGGCCCGGTGAAGCGAGACAAACGTCTCCTGCGCTGCGCACTGGACTCTGGCTATCAAGCTTCATAGCCAATGAAGACACCGAATATCGAAGCACCCAGTACGCGATGCATGCATTGGCTCCAAGACCCACTTACGAAAACCAGAATCAAGAGCTCCAGGTCACGCAAGACTCAAAAATACCAGCTCAACGGATAAACGATATATATATCATTGGAGTCAAGATGTGTCTGAAGAGGCACCGTGGGCAAGGATGAGGAGTGAATTGGATAGAAGTGAAAGTGCGTCTTCCCGAGCTGTGCCGCGCAGGAGTTCGGAGCTTGGGCGCGGCCGCGATGGCAGCACACAATTGAAGCGGGAATCCGGTGTCTGAAAATAAAGAAGGATTAGCGGGAGTCCTCCGAGCGCAGACACTTTTGTGGCATGGGACCATACACGGGAGCGAAAGGAGGAAGGGAAGGGGAACGATGGAGGTGTTGGAATAAACCTCGGGCGCGTGCGGGAAAATGAGTGGGATTCGAGTGGTGTGGGCAAACGCACAAGGGCGCCGGAAAGTATTTACATGTACTTTATACCCGAGAAAAGAGTGTGTCGGCACACTGGCAGATGAATAGAAAATAAACTGGTGACTAAAATACTGCTAACGGTAAGGAGACAAGAGCCATGCGAGCTCGATTTCAACAGGAGGGTGGCATGGGCACTACGGCCTACCCGCATCATCGTCGTCTTATCCATCACAGGCTCCCGGTGTGCACCACCACTGGCACGTGTGGTAGTGGCGGTGTTCGAGTCCTGCATGCTGACGACGCGAAAGGAGGGTGGTGTGGGTTCGCGGCAGCTAGCAACACTACTAGTAGAAGTGCAGAATCGTCGACAAAGTCGAGGCTGCTGATTCGTTGGCAGGGGCTGTCATAATCATATGGTCCTTATGATCATTGTCGGTCGTTTGAAAGAAAGGTGAAAGTGATGAGTTATCAACTTACGCCGACGTTGAAGGAGTAACGGCAAAAGCCGAAATGAGGCCCTGCCAAGCATCCGGCCCGACTTGAACTAGCCATTCAACAAAAACTTTCATTTACGGTACAATAACACTATCCTCCTCTATTGGTCCCCTCTGTTGGTCAAAATTATTAAAGGTGCAAAAGCAGGAACGGGCGAAGGTTCAAGTGTACATTTAGGACACCACGACGAAGCCGTGCGAAACCAAAACCGTGACGTTGTAAACCGTTAAAACACTGTTAGGACTTTAACTAAGTCACTTCTCCTAATGCTGTCCTGGGTCTGAGCTGTCGCTTTTGAGTTCTGATCGCTTTAACATGCAGAGTTTTCAGCAAACGTAACTGGTCGGTCCCAATCGGTTTGGTCCTCATGGCGCGGGAAGGGTGCTCAGGCCGCCCAGGCACTAGCAATATACTACTCAAGGGATTACTCGTCTGGTCGCATCAAGGCAAAACTCAGGCTCGAACCTTGGAACGTTGAGTAAATCATGTAAGTGCAATAAGGACAACTCAGGCCACGTTGGACAATTGTCATGTGTCTCGCGCGCCTAACTTATCTATGGCGCCTATCAGTTAACGTATAAATATGCTGTAACTTACCTGCACGTTTGCGAGGCGTGTCGCTCTTCTCTCTCCCCGTCACCCACGATTCTACTATCCTCTCCTCAATTCCTCACTTCCCCTTTATGTCTCACCCCCACTCTACTTCCACATCACCCAACTTCGAACTAATTTTCGATAATGCCTTGAAAGCGTACAAAAAACGAACAAAGAACGATCTTCTCACGCACCCGCTCGCTGACCGGCTCAAAGCCAGTGATTCAGCTACCGGTATTCTCTCCGTGCTTCAAGAGCAAGTCCAGAAGCTCAATGACTCTCAACGCAGCAATACAAAATGGCTGGACCCAACTGTGAACGTCCTTCATGCGTTCTCAGACGTACTTGGCCAGGCTGTCTGCTCGGTATGCTTCGGAACATGAACTAGTCCGAGATCTACCCACTCATATTTATTTTACAGGCATTCTCACCTGCAAAGGTGATCTTTATTGGCTTTGGTGTCCTTCTCTCAGTGTGTGCTTTTCTTAATATCCTCATGCAGCTCATCGTAATACGAGCAATTTCTAGACAGCGAAGGACGTTCGCGCGGATCAGGACACTCTTTTTGAGATGTTCGAGCGCATAGAAGCATATTTCCGGCGTCTGGACACATACACTAAAGTGGCGCCAAATCAAGGAATGGTGGACACGATCACGGAAATCATGGTTGAAGTGCTCAACATTCTCGCTATCACTACAAAAGAAATCAAACGAGGCCGAATGAGTGAGTACTTATTGTAACGAATAAATTTCCGTTGATAGAACCATATTCAGAAAAATATGTAAAGAAAGCAACCGAGAAACTGATTGGAAATAACGAGATCGAGGATGCGCTGAAGAGACTGGACAGGCTGACTCAAGAGGAGGCTCGAATGGCCTCTGCACAACTCCTGGAGATCACGAATGCCACCAATAATGAAGTTATGAAAATTGCAGACAATGTGATTGTCGTTGATGATAGGGTGGCCGGCGTCGATGAGCGCGTGGCCGGCGTGGACGAACGTGTGGCTGGGGTGGAGGAACGCATGGCCAGTGTCGATGACAAAGTGAAGGCTGTTGATGACAAATTAGTGGCACTCACTGATGGTGCGCAATACATCCTATCTATTATCGTACAATCGTCTAACCCATGACGCGCCTAGATGGAAAAGGGGCCAGGGAAGTTATCCAACAAGCAACTGACGGCGTAGATCGGATCGAACGTTCGTGATCTCCGAACTGCATTCACGCTGGACATGCAGGCTTAATTATCATCATAGGGTGTCAATTACGACAGGATCTTCGTAGATGGCTCTCGCCACCGGATCCATCTACGAATCACAATATCGCGTGTAGCGCCCATCACAAGGGAACGGCGACCTGGTTTTTTGAGGGAAGGACGTATGAGGAATGGAAGTCAACAGGCTCCGAGTCACCACTCTGGATTCATGGAAAACGTGCGCCTCTGTCCCATTCCGCCACCCGACGCCACCTAATAACATCCCTTATTCACAGCTGGCTCGGGAAAGAGCATACTTTGGTTCGTAGAGCATTTTCTTTTTTTTTTTGTTGAAGACAACTGAGTCGCATGTCGTTTTCCAGTTCTGCAATCATCCAAGATATCCAAGCCATGTGCGATGCTGGCCAAGCCTCGATGGCTTATTTCTACTTTGATTTCCGAGACATCAACAAACAAAATTGGCGTGATCTAGTCCCCTCCCTTCTCATCCAACTCTCTGCACAATCCAGTCTTCGTTGTGACATTCTATCATGTCTTCATTTTAATCACGACAGTGGCGCGCGACAGCCTAATGACGACTCTCTGACGCAGTGCCTGAAAGAGATGCTCATGCTCCCGGATCAAAGTCCCGTCTACCTAATATTTGACGCCCTTGATGAATGCTCCAACCTCTCTGGGATTCCAACACCTCGCAAACGGGTTCTTCAGTTTGTGAAGGAGCTCGTCGACCTTCATATACCCAACCTTCATATTTGTGTCACAAGCCGCCGAGAAGTTGACATACGAGATGTCCTCGAGCCTCTGACCTCTCGCCGCGTGTCTCTCCATGATCAAAGCGGACAAAAGAAAGACATCGAGGACTATGTTAGGTCCGTTGTTTACTCGGATTCGGAACCAATTATGCGGAGATGGAAGAAGGAAGATAAGGAACTCGTCGTTGAGACACTCTCTGAGCGAGCTGACGGAATGTAAGCGTATTGATTCATGTTCGTAATTTATATCTGAATCATTGGACAGGTTTCGGTGGATATTTTGTCAGTTGGAAGTCCTACGTGACAGTCTTCCGTCAAGTGTCCGACGAACGCTCAGGGAACTGCCCGAATCTCTGGATGAGACGTATGAGCGTATATTGAAGGAGATTAAGAAGCCGAATAGGGACCTCGCTCGACGAGTATTGCAATGCCTGGTTGTGGCCACGCGGCCTCTTCGTGTTGCAGAACTTGCGGAGGTCCTCACAGTCGACTTCGATGATACGGAAGGGATCCCGAGGCTGAGCTCAGATTGGCGGTGGGAAGACCAAGAACAAGCTCTTCTAATCGCATGCTCGAGTCTGATTGCTATTGTCGAAGCTGGCGACGTCAATACTAGCGATAGCGACTACGACGCCGAAGCTGATGGTAGTGACTGGGAGACCGTAAATGACGATAGCGACTCGCGTGTCGAAGCTCATGATTCGCGGATCGTGCAATTCTCGCATTTTTCCGTCAAAGAATTCCTGACCTCGTCTCGCCTCGCTACTGCAGGTGGAGAAGTCTCAAATTATTATATCGATTTGGAGCCTGCTCATACGATCCTGGCGCAAATTTGCCTGGGCATTTTACTACAAATACAGGATGGCGTGGAGGGGTGTACACCCGAGGACCATCCGCTGGCTCGATACGCTGCGGAGCACTGGACGACTCATGCACAATTTCGGGAGGTGTCATCACGTTTACACAAAGGGATGGAATATCTCTTCGACACAAACAAACCACACTTTAAGGTGTGGCTCACGCTATGCGATATAGACACCGAGCCCGACATGGATGCAACTTTTTACTTCTTCACGCCATACAGCAACGACAAGTCTCCCGCGGCTCCCCTATACTACGCAGCACTCTGTGGATTCCACGATCTCGTAGAGCACCTCATTACCAAGAATCCGCAGGATGTGAATGCTAATGGGGGCTACTATGTGCGACCACTAGTGGCAGCATTGGCAGGAGAACACTTCCAGACGGCAGATTTACTCTGTCGTAACGGCGCAGATCCAGATGTCCGGGGCCGACATGGGAGAAATCCATTGCATCCCGCAGCCTACTCTGGAAATTTGGAGGTGGTCCGGAAATTATTCGAGTACCATCCCGCCTACATCAATGCCAGAGATGAGCACGAGGAGACACCATTATATGATGCATCATCCGGTAAAAATAATTTCAAAGACGGTTCTGTCGTTCGATTACTACTAGAGCATGGTACAGATACAAATGCGCAAAGTAAGAGCGGCCGGACTCCGTTGCACGTGGCCTCGGACAGCAGGGCGCTGGAGGTTGTGCGCCTGCTGCTCGAATACGGTGCTGATGTAGAGGCGAAGACCCCTGGCGGCAAGACCGCATTGCAGCTTTCGGCTCAGAAAGAATATGACGAAATCGTGAAATTACTGCGAGAACATGGAGCTAAGTAGAAACACCTTGTAGCTTTTAGTACTTCCATATACGTATCCAATTTCTTGTCGACGATAGAAATACTGTACGCCATCGTGGTCATTTCTTCTCGTTTCACTCATTCTAACGCCGCCGTATGTGACAATACTGTAATACACGAATAGCCACTAGCTCCTCATCTACCCCTAACTAACTAACTTGCAATAGAAGTCAATTGTGAAGCTCAGAAAAAAACACCAGAAACGTTCAGTACGTTCAGTTTCGGAATGAATTACGTGATTCCGGGGAATAGGTAGAACTAACTTAGTAGCGTACTAGCGGTGGTATGGTATGTGTGCTATCCAGTCTCTTCCCTTCCAGTTTCGCGTCCTACGAAACTTGCGCGATTCGAGTCATATGAGGTACTGTAGTGCGACGGATTCGGTAGGCTTTAACTTACTGTATACCAAGGGGGTGTCGGGCCGGCAATCCGGGACCAGGACTTCTCAGTGCTGCCTCTACTCCGATCGACGTCAGACATGCCACCCAACGCCAGTGACGGCAGGAGAACTTGGCTGTGGCATACGCCCAAGGACGAACTCGATGCTAGATCTTGATACGCTGCCAATACCGCTGTACAGTATGTCCAAGCGCTAGTGATACGCTAGACACTGAGACATTGGAGTTGTGCCATGAACTCCCACCGCTGCCTGAACCTGAACCTGAGCTTGTATTCCGTGAGTGCGAGTGACAGCGGAAAGTGCTCGTGATTCATGCGAGGGAGGTCTCACTGCCGTTGCGTGAGCCAAGTAGTGATGCACTAGGACTGGGCTGAAATGAAGGAGGCCAACAGAATCTTTGCGTTCGTAAGCCTTGAGTAAGCCATCAGGTGAGGGCTGTTTCAAGATGCGCGGTCGTCCTCGCGGTCAGACCCTGGAAGACTTCCCAGTCAGTGCTCTGATGCAGCTACAGGCGATGCCCCTCGAGGGCCTCGAGTGTTTGTCGTGGCCTTGTGGCTGTATGACCGTCCGGTGGTGTAGGGGAGACAGGAGTCACGGATTTGGTGCTGTCAAGGGGCGTTGACGGCCACCTCCGGCAGCTGGATGGCATGGGGGCATGGGCATGGCACGTACATCCTAAGGGTCAGGCACGGACGAAGTGGGAGAAACAGCCGAACAGGCACCAGAGGGTGATGAGGAAGCGGTCGCTGTCTCCACATTGCCTGTACTACGCGTCTCATGCGTCTCGTGGGTTGAGGTGCTCTTGCTTTATGGTGTCGCAGTGGCACGCGAGAAGGTGAAGGGAGGCGAGCCTGTGGATGACATGCTGCCCCCCTCGGGCCGGTTGACGAAATGCGAATGGGCAGCGGCTGAGAATAGGCTGGCCAAGTCTCGAAAGCCTAGCGAGTTGGATGCACGACCAGAGAACGACGATGACTCCTCGATCGCTTGACACGGAGGACTGTTGGCTTGAGGCTACTCCGACGGATCATTGTCCTGGTGATCATCGCCGAGGAAGTAGATCGGGGTCAACTTGAATGGGCTCTCGTTAAATATTCCGAAAAAGGTAGAGTACTACACTAGAGCGTGGTCCGGAATCATGCGCGTTAGCCACAATTGGGCTTACGGTACCCATTACCCGAGTCAAATACGAATTCCTATCGTCCTGCGCGTCATATTTGCAGATCGATTCATGCGAGAAGTCGAGGACCATTCCATTTCAGCAAGTTCTCGTACCCAATCCCGATCACCGCCGTGCTCAGGCTCTGGATTGCCTTTATCTCGATCGCTTTTTGCCTTCCAGAGGTCAACCCGGTCAGTGCCGGTCAGCAAGACGCTCGACTATGCACCCGTAGCAGTCCCGATTGCTCTAACCTACGCCCTCGGGTTCTGGACCCTTAGCGCCTTAGCGCCTGCACATAGTTGACGGGCGCTATCAAGCAGATCGCATGCATGCCATACTCTCTACGCTATCTACAAGCGTTGGTTGCGTGAATGCTGACGACAAGGGGTTCAGTTCGCACAGACTCGGAGAAAGGCGGAGCGTTGATAGTGCGGAGACGGTAGTGGCATCAGAGAAGGCAGCGTTATTTGGTCCCACTCTCATGGAAATGAGGTAACAATACATAGAAGACGCTTCAGTCATGACTAAAGCCTGAATCTAGCCTGAACCTGAGGGTGAAGACATATTATCCCCGTTAGTGTGATGAGTCCAATCGGGAGAAACAACGATGACTCTAATGCTTTATAAAGGCAAATGGCTTGGGGTGCAGTGCCATCTTACTAGACCTGGTTGCTAGCGTGCATTTAGGCAGCAAGGCACAATAATCTGTTAGCATAATCGTACAATTTTTGCAGAGCCTGCCAGCGCTAGCACCGCAACCGAACAGGCCCTTGGGGTTTTGCTAGTGAAAGATTCTCAATCTTGCGGGTATTCCTATATCCAGAGGGTTAAACACACAATGTATGCGACGGCACCCAAGATCCAGTTACGACCACATGCACAGCCGTGAGCCCTCGACCCCGGGCGCATCCGGGTTCGGAAACATTGCAACTCTACGGATAATCTCCGTTCAGCAAACACAAACGCACACAAAGCAGTGAAGGCTCGACTCACTCGATCAAGACGTATATGGCATTAAGATCGAGAAATGTCTGGAGAGGCACGTGGGCAAGAACGACGAGGGAGGATTGATACAAGTCGATGTGCGTCTTCCATGACCATTCGCGCAGAACTTTGAGGTGCGAACCGGGGGATCAAAACTTGGCGATGCCCCTATGGCAGAACGCAAGCGGGCATCCGGTGTCAGGAAGAAGAAAGGTTGGCGAGACCACAGATCACAGATGCTTTCGCAGCACGGGACCATACACGAGAGTGGAAGATAGAGGAAGAAAGGATGGAGAGGAGGAGTCGGAAGGGGTACCTACCCGCCGGCGGCCCCGACCATCAGTACTGGTGGCAGTGACGGCATTCGAGTCCTGCATGCTGACGATGCGAGCGGAGCATGGGGCCAGTTTGCATACTTCCAAGAAGGGCAGGGGCGTCTGTTGTTGACAGTTCTCGCTGGCACTGGCCCCTCCTGGATGACCGGCGGGACCTGTACCACCGCCGGAGCCGAGCGCTATTGCTGTCCCGAGTGAGTGAAGGGTCGAACCTGGAGCGGGGGGCGGAGCCTCTGGGGAGGCAGGAGGGGTAGCCCTCACTCGAGGTGCTGTGGACATGGAGGCCCAGTACTGTTGGCTCGGGACAGCGCCTGCGCCGTGGGGAATTTCGACGTCGACATATTCGGGGCCGCTGATTCGTTGACCAGGGACGTCATCATCCGTCATCGTCATCATCTTGACGTCTGCGTGGATCAGCGGTAGATTATGGGGTATTAGAGGACATGATGATTGATAAACGTAAAGTAGGTATACAGTTACTGAAGCGAAGTGCAAGCAAAACTGGAGGATGAAGAAGGATGGGGCATCGTGAAGTGTGGGGACGTGAGGTGGTAGGGGGAACAAGGGGGAGGGTGGGGGAAGAAGATTTGAGCGGTACAGGGTATGACACATGCTGCCTCGTCGTGTTGGCGAGGGCTGTCTCAGGGTAAGTTGAAAGGGGGCGATCGGGCCAACACACACCTGAGTGTCACATCAAAAGTACCCTCAAGCTGTCTGATATTTCTCCGCGGTTCACGGCATACAATGAACAGTGAATAATTTTACTTTTCGTCTAACGCTGCGTCAGCCTGGGAGTAAGCGCAGCACGGATGAGCAAGCTCGAGACAACTGACCAGGGATCGTGCTCGGACTCGCCCGGCCTGAGGAAAGGGGTAACCATTTCCCAGCGTTTTTCGGAGTCAGATTGGTACGGTGCTTAGAGATGATTGTGAAGGTGGTCATGCCAAGCAGCGAGATGAAAATGGTGCGCCAAGGCCTGGTCTGGAATTGCCTACGAGGCAAGCCTCGCGGTACTTATGTGCTGGCTGCTGGGATGGTCGTGTTGTTTCCCTCTTGTGCTGTGACTGGGCGAGGTTGGGAGAAGCAGTGGTCAGAGGGCGTGTTGATCGATGATCGTTGATCGGGGCGACGGCAGAAGCCGAGTCTGGACGATGGGAACGGAGGGTGGTGTGGGTTCGCAGGAGCTGGCAACAGCAGGAGTGTTCAAACGTTCAGCTTCAAGATGCGAGGGTGACAGTCACAGTTCTGATGGCGGCAAAAGCCGAAATGAGGCTCGGCCAACCATAGGTGGGTCCAACTCTCATCTCTCAACAAACAGTTTCATTTACGGTACAATAACACTATCCCCCTCTGTTCGCCCCTCTGTTGGTCAAAAATAAGGGCGCAAAAGAAGAAATGCCGAAAGGTCAAGTGTACTGTTAGGACACCACGACGAAGCCATGCGAAACCAAAAACCCATGCAAAAACCGTGACGTTGTTCAAGTCAGGACACTGTAAGGACTTTGACCAAGTCACTTCTCCTAAGGCTGGCCTGGGTCTGAGCCGTCGCTTTTGAGTTTTGGTCACTTTTTGCATGCAAAGTTTTCAACAAACGTAACTGGTCGGTCCCAATCGGCCTGGTCCTCGCGGCGCGAATAGAGTGCTCAGGCTGCTCAGGCTCTAGCTAGCAACATATTACTCAGGGAATTACTTCTTTGGCCGCATCAAGGCAAAACTCAGGCTCTAACTTTGGAACGTTGACTAAAGCATGCCAATGCAATAACGACAACATACACGAACCGTGGCCACCGTCACGGTATCGCCTTCCTGTGCTTTACAATGTCAAATAATGCATGATGCACCGATGCACCGTAACTGTAATAAAATCGTCTTTTGGTGTCTTCCCAGGCCACGCAGTTGCCATGTGTCTTGCGCGCGTAACCTATCTATGGCGCCCATCAGTTATAAATATGCTCTACTTGCACGTTTTTGAGGTGTGTCTCTCTTATCCTTCCCCATCACCCATCACCCATCACCCTCCTATCCTAGTCTCAATTCCTCACTTTCCCTTCCCCCCTTATGTCTCATGCTCACCCTACTACCACATCGCCTAACTTCCAACTAATTTTCGATAGTGCCTTGAAAGCGTACAAAAAACGAACAAAGAACGATCTTCTCAAGCACCAGCTCGCTGACCGGCTCGAGGGCTGCAATTCGGCTAGCAGCATTCTCACCGTGCTTCAAGAGCTAGTACAGGAGCTCAATGATATTCAACACAGGGATACGAAGTGGTTGGACCCAACTGTGAACGTCCTTCTTGCGTTATCAGAGACACTCGGACAAGGTGTCGGCTCGGTGCGCTTCAGAACATGAACTTGTCTGAGATCTGCACTCTCATATTTATTTGACAGGTATTCTCACCTGCAAAGGCGATTTTTATCGGATTTGGTGTACTTTTATCAGTGTGTGCCTTTCTTAATACTTTCGTGTGGCCCATCGTAATACGAACAATTTTTAGACAGCTAAGGAAGTTCGCGCGGATCGAGGCACTCTTTTAGAAATGTTTGAGCGCATAGAAGCATTTTTCGGACGTTTATACACATACACTAAAGTGGCGCCAAATCAAGGAATGGTGGACATGATCACAGGAATCATGGTTGAAGTGCTCAACATTCTCGCCATCACTACCAATGAAATCAAACAAGGCCGGATGAGTAAGTCCTTCCTCTAACAAAAAAAATGCGTTGATAAAACGATTTCCAGAAAAATATGTTAAGAAAGTAGTCAAGAAACTGATCGGAAATAACGAGATCGAGGATGCACTGAAAAGACTGGATAGGCTGACGCAAGAGGAGGCTCGAATGGCCTCTGCGCAACTCCTGGAGATCACGGATGCAATCAATAACGAAGTTAGGGAAATCGCAGACAATGTGATTGTCGTCGATGATAGGGTGGCCAGCGTTGATGACCGGGTGGCCCGTGTCGATGAACGTGTGGCTGGTGTGGACGAACGCATGGCTGGTGTGGACGAACGCATGGCCGGCGTCGACGAACGCGTGACCGCCGTCGATAACAAAGTGAATGCGGTTAATGAGAAGTTAGTGGCACTCACTGATGGTGCGCAATACATCTTCAATCTATTATCGTACAATTGTCTAACCCATGACGCGCCTAGATGGAAAAGAGGCCAGGGAAGCTATCCAACAAGCAGCCAACGATGTAGATCAAGTGAAACGTTCGTAGTCGAACCGCATTCATACTGGACATGCAGGCTCAATTATTCTCACAGGGAATCAAGTACGAGAGAATCTTCGTAGATGGCTCTCGCCACCAGATCCATCTACGAATCACAATATCGCGTGTAACGCTCATCACAAGGGAACGGCAGCCTGGTTCTTCGAAGGAAGGACGTATAACGAATGGAAATCAACAGGTTCCGACTCGCTACTCTGGATTCATGGAAAACGTGTGTCACTGTCCCATTCTGCGGTCTGACGCAACCTAATAAGATCTTTTATTTATAGCTGGCTCCGGCAAGAGCATACTTTGGTTCGTAGAGCCCTTACCGTCTTTATCAAAGATAATTGAGTCACTTGTCATTCTCCAGTTCTACAATCATCGAAGATGTGAAAACCAGGTGCAATGCCGGTCAAGATTCGATCGCATATTTTTACTTCGATTTTCGAGACATCAAGAAACAACACTGGCGTGACCTAGTCCCTTCCATTCTCACTCAACTTTCCACACAATCGAGTGCCTGTTGCGATATTCTATCGCGTCTTTATTCCGGTCATGACAACGGCGCGCAACAGCCCAATGAACACGCTCTGAAACGGTGCCTGGTAGAGATGCTCACAGTCCGAGATCACCATTCGATCTACCTAATAATGGACGCCCTTGATGAATGTCCCGAAACCTCTGAGTCGGAGGATCCATCACCTCGCAATCGGATACTTCAGCTGTTGGAGGAACTCTCTAACCTTCAGATTCCAGACCTTCGTATTTGCGTCACAAGTCGCCCTGAATTCGACATACGAGATTTTCTTGAGCCTCTGACCCCTCGCCGAGTGTCTCTCCATGATCAAAGCGGACAAAAACGAGATATTGCGGATTATGTTAGGTCGGTTGTTTACTCAAAATCAGAACCGTACATGCGCAGATGGAAGGACGAGGATAAGGAACATGTTATCGAGTCTCTCTCTACACGAGCTGGCGGAATGTGAGTAAATTGTTTCACATTCGTGCGTTACCTGTGGAAATAGTCGGACAGGTTTCGCTGGATAATTTGTCAGTTGAAAGTCCTACGTCGATGTCTTCCGCCAAGTGTCGGACCAGCGCTTAGGGAATTGCCTAAATCGTTGGACGAGACATATGAGCGTATACTGAAGGAAATTAAACCGAATAAGCGGCTCGCTCAACGCGTATTGCAATGCTTGGTTGTCGCCGTCCGGCCCCTTCGTGTCGAGGAGCTTGCGGAAGTCCTCGCACTGGACTTCGATGATGCGGAAGGGATCCCGAGGTTGAAACCGGATTGGCGGTGGGAGGAACAAGAACTAGCTCTTCTGTCGGTGTGCTCAAGTCTAATTGAAATTGTCCAAGCTGGTGATTCACGGGTCGTGCAATTTTCGCACTTTTCGGTCAAGGAATTCTTAACCTCGCCTCACCTCGCTACTGCAAGTGGAGAAGTCTCGAATTGTCATATCGATTTGGAGGCTGCTCATACGATCCTAGCGCACGCTTGCCTAGGCGTTTTACTACAAATACAAGATGACGTTGAAGGGCATACACACGAGGACCATCCGCTGGCTCGATACGCTGCCGAGCACTGGACGACTCATGCCCAATTTGGGGAGGTGTCGTCACATTTACATAAAGGGATGGAATATCTCTTCGACGCGAACAAACCACACTTTAAGGTGTGGCTCACGCTATACGATATAGACACCTATCCCAACGATGATGCAACCCTTTACTTGTTCGCACTATACAACAAATCCCCCGCGGCTCCCCTATATTACGCAGCACTCTGTGGATTCCACGATCTCGTAGAGCACCTCATTAGTACCAAGCATCCGCAGGATGTGAATGCTAATGGGGGCCACTATGTGCGACCACTGGTGGCAGCATTGGCAGGAGAACACTTCCAGACGGCAGATTTACTCCGACATAACGGCGCAGACCTGGATGTCCGGGGCCAAGATGGGAGAAATCCGTTGCATATCGCAGCCCTTTCTGGAAATTTGGAGGTGGTCCGGAAATCAATCGAGTATCACCCCGCCTACATCAATGCTAGGGATAAGGGCGGGCGGACACCGTTACATTGGGCATCAACCGGTAATAATTTCAAAGACGGTTCTGTCCTTCGATTACTGTTGGACCATGGTGCAGATGTAAATGCGCAGATTCAGAGCGGCCGGACCCCGTTGCACGTGGCCTCGTACAGTGGGGCGCTGGGGGTTGTGTGCTTGCTGCTCGAACATGGTGCTGATGTAGAGGTGAAGGGGAATGAAGGCAAGACCGCATTGCAGGAAGCGGCTGAGGATGGATATGATGAAGTCGTGAAATTATTGCGAGAACATGGAGCCACGTAGAAACACCTTGTAGCTTTTAGTACTTCTATATACGTATCCAATTTCTTGTCGACGATAGGAATTTACCATCGTGGATATGTCTTCCGAGTCTTCTCGTTTCACACATTCTAACGTCGCCGTATGTGACAATGCCGCACGAATAACCAGCTAGCTCGAGCTCTTCATCTACCCAAGGTGGGAGCGGAGCTTCTTGCGGAGCTTTATGAAGTAGGTGGGAGAGGCGACGCGAGTAAGCAAAGGAGATAAACATGATGAGGACACGTGGGTCGACGATCAGGTGTCCCTAGCACGCCCACGGGAAGATATTTGAGTAGGGAGTATGATGTATAGGGACGAGTTGGCTTACTGTAGCCAGTGCACGGACGGAGCGGCGAAGGCGAAGGCGAGTGCCACAGGCCCATTCGGCTCGGCCAACTCCGTTATATGCCCGTTCACGTTCACTGTCGTTCTCCATCACCACCACCACCGAGGTCCTCCTCACAATTCTCCCCTATGTCTCACACTTCCGCTCCACCCTCCAACTTCAAACTTATCTTTCGATAATGCCTTGAAAATGTACCAAAGATGCACAAACATGAGAAGATACTTCTTTGTGGGCACAAAGACGTATCTTCTCACGTACCCAGTTTCTTTGTCGATCGAAGTACGAAGGTCAACATTTCTTCTTGTCCAGTCTGTCACAGTTTGTGGTAATACACGAATAGCCACTTATTTACTTACTATTGACGTCAGTCACGGTTGTGACTCGGGAACAATAGAACATCCAATCTCTGAATGAGTGGAGTTGACTGGCGAGTAGATCTAGCAGCGACATGCGTATTACTGTAAGTCTTCCAGTTTTCTCAGTGTCTGGCCTACTAAATCGTCACGTTCATGTGCTGTTAGCACGGAGGTTGATCTAATAGAGTAGGGGGTGGAGAGGATGTGAAGAGTTGTTGTTCTACTAGTTCTTCTGCTGACTCACAATTGAAGAAAACATTTTATTTATCCATGATTTAAGGGCAAGGGGAAGAACACAAGTTATCCGTAGTTGATGTGGCTTTGGTAGGCGAGACATACGGACGAAGTCCCGTATACGAAGGAAAGAAATGCATGATATAAATGTGGTGGTCATCAGCAAGTTCAGACAGAAAGGCCAAGCGTAGCGTAGAGAGGAGGGGGGCAATGAAGGGGGTAGGGAAACTAACGGAGCACATGTACACAGTAAGTACGGCTTTAGCTGTGATTGTTGGGTTCAGCGTAGAGATGGAGTGGGAAATGTTGATGAGGGATAGCAAATGATGAAAGATGGTTGGAAGCTGGCGTAGCAGGAAGGATAAGGGGTCGACCTGATAGAGACAAAGATGTTGAGTCTCGCAAACTCACGGAAGCACCAACGACGATGAAATATGTAGTGGACCTTATAGCGAATGAAGATAACGAATATCAAAAGCACCCAGCACACGATGCATGCACCGTCTCCAAGACCCACTTACGAAAACCAGAATAGAGAACACCTCGAGATATGTCTGAAGAGGCACGTGGAGAGGATGAGGACAGAAGTGAAAGCGCGACTTCCCGAGACGTGTCGCGCAGGAATTCGAGGTGCAAGACGGGAAATCGGAGCTTGGGCAAGGCCGAGATGGCAGCACACAAGCGGGAATATGGTGTCTGAAAAAAAAAAAAGATTAGCGAGTCCTACGAGTGCAGACGCTTTCACAGCATGGGACCATACACGGGAGCGAAGAAGGGAAGGAGGGACGGGGTGTGAATGGGTGGTACGGGCACTAAGGCTTACTCCATCACGGGCTCCCGACGCACACCATCACCGGCACGTGTGTTAGCAGCGGTATTCGAGTCCAGCATGCTGGGAATAGAGGGTGGTGTGGGTTCGTGGGAGCTGGCAAAACGAGCAGTGTGCAGAATCTCAACATAAACAAAGTCGAGGCTGCTGATTCGTTGACCGCGACATCGTTGTTGAAAAGATCAAACGTTCAGGACATGAAGAAGCGGATGGGGGTCAGCTCAATGAGGAACGAGAAAGTCTCTCCGCGTGAGGACTAAGTTACGCTGGAACACGCAATGAAATTCAATTCACGGCGATTTTGCGAGATCTGATTGGTCAACTTTTCTCGGTCTAGATTATGGTGGCGGCGGCAAAAGCCGAGTCTGGACCTGCGCCCTGCGCCGGCCAACCAGAGAGCCCAACTTGAGCTAGCTAGCGATTAGCGATTCAACAAAGATCGTAACGAACACACCCTAGCCTGGATCTGAACGTTTGAACTCTTGCTTTTGGGTTCAAGTCCCTTGACCATGCAGAGTTTACAACAAACGTCTCGGTTCCAATTGGTCTGATGACTCCGGTCCTTACGCGCGGGAAGAGTGCTCAGCCCGCTCAGGCTCTAGCAGCATGGCAGCATACTACTCAAGGGATTACTTTTCTTACGCCATCAAGGTAAAATTCAGGCTCAAACTTTGGATCAATGACTAAAGCATGCCAGTGCAATAAGGACAACAAGTGGGTCGTCGCCGCCGTAACCGCCTTCTAGCACATCATACGCATTCCTGTTACGCCAAATCGGATCTGAGTCCCCCAGAACCATTACTGTACGCACTTTTGTGCTTATCCTAAACCCTTTTTTGGTGTCTTCCCAGGCCACGTTGGACAGTTGTCATGTGTCTTGCAAGCTTATCTATGGCGCCCATCAGTTATAAATATGCTGTACCTGCACGTTTGTGTGGCGTGTCGCTCTTCTCTTTCCCCATCACCCACAATCCTACTATCCTCTCCTCAATTCCTTACTTCCCCTTTATGTCTCACCCTCAGTCTAGTGATTCTACTTCCACATCACCCAACTTCAAACTAATTTTCGATAATGCCTTGAAAGCGTACAAAAAACGCACAAAGAACGATCTTCTTACGCACCCACTCGCTGATCGACTCAAGGCCTGTGATTCGGCTACCGGTATTCTGGCCGTGCTTCAAGAGCAAGTCCAGGAGCTCAATAACTCTCAACGCAGCAATACAAAATGGCTGGACCCAACTGTGAACGTCCTTCTTGCGTTATCAGAGACACTCGGACAAGGTGTCGGCTCGGTACGCTTCAGAACACGAACTTGTCCAAGATCTGGCCTCTCATATTTATTTGACAGGTATTCTCACCTGCAAAAGTGATCTTTATTGGATTTGGTGTCCTTCTCTCAGTGCGTACCTTTCGTAATAGCTTCGTGCGATCCGTCGTAATACGAATTATCTTTAGACAGCTAAGGACATTCGCGCGGACCAAGATGCTCTTTTTGAGATGTTCGAGCGCATAGAAGCATTTTTCCGACGTCTGGACATATACACTGAAGTGGCGCCAAATCAGGGAATGCTGGACACGATCACAACAATCATGGTTGAGGTCCTCAACGTTCTTGCCATCGCTACAAAAGAAATCAAACAAGGCAGAATGAGTGAGTCCTTATTGTAACGAATAAATTTCCGTAAATAGAATCATTTTCAGAAAAATATGTAAAAAAAGTAATCAAGAAACTGATAGGAAATAAGGAGATCGAGGATGCGCTGAAGAGACTGGACAGGCTGACGCAAGAGGAGGCCCGAATGGCCTCTGCGCAACTCCTGGAGACCACGAATGCCATCAATAGCGAAGTTATGGAAATTGCAGGCAATGTGATTGTTGTCGATGATAGGGTGGCCGGCGTCGATGACCGGCTGGCCCGTGTCGATGAACGTGTGGCTGGCGTGGGTGAGCGAGTGGCCGACGTCGACGAACGTGTGGCTGGTGTGGACGAACGCACGGCCGGCGTCGATGATAAAGTGAAGGCCGTTAATGACAAATTACTGGCACTCACTGATGGTGCGCGATACATCTTCAATCTATTATCGTACAATTGTCTAACCCATGACGCGCCTAGATGGAAAAGAGGCCAGGGAAGTTATCCAACAAACAGCTGACGGCGTAGATCGGATTGAACGTTCGTGATCTCTGAACCGCGTTCACACTGGATATGCAGGCTTAATTATCATCACAGGGAGTCGTTTACAACAGGACCTTCGTAAATGGCTCTCGCCACCAGATCCATCTACGAATCACAATATCGCGTGTAGCGCTCATCACAAGGGAACGGCGACCTGGTTTTTCGAGGGAAGGGCGTATAAAGAATGGAAATCAACAAGTTCCGACTCGCTACTCTGGATCCATGGGAAACGTGCGTCCCCTTCCCATTCTGCCACCTGATGCCCCCTAATAACATCCCTTATTTGTAGCTGGCTCCGGCAAGAGCATACTTTGGTTCGTAGAGCCTTCACTGCCATTATCAACGATAATCGAGTGGCTTGCCTTTCTCCAGTTCTACAATCATCGAAGATGCAAAAACCAATTGTAATGTCGGTCAAGCCTCGATCGCATACTTTTATTTTGACTTTCGAGACGTCAACAAACAACACTGGCGTGACCTGGTCCCTTCCCTTCTCACCCAACTTTCCACACAATCGGGTCCCTGTTGCGACATTCTATCACGTCTTTATTCTGATCATCGCGATGGCGCGCAACAGCCCGGCGATGACGCTCTGAAACGGTGCCTGATAGAGATGCTCACAGTCCGAGATCACCATCCGATCTACCTAATAATGGACGCCCTGGATGAATGTCCCGACACCTTCCAGGTTCCATCACCCCGGAATCGGATACTTCAGTTGTTGGAGGAACTCTCTAATCTTCAGATTCCAAACCTTCGTATTTGTGTCACAAGTCGGCCAGAATTCGACATCCGAGATTTCCTTGAGCCTCTGACCTCCCGCCGAATCTCCCTGCATGACCAAAGCGGACAAAAACAAGATATTGCGGATTATGTTAGGTCGGTTGTTTACTCAAAATCAGAACCGTACATGCGGAGATGGAAGGACGACGATAAGGAACATGTCATCGAGAACCTCTCTACACGAGCTGGCGGAATGTAAGTGAATTGTTTTACATTCGTATTATCTGTGTAAATGGTCGGATAGGTTTCGGTGGATATTTTGTCAGTTGGAAGTCCTACGTCAATGCCTTCCGTCAAGTGTCCGACGAACACTCAATGAATTGCCGGAATCTCTGGACGAGACTTATGAGCGCATATTGAAGGAGATCAAGAAGCCAAATAGGGACCTCGCTCGACGAGTATTGCAATGTTTGGTTGTGGCCACCCGGCCTCTTCGTGTTGCGGAGCTTGCAGAGGTCCTCGCAGTCGACTTCGATGATGCGGAAGGGATCCCGAGATTGAAACCAGCTTGGCGGTGGGAGGAACAAGAACTAGCTCTTCTGTCGGCGTGTTCAAGTCTGATTGCTATTGTCGAAGCTGGCGATGTCAATGCTAGCGATGGCGACCCAGATACCGAGGAGGTTTATAATAGCGCTTCGGAGGTCGAAACTGGTGATAGCAACTATGATGTCGAAGCCGGCCATAGCCACTCCGGGGCCGAAACTAGTGATGGCGGCTCGCATATCGGAGCTATTAATACCGACTCGAATGTCGACGCCAGTGATAGAGATAGAGACTTGGATTTCGAAGCTAGCCATAGTGACTCGGAGGCCGAAACAAACGATGGCGACTCGGGCGTCAAAACTGATGATTCACGGATCGTGCAATTCTCGCATTTTTCGGTCAAGGAATTCCTGACCTCGTCTCGCCTCGCTACTGCAAGTGGAGAAGTCTCAAGTTATTATATCGATTTGGAGCCTGCTCATACGATCCTGGCGCAAGCCTGCCTTGGCGTTTTACTGCAACTATATGACGTTGGTAGGTATACGCGCAAGGACCATCCGGCTCGATATGCTGCCAAGCACTGGGCCACTCATGCCCAATTTGGGGGGTGTCGTCACATTTACACAGAGGGATGGAATATCTCTTCGACGCGAACAAACCACACTTCGAGGTGTGGCTCACGATATGCGATATAGACACCTACCCCATCTATGATGCAACCTTTCAATCGTTCGCACTACCGAACAAATCCACCACGGCTCCCTATATTATGCAGCACTCTGTGGATTCCACGATCTCGTAGAGCACCTCATTACCAAGAATCTGCAGGATGTGAACGTTAATGGGGGTTGGTATGTGCGACCACTAGTGGCAGCATTGGCAGGAGAACACTTCCAGACGGCAGATTTACTCCGTCATAACGGCGCAGACCCGGATGTCCGGGGGGAAATAGGGAGAAATCCATTGCATGCTGCAGCCTTTTCTGGAAATTTGGAGGTGGTCCGGATATTAATCGAGTACCATCCCGCCTACATCAATGGTATCGATGAGTACGGGGAGACGCCGTTACATTTTGCATCAAGCGGTGATAATTTCAAAGACGGTTCTGTCCTTCGATTACTGCTAGAGCATGGTGCAGATATAAATGCGCAGGATCAGACCGGCTGGACCCCGTTGCACGTGGCCTCAGACAAGGGGGGGCTGGAGGATGTGCGTCTGCTGCTCGAACACGGTGCTGATGTAAAGGCGAAGGACAAAGACGGCAAGACCGCATTGCAGTTTGCGGCTGGCAGAGGACATGACAAAGTCATGAAATTCCTTCGAGAACACGGAGCCGAGTAGAAACACGTTGTAGCTATTAGTACTTCCGTATACGTATCCAATTTCCCGTATGTGACAATACTGCGAATAGCTAGCTAGCTACTCATCTACCCCTAACTAACTAACTGAACTTGTAATGGAAGTCAATTGTGATATCGAAAAAAAAACACCAGAACGCTCAGTTTCGGAATGAGTTACTGTAGGTGATATTGACTCTGGAAAGTAGGTAGAGTTAACTTAGTGGCGCGTACTATCGTAGTAGCGGTGGTACAGTACTATCCACTCCCCTCCAGTTTTTATACTGCCCTTAAGCCACGGATGGATGATGTAGTAGGAAGAGGCTTGGAGGGCAGAAGTGAAGGAAGGTCTTCGCCATGGCATCTACAGACTCGGAATAAGTCGTCGACTCGGTCTATGTATGAGCACATATCCGCGGTTTCGATCCCACTCATCGGAACAAGGAAGCAAAATAAAATGACATTTTATGCATGATGATTCGATGTTGAAGGGATGAACACGGGGAATCCGTCGTTCAGTTCAATGTGGACACTACAAACTCACTCCTGTGCACAAATGAAAGAAATGCGTGTTATAAATGCGTCAATCTGTCAGTAAGGGACAGGGACAGGGCTTTGCAAGACGTGAGAGTTGGTCATCAGCAATTTCCGACAGGAGCGGCGAGCGTAGCGTGAAGGTGAGGGTGAAAGTGATGAGGTGTGTAACGGAGCACATATACACGTAATAGCAAGTATGGGTTTGATCAAATTCAGTGTAGAGGTAGGGAGCAAGAGGAGGTAAAGGGTAAAGGGGAAGGGGAAGGGAAGGGGAGATAGCAAGTGCGTAAAACATGAAAGCATGTCTGTGCGAGCAGAAAACACTAATAGAGATATAAACAACTAAATACGTGCAGGAGCAATTGAAGTGACAACTGAAGCATTGCAAGAAGGGAAAAGCCAAAGAAAAATTGCGAGCAAACAACAGCACCGAGAAATAAAAAGGAAAAGGCATGTTCCAGTCCAGTTCAGATCACTGAGGCATAAACCCGGGCTCTGCTCTACACCCACCACAGTACCCAACTCTAATCCCCCTAATTTGTCTCGTCTCCCTATTCACCCATATCAATTCAAGTACCCTTCTGCTTCGGCAAATGATTGTACCCAATCGCGATCACCGTCGTGATCTGGATCGCCTTCACCTCGATCGCCTTTTGCATCCCAAAGCTCGACCCGGTTGACTTCCAAATGCTCGCCTACACGCACGTTGCCGTTGGGATATACAGTACATCCTCGGGCTCTGGACCTAATATAAGCGCCCGCAGGTCGGTTCGCAGGGCCCATCAAGCAGATCGCAGGTGCGCCCCCACACTCGTCCCGCGTTGATTGTGTGGATGTTGATAAAACCTGGACAGAGAGATGGGAATCGGTGTCGTGGAGCCCGTGATGATATTATATGAAACAAGATTCTGGAAAAAGGGTTCCTGAGCTGGCGCTTGGGACCACTCGTCGTAAATGGTTTAGACTTGGAGTATTTGTGACAATGGCTGCTACCTGGATGTGCCCCACCTTTTGCTTCTCCTTCCCACCCTAGCGTAGTCCACGCATGGATTGAGCAAACGCGGAGTCCTCCTGGCACTCCAACGCCAGGCTGTATGCGGTTGGGACTGGAAAATAGATCTCGGAATAAATGTAGGAAGATGTGTTTTGATCAACATGAGTCGATAAAAGTTGGTCGCGCTATGGGTGGAAAGAGGAACTCGGCCGTTCTCTGAAGTACTGAGTTTTGTCGACGAATCGAACGATTTTTGAGACTCACTCTCAGGACACTTTGTTCGATCACTCCTCCATGACTTTCAACCCTTCATGACTACGATAGTCGAACTGGGATCGAACCCAAGGTCGTGGGGGTGAGTGGTCTTACGAAAAGTTTAGGGACTCTCACCAGCGGGGTCAGGGAAACATGTGACAAGCTCCATTACTCAGACGCATTCCCAGTTATTTTCGGTTTTTGAAATCCAACTAGGAAGTCAATGACGGTGGTAGCCTGGAATCTGGATCATGATGTCCCTGAGATCCTTCTGGACTAGTCAGCGAGTGCCAAATGGTAGCGGAGCTTTACGAAATGGGCGAGAGAGGCGACGCGAGTAAGCAAAGGAGATAAACACGAGCAGGCGTCCCTAGCATGCCCACGAGCAGATATATGAATGATGGCTACTGTATAGCCTCAGTATAGGCGAGGTTGGCTTAGCGAGCGCGCGTGCCACAGGCCCAGCCATTCGGCTCGGCCAACTCCGTTATATGCCCGTTCACTCTCCATCATTACTACCACTGAGGTCCCCCTCTCATCTCGATTCTCCCGTCTCACACTCACCCTACTTCTGCCCCGCCTCTGACTTCCAAGTTATTTTTCGATAATACCTTGAAAACGTACCAAAGATGCACGAACATGAGAAGATACTTCTTTGTGCGCACAAAGAAGTATCTTCTCACGTACCCGCTTTCTTTGTCGATCGAAGTACGAAGGTCAACATTTCTTCTCGTCCAGTCTGTCACGGTTTGTGGTAATACACGAATAGCCACTCATCTACTTACTATCGACGTCAGTCACGGTTGTGACTCAGGAACAATAGAACATCCATCTCTGAATGAGTCGAGATTGACTGGCGAGTAGATCTAGCAGCGGCATGCGTATCAAGTTTTCCAGTTTTCTCAGTACTAGTGTCGGACCTACTAAATCGTCACGTTCACGTGCTGTTAGCACAGAGGTTGATCTAATACAGTTGCGAGCGGAGAGTATGTGAAGAGTTGTTCTACTAGTTCTACTGTACAGCCAATAGAGTGGCTATGCGTGTGGTGAAGTAGACCTGCCAATGGAGATAGTTCAGTCCAGCACTCAGCGCCCACTGACCAGACTAAGAGAGCGCGTTGCTACGGACCCAGATGGTCCAGGCTGCCATGGTGATCGTCGTTGTCATTGAAAAAATCAAACTTTCAAGACGCGAGGAAGTACAGTAAGTTAGAAGTCCCGATGCGCACCACCACCGGCACGTGTAGTACTGTAGAAGCGGTATTCGAGTCCTGCATGTTGATGATGCGAAAGGAAGGTAGTTTGGATTCGCGGGAGCTGGAAACAGCAGAAGTGTGCGGAATCCCGACGTCGGCCAAGTCGAAGCTGCTGATTCGTTGACCGGGGCTGTCAAGTTATGGTCCCTGTGATCATCGTCGTTATAAAAGAATCAAACGTCGAGACGCGAGGAAATCGATGGGAGTCAGCTTAAATGGGTTGTCGATAATTCAAAGAGGGACGTGAAAGTGATGAGTCGTTACAATGACTTGAAGAAGGAAACCCACACAGTACTGTAGTGACAAGTCGCTGGTGCACACCTGCAACTTGATTCGGAAGGTGGTGACGGCAAAAGCCGAAATGAGGCTCAGCCAATGCCAATTATCGGGCCAAAACTTGAACTAGCGATTCAACAAACACTTTCATTTACAGTACGATAACACTATCCTCTCTGTTGGTCCCCTCACTTGGTCAAAAATAAGGGCGCAAAAGCAGAAACGCCCAAGGGTCGAGTGTACGGTTAAGACGCCACGACGAAGCCGTGCGAAACCAAAACCGGACGTCGGACAGTGTTAGACACTGTTGGGACTTTGACTAAGTCACTTCTCCTGAGGCTGGCCTTGGTCTGAGCTGTCGCTTTTGACTCCTGGTCGTTTAACATGCAGATTTTTCAACAAATGTAGCTGGTCGGTCCCAATGTCAAATAATGCATCGATGTACCGTAATAACCGCGCAAGTATTCCTGTCGCGTCAAATCGAATCTGAGCTCACTAGAATTATTATCGTACGCCCTATTGTGCTTCTCTTGATAAAATCTTTTTCGGTGTCTTCCCAGCACATGCCACTTCGGTGGATCCTCGGCTGCGGTCTTGGATGGCAGCGCAGGAGCCGGGCCCCTTATGCCCATTGGGATCTTGGGAAAGGAACCCACGGCGCCGCCAAAGTCCCGCTTATCTATGGCGCCCATCAGTTATAAATATGCCGTACCTGCACGTTTGAGGCGTGTTGCTCTTCTCTTTCCTCATCACCCACGATCCCCATCCTCCTCTTAATTCCTCACTCCCCCCCCCTTATGTCTCATACTCACCCTACTTCCACATCGCCTAACTTCCAATTAATTTTCGATAATACCTTGAAAGCGTATAAAAAGCGCACAAAGAACGATCTTCTCAAGCACCAGCTCGCTGACCGGCTCGAACGCTGCAATTCGGCTAGCAGCATTCTCACTGTGCTTCAAGATCTAGTCCAGGAGCTCAATGAGTCCCAACACAGAGATACTAAGTGGTTGGACCCAACTGTGAACGTTCTTCTTGCGTTCTCAGAGACACTCGGACAAGGTGTCAGCTCGGTATGCTTCTGAACATGAACCTGTCCGAGTTCTGCCTTCTCATATTTATTGGACAGGTATTCTCACCTGCAAAGGTGATCTTTATCGGCTTTGGTGTGCTTCTCTCGGTGTGTGCTTCTCTTAATAGCTTTGTGTGGTCCATCGTAATACGAACAATTTTTAGACAGCTAAGGACGTTCGCGCGGATCAAGACACTCTTTTTGAGATGTTCGAGCGCATAGAAGCATTTTTCCGACGTCTGGACACATACACTAAAGTGGCGCCAAATCAAGGAATGGTGGATACGATCACCGCAATTATGGTTGAAGTGCTCAACATCCTCGCCATCACTACAAAAGAAATCAAACAAGGCCGAATGAGTAAGTTCTCCCTGTAATAAAAAACATTGCGTTGATAGAACGATTTTCAGAAAAATATCTAAAGAAAGTAATCAAGAAAGTGATTGGGAATAACGAGATCGAGGATGCGCTGAAGAGACTGGACAGGCTGACGCAAGAGGAGGCTCGAATGGCCTCTGCGCAACTCCTGGAGATCACTGATGCCATCAATAACGAAGTTAGGGAAATTGCAGACAATGTGATTGTCCTCGATGATAGGGTGGCCGGCGTCGATGACAAAGTGAAGGCTGTTGATGACAAATTAGTGGCACTTGCTGATGGTGCGCAATACATCTTCTATCTATTATTGTAGAATCGTCTAACCCGTAAACGCGCCTAGATGGAAAAGAGGCCAGGGAAGTTGTCCATCAAGCAGCCGATGATGTAAATCAAGTAAAACGTTCGTGGTCGAACCGCATTCATACTGGTCGTGCAGGCTCAATTATCCTCACAGGGAATCAATTACGAGAGAATCTTCGTCGATGGCTCTCGCCACCAGATCCATCTACCAATCACAATATCGCGTGTAACGCTCATCACAAGGGAACAGCGACCTGGTTCTTCGAAGGAAGGACGTATAACGAATGGAAATCAATAAGTTCCGAGTCGCTACTCTGGATTCATGGGAAACGTGTGTCCCTGTCCCATTCTGCCGCCTGACGCAACCTAATAACATCCCTTATCTATAGCTGGCTCCGGCAAGAGCATACTTTGGTTCGTGGAGTCTTCACTGTCTTTGTCAACAATTATTGAGTCGCTTGTCGTTTCCCAGTTCTACAATCATCGAGGATGTGAAAACCATGTGCAATGCAGGTCAAGCCTCGATCGCATACTTTTATTTCGACTTCCGAGACGTCAACAAACAACACTGGCGTGACTTAGTCCCTTCCCTTCTCACCCAACTTTCCACACAATCGAGTCTCTGTTGCGATATTCTATCACGTCTTTATTCTGGTCATGGCAACGGCGCACAACATCCCAATGATGACACTCTGAAACGGTGCCTGATAGAGATGCTCACGGTCCGAGATCACCATCCGATCTACCTAATAATGGACGCCCTCGATGAATGTCCCGACACCTTCCAGGTTCCATCACCCCGCAATCGGATGCTTCAGCTGTTGGAGGAACTCTCTAACCTTCATATTCCAAACCTTCGTATTTGTGTCACAAGTCGCCCAGAATTCGACATACGAGATTTCCTTGAGCCTCTGACCTCCCGCCGAATCTCCCTGCATGATCAAAGCGGGCAAAAACAAGATATCGCGGATTATGTTAGGTCCGCTGTTTACTCAAAATCAGAACCGTACATGCGGAGATGGAGGAAGGAAGATAAGGAATTTGTCATCGAGACACTCTCCGAACGAGCTGACGGGATGTAAGTGAATTGCTTTACGCTCGTAATACCTGTGCAAATTGTCGAACAGGTTTCGGTGGATATTTTGTCAATTGGAAGTCCTACGTCAATGTCTTCCACCAAGTGTGCGACCAACACTTAGGGAATTGCCTAAATCGTTGGACATGACATATGAGCGTACACTGAAGGAGATCAAGAAGCCGAATAAGCGGCTGGCTCAACGCGTATTACAATGTCTAGTTGTTGCCGTCCGACCTCTTCGTGTTGAGGAGCTTGCGGAGGTCCTCGCGGTCGACTTCGATGATGCTGAAGAAATCCCGAGGTTGGAACCAGATTGGCGATGGGAAGACCAGGAACTAGCTCTTTTGTCGGCATGCTCAAGTCTGATATCAATTGTCGAAGGATTCGACGATTATGGTTATTCGCAGGGCCGGGTGGTTCAATTTTCGCACTTTTCGGTCAAAGAATTCTTGACCTCGCCTCGCCTCGCTACTGCAAGCGAAGTCTCAAATTATCATATCGATTTGGAGCCTGCTCATACGATCCTGGCGCAAGCATGCCTAGGTGTTTTACTACAAATACAAGACGACGTTCAAGGATGTACACCCGAGGACCATCCACTGACCCGATACGCTGCCGAGCACTGGACTGCTAATGCGCAATTTGGGGAGGTGTCGTCACGTTTACACAAAGGGATGGAATATCTCTTCGACGCCAACAAACCGCATTTTAAGGTGTGGCTCACACTATGCGATATAGACCACAAGCCCGGCAACGGTGAAACCTTTGAGCTGTTGGTACCATACAGAAAATCCCGCGCGGCTCCTCTATATTATGCGTCTGTGGATTCCACACAATCTCGTAGAGCACCTCATTTCCAAGTGTCCGCAGGATGTGAATGCTGACGGAGGCTATTATATGCGACCACTAGTAGCAGCTTTGGCAGGAGAACACTTCCAGACGGCAGATTTACTCCGTCATTACGGCGCAGACCCTGATGTCCGGAACCAATTTGGGAGAAATCCATTGCATGCTGCAGCCTATTCTGGAAATGTCGAGGTGGTCCGGATATAATCGAGTACGATCCCGCTGACATCAATGCTAGAGATAAGTACGGGTGGACGCCATTATTTTTGGCATCAAGAGGTTACTTCAAAGATGGTTCTGCCCTTCGGTTACTGTTAGAGCATGGTGCAGACGTAAATATGCAGACTCAGATCGGTTGGACTGCATTACACGAGGCCTCGATCAATGGGACGCTGGAGGTCGTGCGCCTGCTGCTCGAACACGGTGCTGATGTAGAGGCGAAGGACTATGTCGGCGAGACCGCAATCCAGAAAGCGGCTAGCAGACTCGGAGGACTCGGACGTGAAAAGGACCAAAGGGTCGTCGAATTACTGCGAGAACATGGAGCTAAGTAGAAACACCTTGTAGCTTCGGTTTTAGTACTAGAACAGCTCCATATACGTATCCAATTTCTTGTCGATGATAGAAATGCCATCGTGTCATTTCTTTTCGTTCACTCATTGTAATGCTGCCGTAGGTGGCAATACTGTAATACACGAATAGCTAGCTAGCTAGTTCCTCATCTGCCTCTAACTAAATCTTCTATAATATAAAGCTGTCCATTGGAAATGATGAGTCATAAGCGTGGAAAAGCTGAGTCATAAGCGTGGAAAAGTTGAGTCATAAGCGTGGAAAAGCTGACACACAAACCACGTTTTTGCTCCAGGTTCCTGATTGTCACTTCCTTTATCGATGTCAAGTTGGTGAGGGTCATGGATCACGATGGATGCTAACCCATCCCCATCACCCTCTCCTCATCGTCCCCTCCAATTGTGTTGTGGATCTCAACCAGGTGCGTACCACCCGCCATTGTCATCGTCCTCGATCACGTTGGACGCTAACCCATCCCCATCCCCTCTCCTCATCGTCTCCTCCAATTGTGTTGCAGATCTCAACCAGGTGCATACCACCCACCGTCATCGTCGTCGTCGATCGCGATGGATGCTAACCCATCCCCATCACCCTCTCCTCATCATCCCCTCCAATTGTTTTGTGCATCTCAAAAGGGTGCATACTGTCATCATCAATTGCAATGGATGCTAATCCATCCCGTCTCCCTCTCCCCATAGGGCGGCCCAATTGTCTTGCAGATCTCAAAGGGGTATGTACCACCCAATGTCGTCGATCTCTCATCCGTTACTGATCTAATTTTCTATTTATTCGCGCTGTTTTTGATCGCATTCTGCCACCACCCTCCCTCACTGCCCCACCACCCTGCCAATTGGGTGCATGTCAATAGTCACGTATCCACTGGCAGTGGACGTGACAGGTGGGCTCCAGGCTGGTATCTCAAAAGGGTGTGTACCACCCAATGTTGTTCTGCTCACATGTTTGATGACGCGTGGCCGTCGCAATGATGACACACAACTCACATGGCAATCGCGTGGCGATCACCAGACCCCTCCCCTTATTGAAAGTCAATTGACGATGACAATTTCAACAATTTCATCCTCACTTTGTTTCTCTAATCGTTCTAATCCCTAATTGTATTTCTCTGTGCATCCCACCTGTTTCATGCACCCGCTGTACGATCTAATGACAATCTAATGCTTTCCAGATCACCATTGGACATCTCTCCAACATCCCTACGTTCTTTCTCATGGCTTATCTTTCAATGTTGCATCGTACAGAAGAAAAGATGGGTGGTGTGAGTAAGCAATTCTGTGGAGCCTCAATCATTGAAAAAAAACACCCTGCCACGTTTTCTTTCCCCTTACTCTACATGATGAAATCGTGTTCTTATCCATTATACTTATTGTACCACACTTGATGGGTAATATACATAAGACACTTTGTGATCAAACGTCTGCTTTGTAGTTTCATTGTCCATTTCCAACTTAGGTTGGATGCACTACAACACAGATAACCCTTCACGTACACGGCTGACTTGGATCTTGGGGGCTTGCTGGCGCTCGGGGCTGGCTTCGCTCTCGGGGGCTTGCTGGGCTTTGTATGGGGCCTTCTCGGCCTCAGACTGGGGGCTGGCTTAGCTAGCTGTGACCGGGCGCAGCACGGGCCACTGCTAGTAACTAACTAAATTGCAATGGAAGTCAATTGTGAAACCTGGAGACTGACTGAGGAATAGTAGAGCTAAGCTAAGTTAATTTAGTAGCATACTAGGCTATTACTAGCGATGGTACGGAAGTATGCGTACTATCCAATCTCTTCCAAATTTTCTCAGTTTCGCGCCCCACAAAATATGCGTGATTTAAGCAAGGGGGTGTCGGAAATGCACAGCTCGACCGCAGCTCCTTTTTCACAGAAACAGCTCAGAGCCGTGGACTAAGTAAGTATGTAAGCAGGGGTATTTCCATATTTGAAAGTTAAATTACCATATATCGGTTGATGGCTTACATAACATGAAAGGCTTAGCTTGAAGATGTCTGGCCTTCATCGGCACTGTCGCGCATACTTCTGCGGGACCTGTAAGTCTGTCAGAGGATGGTGATGGTGTTTATCTCCTCTTATGTGGTCTGCAATTATGTGCGCAAATGTGGCACAAGCCACGGGCTGCTTGCACTGTCGGTTATACAGTAGCACTGGGCCTCCTGTTTGTAAATGCTGCCTTGGCCTTGTCTTACAGTGGGCTCAAAAACCGTTGCAATGTTTGGCCATTTTTGACTGGGTGCGATATAGCGCTTAACAGAGTGGGAATTGCGCTTAGAGTTGGCAGGGTAGAGTAAAGTACTTAATCTTGGCTTTCAAATGGTGTTTTGATCATATGATTTGAATGAGCAGTTGTAGAGATATAACCATTTTAATCTAGGGTTATCATTGCAACAGTTTTAGAGCTGTTGGAAATATCCAACTATTTAAAGTGTGCAATGTAGCGCTTGATGGACGGAGAATCATGCTTAGTGTAAATACAATTAAGTATAGTATTCGATCGTGGCTTTCTAACAGTGTATTAATCACATTATTTGACCAAATGGTTGTAGAGATATGCCCAGTTTAATTTGGTGTATCCACTGCAACAGTTTTGTCACAGTTTCGGAGTATTTGCAATGTAGTGCTGGACTGAGTGAGAATGATGCTTAGCGCAAATAGGGTCGAGTACAGTATTTAATCTTGGCTTTCTAATGGTCTTTTAACCATATCATTTGATCCAACAGTTGTAGAGATATGTCTAGTTTAATTTAGGGTATCCTTGTAATGATTCTTAGCCATTGTAAATATGCAATATTTAGAGTGTATCAGTACTTTATTTTGCTTTAAGCACTGCCCTAACCCTTTTGGACATGCCTTTTACTAATTTTTGATACTTCTCAACTGCTAGCTTCTCCCAGTTTGGCTTAATTCTTTCTATAACTTATAAATCCCATTAAAAGGGCTTTTATGCCCTATAAGGCCTTCTTTCAAGAAAACCTTAGAAGATTAAGTGCTTTACTTGGCCTCATTTATGCTAAGCACCATTTTCAATACATTAAGCACTACATTACAAGCACTTTAAAACTGTCAAAAAGGCTATTACAATGGATACCCTAAATTAAACTGGGCATATCTCTATAACCATTGGGTTAAATGATATGATTTCAAGGCTGTTAGAAAGCCAAGATTAAATACTTTACATTACATAAGCACCACTCTCACACCAGTAAGCATTAAATCATGTATTTACATATTTACAACAGCTTAAAAACCATTACAATGAATGCTCTAGATTAAATTGAGCATATTTTTACAACCATTGAGACTAATGCTTAGTATATATAAG
This sequence comes from Russula griseocarnosa, assembly GCA_022884055.1. Lineage (NCBI taxonomy): Eukaryota > Fungi > Basidiomycota > Agaricomycetes > Russulales > Russulaceae > Russula > Russula griseocarnosa. The sequence goes on from JAGKRU010000029.1 coordinate 38,451, forward strand.
ATAAATAAAAGTCCTTAATCTTAGCTTTTCAATAGTCTTTTAATCATATCATTTGACCTAATGGTTGTAGAGATATGCTTAGTTTAATCTAGAGCATTCATTATAATGGTTTTTGAGCTGTTATAAATATGTAAATACATGATTTAATGCTTACTGGTGTGAGAGTGGTGCTTATGTAATGTAAAGTATTTAATCTTGGCTTTCTAACAGCCTTGAAATCATATCATTTAACCCAATGGTTATAGAGATATGCCCAGTTTAATTTAGGGTATCCATTGTAATAGCCTTTTTGACAGTTTTAAAGTGCTTGTAATGTAGTGCTTAATGTATTGAAAATGGTGCTTAGCATAAATGAGGCCAAGTAAAGCACTTAATCTTCTAAGGTTTTCTTGAAAGAAGGCCTTATAGGGCATAAAAGCCCTTTTAATGGGATTTATAAGTTATAGAAAGAATTAAGCCAAACTGGGAGAAGCTAGCAGTTGAGAAGTATCAAAAATTAGTAAAAGGCATGTCCAAAAGGGTTAGGGCAGTGCTTAAAGCAAAATAAAGTACTGATACACTCTAAATATTGCATATTTACAATGGCTAAGAATCATTACAAGGATACCCTAAATTAAACTAGACATATCTCTACAACTGTTGGATCAAATGATATGGTTAAAAGACCATTAGAAAGCCAAGATTAAATACTGTACTCGACCCTATTTGCGCTAAGCATCATTCTCACTCAGTCCAGCACTACATTGCAAATACTCCGAAACTGTGACAAAACTGTTGCAGTGGATACACCAAATTAAACTGGGCATATCTCTACAACCATTTGGTCAAATAATGTGATTAATACACTGTTAGAAAGCCACGATCGAATACTATACTTAATTGTATTTACACTAAGCATGATTCTCCGTCCATCAAGCGCTACATTGCACACTTTAAATAGTTGGATATTTCCAACAGCTCTAAAACTGTTGCAATGATAACCCTAGATTAAAATGGTTATATCTCTACAACTGCTCATTCAAATCATATGATCAAAACACCATTTGAAAGCCAAGATTAAGTACTTTACTCTACCCTGCCAACTCTAAGCGCAATTCCCACTCTGTTAAGCGCTATATCGCACCCAGTCAAAAATGGCCAAACATTGCAATGGTTTTTGAGCCCACTGTACATGTGTCCGTGGGCCTTATAATTGCATCAGAGAATGTGGGAGCTAGTTCTTGTTTTGTCTGAGGTCTTCCGAAAGGTGCACAAACATGGCGCATGCAGCGGACTGCCTGCACTGTTGGCCATAGAACTAGGCCTCCTCACTTGCCAATACTGCTATGGTTCTGTCTTGCACTTGTCTGCGGGCCTTTAGGATGCACTCAAAGCCAGGTGAAACTACTTTGACCATGTCTGTGAGTCACCAATGCATGCACTGCGGTGCCGCAAGTACTGGAACTGCTTCTGGGTGTGTGTCTGTGCTTGCCTCTGACCGTGTGCCTCGCTCGGAATGGGTCGCTGCTGCTGTGGGATTGGCTGGGATTGGTGGGAATTGTTTTTGTGCCCAGGCTTAGCATCTGTGTGTGCTGCACACCACTGTTATCACTTGCACTGCTGCCACTGGATCTTGCTATCTGAGCCTGGACTGTCTGGACTGCAGCGCTCCAATCATGTTTGACATGGCCCAATCTGTGGCCCATGCCTGTCTAATTCTGGTATATAGAGGTCCTCCGCTGATGAGCTGGGAAGCCGGTCTGTGGGGAACAAACACCCAAATCAAACCAAGCATGCTCCCAGGCCAGCAGCAAGTTCTAGGGGGTGTGAAGTGCTGCAAGGTATCGCGCAAATGTCCACTGAGGACCAGACTTCGCAGGTGGGTCCATCTTGATCCTGAGAACTTGGGCATAGCTCCGCTAACGACGCGGATTTGTGCAGCAGTCCTGGGAACAGCGGGACTGGTCCGGAAAGATGTTGAATGCGGCCTATCATGCACATGCGCGCGGACTTCGCTACTTCGCAACCTTGGCTGCACTGGACCCCGGAAGGTCCTCCTGAAGTTACTAAGGGCGCGGATGCATGCAGCACACTCTGGGAGGCAAAGAAGAGCTGATGGGAAGAGGGTTCACCACCATAGAACACAGCTTCCCATGAATCTGAGATGATTGCATATTCTATGACAGTTTCTAAGGCTTTGTATCATTCTGTCTGAGAAAATATGGCACTTATAAGTTCATAATGAAGCCATATGATCTTTTAGGAAAAGAGGTCGACTTTCAGAAAATCCCGGATCTACGACGGACTAACTACCTAACCCCGGTCCCGGATTGCCGGCCCGACACCCCTTGGATTTAAGTCACAAAAAGTAGTGCGACAGATTTGGTTGGCATCATATGGTGTCCTTGGAGCACGGTCTGGGTTGATTTAGTAGGAAGAGGAGACTTAGAGGGCCAAGTATGAAGGAAGTGAAGGAAGGTCTTCGCTGTCTACAGACTCAGAACCAGTGGTCGATTTGGTTTATGTATGGGCACATGTCCACGGTTTCGATCCCATTGATTGAAACAAGCAAAAGAAATGCATTTTAGCCATTATGATTTGAGCTAGGGTGAGGGGATGAGCATGAGGTATCCGTAGATCAGTTCGATGTGGACACTATAAACTCACTCATGCATACAAATGGAAGAAATGTGTGTCATGAATGACTGTCAGTAAGGACAGGGACTGGGCTTTGCAAGATGTGAGAGCTGGGCATCAGCAATATCCGACAGGAGTGCTGAGCGTAGCGAGAATGTGAGGGTAAAGGTGAGGAGGTGGGTTTAGCAGTGTTGGTCGAGGTAGAGAGGAGGTAAGATACGGTGAATGGGAAATAACAAATGCATAAAACAACTAAATATGCGAGCAAACAACAGCACTGAGAACTAAAAATTAAAAGGCACGTTCCAGTTCAGATCACTGAGTCCTGATGAGCCTGCACCCACGTATGCGGCAGCGCGTAATGTTCCACTCTGGTGTACGCCCAACACGCTGATACGCGGCGTCCGCGGCAGTACGCGGGAATGCAGGCCATGCGGCCGGCAGAGCGGTGCGGACCGATGAGATAGCGTGATGGAGTGAAGTCAGCGGCCCAGAGAGTCGGGCGAAGATCATCGGTCATCGGTCCTAAGGCATGGCCAATCCCAACAAAGCGGAAGCAAAATCCTACCTAACCCAAAAGCGGAGCCTCGGGGGCTCGGACATCCCGATGCGGACACAAGCAGACCTCCCGTTTCGGGTCAAATTGGCCACGTCGACCTAACTACCCGCCTCGCCGAAGACAGTAAGCGGCCGCGGTGTCAAGTCATTCTAGGCGCATGCACCCTCCATAGCGATGTCAGAAGGATGGAAACCTATTCAGTGGTGTGAGGCACACTCGGCGGAGTACGCGGCCCGCAGTGGGCCGCGCAGGAGACTTGTAGGAGCGGTGCGACTTGGAGAAAAGCAAGAGGTCTGTGCGGCTCCTAGGACAGTATAAAAGGTGTAGTGTAGGTAGGAGTAGAGCCAAGCAATCAAGCTACCACTTCTCCCTCTTCTTCTCTCCTTTCTCTCTCTTTTACACCGCGCCGCGTTAGGATTAGAGTGCACCGCGTTCGGCACTTTGCGTACAGTAGGAGCTCCGACGTGCTCCACAGCGTCAGTTCCGGGCCGCAGTAGCTTGGATTAGGATTAGGTATAGTTGCGGACGCGCGGGACCGGCTGATTCAGACCCCGGACTCTCTTGCGCTTCGACCCGCTTCCGCCTCCGCATAGTCCCACGTAGTTCCGCGTATAGCGGCGGGTCAGCGTATCATTTGGTGGCCAACGTGGGGAGGTCAGAGTTCAAAAGTATCAGCCCGTCCCACTTATTTCTTTAGATCATTGCGTACCGAACGCGCCGCGGACAGCCCTCTTGAAGACACGAAGAGACAGCAGCGATCACTCGTTCTTCGACGAGTTGATAGATTCCGGCCGAAGTTAACGAGTCCGAAGGATCAGAGGGACGCGAACCGTCCTTCCCGGAAGTTTTACCCCGCTCGGAGAACGACTCCTGGCACCACAAGCGACTCTAGCGACCTAGCGAACCGAACTCGAACCCGCATTCACCTAGTGCGGGCCCCAGCGAAGAAGAAGTCGAGCACCTCGTCATTCCAACGGCGCAAACACTCGATCCGAACGAAGGCCAGTCACACGAGCCGACGGCCCCGAACTCCGCTCAACTATTCAGCAACCCGGCAAACCCAACGTCACCACCGCAAGAGCAGTGCGCCAGCTCAACGACCCCGAACCCAAACAACAAAAAACCACCAAATCAGATACAATCCGCCCGCGACAAGCGCCTCCAACAAACAAAAAAACAACAAAGCAGACATCAAGATATCAAGAATATCAAATCTACCCAGCGCGAAGTGAGCGCTGCGCGCCAGCTTCGATGACAGCAGGAATTTTATTCGGATGAAGATCTTTTAACTCAAACAGATGACCGACAACCGGACCGCAAGAAGGGTGCCTCAAATACCTCAAAGTCCAGACGGAGAACCTCTGAAGTCGACGGAGGCTGGCAAGACGCGACCAAAATAAGCAAACGGAGATTTTAAATAAGGCTCCGTAGCGACAAACTTCTCGTACAGGACTACCGACATTGCGACCGATACGAGTATTGGGATAGTTTTGTATCTGATACATAACAAAAATCGGCTGCAATAAGGAACAATCTCGGTCTCTTCTCGTGGCTTGGGCCCCAGCTTGAAGCAAAAGTACGGCAGCGCCTCCAGCAAAAATTGATCGACCATTTCCTGACGACCCTACGCCTGTCCGACATCTACGAGGCGGCACACTACGTACCTAGGGGCGCTTCGACAGCTTTGGCGGCACCAACGCAAAATGCAGCTTTATTCAACTCCGACTCAGACCTCGCCGGCTCAAGTAGACGCTACCCAGGTCAAGCTCGAGACCCTCACCGCCGCCATCCCACCCTCTCCGAGACCATCAAGAACATCCTGCAAACCCAACAGGCGGGCCAGTAGGCAAGACCTCGGAGCCGCCTCTGCGGGGACGAACGCGGCTGGAGGCAGTGTCTGCAACTTTTGCGGAGTGCCCGGCACTCACTCGGGAGTGCGAAATCGTGGAGGAATTCACCCGGTTCGGAAGTGCAAACGCAATCCCGAAGGTAAGGTAGTCCTTCCACAGGTGCGATGGTACCACAAACATTCCCGGAACCTGGATGCGCGACCGTGTCGAGGAATGGCACGGCAGAACCCGGACAGATGCCGCGCAGATGTACGTCGAGGTGACAGCAGCTCGGCCGCGACAGCCTACGACAGCGGGTCAGTCTTATTATAGCTATCCCGCCTAACGCAGTACAGGGACCGAAGGAATTGCCGCGCGGGGATACGCCCTGAGCGACCGTTCCCTCCCGCCCCGAGTGGTTATAACACCCTACCACCACCGCACAAGCCGGCCGTGCTGGAACTGGAAAAAGCCGGCGGCGGTACAGCAGCGCGGCTCCAGAAGGCAACCCACCGAAACAGCCCGTCAGAAGAGCAGGAGACGGCCAGAGCCAAGAAGGGTAAGGCCCGGAAACCCCCAGGAACCAGAACACCCATACGCCTCAGCCCTGATGCTACTCACGGAGTCATACCAGGACCATCCCGACCCGCGATAAAAGCACCCGCGACGGGGAGGAGCAAGCCTGGGTTTTACAACACGCGAAAATTTTCGACCCTCGTCGCCCGCACCGTCTACGAACGTGCGATGGAGACCCCATCACGTCACCCAGCGCGAGTTACTCTCGCTTGCCCCCAAGGCGCGTCCCAAGTCACGGATGCCACCATCAACGCCGAGTACCGCGAGCGCGTAGCTCAAGCCTAGTGGAGGAGGCCCCGACGACGCGCCGTAGAAAAACAGTCCGCTTCGACCCCGTCCCGCACGCACCATAGAAGAAATCCCCGACGACGACAGCCCCACGCCCTCTCCAGCAAATGAACCGCCTCTCGCATATGCCAGCAGCCTTCTCGGCCGCGCAACGAACACCACGCCAAACGCAACAATATCGCCGACCCTACGAAGCCTACCTCTGCGAAAACGGGTCCGGCAACGCCGCGGACCCTCCCATGGCAGTCGCAGCAGAGTCCGCGACCATACGTGCAATCCTTCCAACTGTCGACGGCCAAGACAAAGTGGAAGCAATCCTCGACCCCGGCTGCCAAGTTGTAGCCATGTCAGAGGAGGTTTGTAACGCTCTTGCGCTCTACTACGACCCACTATCCGGTTACATATGATGTCCGCGAACGGCGCGTCGACCAGTCGCTAGGACTGCGCGAAAGGTTCCGTTCTTGGTCGGGGACATCACGCTTTCTTACAGGTCCAACTACTCCACAACCCGCCTACGACATCCTTCTTGGACGACCCTTCGACGTCCTCACGCAGCGTCGTCCGCAACTTCGCGGACGAGAAACCAAACCATTACGATCATCGACCCCAATACGAGCGAAAGGCCACCGTCCGACGTCCGCGCGGCAGTTTCAAGTTGCGGACCGCCGCGTCAAAAGCAGGATTTTGAGCATCGATGATTTGGCAGACGGCAAGGAGAGCTCGCGCTTTGTGTATATTTCGACCCCGAGACCGAGAACCTTCCCTTGAAGCCTGCGCGCGCTGCCCGAAGATACCCGCAAGAAGACCTGGCAGCGGCATACTTTTCCTTATGTGACATAGACTCTCTTCCCTTCCGAACCCTTTCCTTTCCGAGACTAGCTTAGACGAACCCCCGCCGTCCCGCTACAGTATAAGCGGACGTACACCATACAAAATGCGAGGACCCCCGAGCCATATACGCGGGCAAGAAGTACAACCCGTAGGCGTCAAGGTCCGATCAGTCGAAACGGACTCCCGAGTAGGTTCCGGATCACGCAACATCAAGGCGACCCCCTCAAAGACATGCCCGCCCTGTCACCGCGACCTCCACCATAACCCGACCGTGCGATACACCGAGGAGCGAAAGGAGGTCATAGACCGAGCGACCCAGGTGATTTCCTCTACCCGCGGAGCGAGATCTTATGCACCATTTCAGGGCGTCCAGGAGCTCGGCTTCGCTTGGTGCGATATGGAGCGTGGACACTTCCGCGAGGACTTCTCCGCCCGTCGAAATCCCGACCATTCCGCACAAACCTGGACGCAAAGAAACATCCGATTCCGCCCGCCTCCACGAGGGTCGCAAGCTATCGCAAAAAGCTCGATCGGAGTATACGAACCTCGAACTCCTCGTATCGCTCGCAGATGGTTCTGCGTCGTCAAAGAAGGACGGCAAAACGCTCCGCATCGTACACAGCCTCGAGCCCCTCAACAAATCACCATCAAGCACGCCGAGTCACCCGTTTACGATCAAATGGCGAGCACTTCGCAGGCCGCGCTTGCGGCGGCATGCTCGACCTCTACATCGCTACGACAGCGCGGCATCTCCAAACGTCTCGCGACCTCAACAACATTTAATCCCCTTCGAACGCTTAGACTGGTCACCTCCCGAGGGTGGACCAATTCAGTTCCCATTTTCCACGATGACGTTACCTACATATTACAGCCTGAGATCCCGATACCACGTCCCCTACATCGACGACGTCGCGATCCGCGGCCCCCGCAGAAAATACATCCTCGCGGACGGCACGGAGGAGCGCATCCCCGAGAACCCAGGCATCCGCCGTTTCGTCTGGGAACACTTCCAAAACCTCAACCGCGTCGTCCAGCGCATCAAGTACAGCGGTGGCACGTTCAGCGGTTTCAAGTCCACCCTTTGCGCCGAAGAGATCGTAGTGGTTGGACACCGCTGCACTCCGCAAGGCCGCCTCCCCGACCACAAGTACGTCGACAAAATCACGAAGTGGGGACCATGCAAGGACGTCTCTGAAGTCAGGGCGTTCCTCGGCACCATAGGCGTGTGCCGCATGTTTATCCTCCACTTTGCGAAGCGCGCTAACGCACTAGTCAACCTCACGCGCAAGGGAGTTCCCTTTCAATTCGGACCGGAAGAAATAGCGGCCAGGAAGACCTCAAGCAGGCACTCGTCGATTCCCCGCGCTCCGACCCATCGATTATTCCACCGACACCGCCGTTATTCTCGCCGTCGACACGTCCCCATTGCGGTGGGATTCTTTCTTTGCCAAGCGGACCCCCAGAACCCAAGAAGCGGTACTTTGCGCGCTTCGGATCAATACCCTAAACGACAGGGAGCGCCGCTTCTCGCAACCCAAATTGGAACTTTACGGCCTGTTCCGAGCGCTCCGCGCTTATAAAATTTTCCTTGTCGCGTCAGAAACCTAACTATCGAAGTAGACGCCAGGTACATCCGCGGAATGCTGAATAATCCAGACATAGCCCCTCCGCCAGCGTTAATCGATGGATAGTATCCATCTTGACCTTTCACTTCGAACTGCGACACGTCCCCGGCAAGACTCACGGCCCCGATGGGCTTTCTCGTCGACCTCCGCAACCCGACGATCTAGAGGACGAGGACGACACTGAGGCCTTCGACGACTGGGTCGACCGCCTATACGGATTCATGCATATCATCAACCCCGTCGAGCCATCCACCGCATCCGCCAGCATCCTTCACCAGCTCGCCGTCCAAGAAGTCGCACAACCCCGCCAGAGCCCAACGACGCAGACAAAGAGAAGTACCTTGACATCCCGTATGCCGCTCCACGCTCGGAGGCGGCGCACTGGGCAGAAAAGCGCCTGGCACTAGCATACGACTGGCTCAAGACGCTCAAGCGCCCCAAAGGACTCTCCGACCACGGTCTCGCCATGACCGTCCGCTACGCTAGCGCGTTCTTCCTCATGAACGGCGCGATCTGGAAGCGAGACCCCAGGGAGCACACAAGCGAGTGCTCTTCCGCGGACAGCGCACACGGGCCATGGAGGCCGCACACAACGACATCGGACACCGAGGATTCTACGCTACGCACGCCCTCTTATCGGAGCGTTACTGGTGGCCCTTCGTTGGCCGCGACGTCGCCTGGTACGTCCGGACTTGTCACATTTGTCAGCTCCGCCAGACCCGACAAATCTCCATTCCTCCGTCGTCGCAACTCCGGCCCCGCTATTCGCTAAGATGTATATGGATACCATGCATCTCCCACGCTCCGGAGGTTTCGCCTACATCGTCCAAGGCCGTTGTTCGCTCACCCATTACCCCGAGTACCGCATGCTCCGCAAGGAGACCGCGCAAACCATCGGCGATTGGATTTTCCAGGACATCCTGTGCGCTGGGGAACCCTCGTAGAGATCGTCTCGGATAACGGCAAGCCTTTCGTCGCCGCTCTCAGCCACCTCGAGAAGAAGTACCATATCAGGCATATCCGGATCAGCGGCTACAACTCCCGCGCTAACGGCATCGCTGAGCGCTCACACTTCGACGTCCGACAGGCCCTCTTCAAGGCCTCCGACGGCGAGGAACACAAGTGGTCTCAGGTTGCTCAATCCGTGTTTTGGTCCGAGCGCGTAACCCCGCGGAAGCGCATGGGTTGTTCCCCTTATTTTGCGATCACAGGCACTCACCCGCTTTTACCCTTCGACATCGTAGAGGCAAATTACTTGCTTCCCCCGCCAGACTCGCTTCTTTCGACGACCGACCTCGTGGCGCGCCGCGCCATTGCGCTACAAAAACGACAAGAAGACCTCGCCCGCCTCCGCGACCGCATACACAAAGCTCGAAACCGCGCCACGCTACGCTTCGAGCGCAACCACGCTGGAGTTATCCGTGACTTCAACTTTCGCAAAGGCGACCTCGTCCTCGTCCGCAACACCGCCATCGAGAAGGCACTCAACAAGAAAATGCGGCCGCGATACTTCGGACCTATGGTCGTTGTATCCCGCAACCGCGGCACCGCCTACATCGTTTGTGACCTTGACGGCACGCTCGCGCACGCTCCAATCGCGGCCTTCCGTCTCGTCCCGTACTTCGCCGGGAACATCTCGACCTCCCGGACCTCGAACAACACATAGACGTATCCACAGCCCGCCTCCGCGAACTCGAAGACACGACCGTTGCGGACCCCGACTACCCGAGATCGCCGAAGAACCTTCGGTACCCAACGACGACGTCGAACTCGACTTACCCGAAAGCGATGAGGAGGAGGAGACTTAGAGTCTCTCAGTAGGGAGGAGATCCCCAGTTTGCGGCGAGTTTATACCATGTTTCATAAGCCTCGGACTGCGTTGTGCTATACTTACCGGACAATGTCCCCGAGTTTCCGTTCTCCCATTTGTTTTCTTCTAGGCGAGCTGCCCTCTTCTGCGGACCAGGCGGACAGAGGGGCGGCCGGCGTTATTCAGTGATGACACGGACCCGGTCACCTGCGGATCAGCGGTTAGGAGCTCGCATCAGCGTTGCGCCTGTACCCTTCCAGGCCGGCTTCCTCAGCTCTGAGAGTAGCGCCGCCACCCTTTGGCTTGTGAGGAAGCAGCGGCAGCTGCGTTGCGCAAAGGTCCTCCGGAGCGCGGCGTCAGCCCAACCAGTTTCTTTCTTTCACCCCGCGTTGCTTGCGATTACCCCCGATCTTTTTCCAATCATCCCGCTCTGTAGTGCTATGAATTTTAAAAAGTTTTTTCAACTCCAAAAACACCCCGCGTGCGAACCAGGAGAAGACCGCCGCCCTCAGCACCTTCAAACACCCCCCGACGCCTTTTTTCCTTTTACTCAAATCACCTTTTTTTTACTTTCGCTTTCACAAATCACACATTACTCTCACTCCGCGGCTGAGGACAGCCTTCTTTCAGTAGGGAGGAGCCCCTAGACCCTAGGCCTAACACAGACCACACAAGTCACCAAAAGAAGAGAAAGCACTCTATTTCCAGGACAAGAACAAAGAGAACAAGAAACAATAAATTCTAGGACAAGTCCATAGGGCCCTCAAGGCCTTCCGCACCCTCAACGTCCTCCTCGAGTCCCCGCTCTACGACTTCCTCCTCCCCGTCATCCGCGTCGCCGCCCTCGGAAGAAGTCGAAACGCGACTCTTACCTTTGTCACCGCCAGGAGCCGCTGCAAGGCCGTACAGGACAATGTAGTTGTCCCAGGCCGTACGAAACCGACGTTCCGCATCGTCAACCCTACGAGAGGCAAGGGTCACCTGAGCAATCGCCGACTGCAGGGCGACCTCGGCAGCCTGTTTAGCCGCCTCCGCAGCGAAACCGGACGACTTGGCAGCGAGACGATCACCCCGCGCAGACATGATCTCCGCACGCCAGTGTTGGAGATCACGGAGGGATGCGTCCCTCGTCCCACGAAGAGGGAGTGCCGGAGGCTCGTCGGGATATTTGGCGGGCGAAGACGAAGGAACGATACCCCCGCGAGGTTTAGGAGATGGCGAGGCCGGCGTAATCTTGACACGCGGACGGAGGGCCCGCGAACCGGACCCCGATGGAACTGAAAAACACACACAAGTCAGCCCAGGAAAGAAAAGGAAAGACAACGCGGCGCACCAGAAGGCCCAGAACCAACAGATTCCTTAGGGACGGGCACGCAGTCCGTCCGGTCGTGGATGCAAGTCGTACACTTGCTGTACGGAGGTTCGGACCCCCGCGGAGGCGAACACTTCTGCTTGCGCTTCTTGCAGTGCGCGCAAGTCTCCCAGCCTTCTGGACGCGGATCCATAGGCGGCTGCTCCTCAACAATGGCAGGCCTCTTAGCAGGATGTGAAGGAACCGCGGACGGCTCCTTCACCATAGGCGTCGAGGCAGCCACTGTCGCAGCACGGCGAATAGAGGCAACAGGCCGAGGAACCACGGGACGAGGCGTGGCAGCGACAGGAGACTCGATCCGGGCACGACGATAAGTGGCCCGAGGCAATGGCCGAGTAAGCCGAGATGCGGACTCAGCCCCGAGTCGACCGGAGAGGGCCGCGAAACCCCGGAACTTGAGGAAGGTGTCCGCGAGATGGGCGGAACGGTAGAGGGAGACGGAACGGAGGACGCAGGAGTCGAGGTCTCCACCTGGCGAGCCTCAGGACGAGACGCCCCCGGAACGAGCGAGGGAACCGACTCCCCAAGCGTGACCCCGGGACCGAGTCCCCTAGGATATCCTCGAGACCCGCGACTAGGGTAGGAGCGATTGTGACCCACTCCGAAGTCGCAAAGTGGAGGAGTCGAGACTGAGCGGCATCGTTGGCCACGCTCATCTTGGGATCGGCCTCGGAACCAAGTCCCAAAGCCTTCGCAAGGCGATCGAGCTCGACCTGGAGGAACAGTCAGAAAACCTGAAGAAAAAGAGGGTAGTACCACGCACCAGGAGCCTTTCCCACTCTTCCACCCAATCCCGCGCGGAGTCCTTTTCTTGGACGGAGTCGAGTGCCTCCCTGAGGGCAATCATTTGACGGCGCGCTTGCTCGTATTGCGCCCGCTGGAAGATGGCCGTTGCCGGAGTTTGAGACAAAGAGGGAGGCTGAGACATGGCAAGTGGGAGGAGACAGTTGAGGGAGGAAAGAAGTGAGGAGGCCTCGAGGCGCCTCCTCCGGTTAAATCCCCCTTCCGCCACAAGGCAACACCGCGAGAAACACTTACCGCTTCGGGCCGGACAAAGGACACGCGGCCCCCAACGAGACAAGTCGACACAATGGACCGCAAAGCGCGAAGGCCCACAACCAACCCTCACGACACACCCCGCAAAACCACAGGACGAAGCCACACGGGCCACAGACGGACCGCGAGGCAAGCGAAGAGGAGTTAGGGAGGCAGACCCCGGAGAGCCACGGATCAGACGGATCTAGACGTAGAGTTTAGATTAGAGTGTTATCTCGGAGATTCGCAGACGGAGCAGCGGTCCGGCTGACTGAGGACAGTCAGGAGCTCAGTAGGGAGGAGGTGATACGTGGCGTCCGCGGCAGTACGCGGGAATGCGGGCCACTGCGGCCGGCGGAGCGGTGCGGACCGGATGATAGCGTGATGGAGCGAAGTCAGCGGCCCAGAGAGTCGGGCGGAACTCCGAAGATCATCGGTCCATCGGTCCTAAGGCATGGCCAATCCCATCAAAGCGGAAGCAAAATCCCACCTAACCCAAAAGCGGAGCCTCGGCGGCTCGGACATCCCGATGCGGACACAAGCAGACTCCCCGTTTCGGGTCAAATTGGCCACGTCGACCTAACTACCCGCCTCGGCCGAAGACAGTAAGCGGCCGCCCGGTGTCAAGTCATTCTAGGCGATGCCACCCTCCATTAGGCGATGTCAGAAGGATGGAAACCTATTCAGTGGTGTGAGGCACACTCGGCGGAGTACGCGGCCCGCGGTGGGCCACGTAGAGAGACTTGTAGGAGCGGTGCAACTTGGAGGAAAAGCAAGAGGTCTGTGCGGCCTCCTAGGACAGTATAAAAGGTGTAGTGTAGATAGGAGTAGAGCCAAGCAATCAAGCTACCACTTCTCCCCTCTTCTCTCTCTCTTTCTCTCTCTTTTACACCGCGCCGCGTTAGGATTAGAGTGCACCGCGTTTTGGCACTTTGCGTACAGTAGGAGCTCCGACGTGCTCCACCAGCGTCAGTCCGGGCCGCAGTAGGCTTGGATTAGGATTAGGTATAGTTGCGGACCGCGGGACCGGCTGATTCCCAGACCTCCGGACTCTCTTGCGCTTCGACCCGCTTCCGCCTCCGCATAGTTCCGCGTAGTCCCGCGTATAGCGGCGGGTCAGCGTATCACCGGATCCAAATTGTGTGCAGTTCTTTCCCTTCTCTCTCTCTCTCTCTCTCTCTCTCTCTCTCTCATTTTGTCCTCATCACTCGGTCCTTGTGTTTACGGAATCACTGTCCACAACATCATTTGTTCCCCCCTCTCGACACTCACGCTTGCCGAACTGCTGGCAGTCTGCAACACCTTCTGTCAATATCACTCGCTTTCTCCTATCTCCTCGCTTTATCTTGGACAACGCCTCGGTCACCCCCACTTGCAGCCACTAGCATTGCTACAATGTTAAGCCCAACACTTCGCTACGTCCACCCTCTTCTCGAAATCCCCCTCAAATCCGAAGACAAGTCTTTCCAGACATATCACTCTCCGTATTAGACTTCCTAAAATTCCCCCTACCTATCATCTCCCATGCGACACCACAGCATGCAACATCACAATTTTTCAGCAATCACGCACCTACAATGGAGGATGTAATCACCATACAGAAAATCCCTGTCCCGCCAGCAAAGACTGTTGCAGATCTTGTTGTAGCGTCTAAAGTGGCAGTTTTATCTGGCACACAATCGGTGAAATGTCAGCATGCACCCTCCATGTCTAAACAGAACTTACCGGTGTGGGTTATCCCCTACTGGGCCGAGGTCCTCGAATTATGTTCAACATATCGCAAAGCTTGGTTACAGGCAGAGGAATTTATTCGGCTGCGGAAAAAAGTGTGGAAGAAGACCGTTGGCGGTGAGAGTACGGACGAGATCATGCAGCAGGCATATGACATGTTGTCATGCCTGCGGTGGTTTGGCAATATCCATGGATTTGACCACGAGGAGCCATTATACAAGGTAGCAACCTACGCAAGCCGCATGTGGTTATCTACCATGCACGAAGACCAAATCCTTGACCTCCTGCGCCGTGACTTGTTGTTCCAAGGTTCAAGCACTGAAATTACGAACATGGCGTTCTTTGAAAAACTTCGCGATGCCTACAATTGTCGCGACATAGGCGAGTATGACGAGAGTCGGGCTTTCACATGGATCCGAGGCATTGGGAAGGCATTGGTGGCAGGGGAACGTCATGGATTGGGAACCATGGTCAATATAAGAGGCAACCACTGGGTGGCAATCGCGCTAGATTTCAAAGAGTCACTGGTCTGGTACGGGGACTCATTGGGACGGAAACCTGTTGAGGAAGTAACATCAGTACTCAATTGGTGGACATTCCATCATACTGGCTGCCAATTTGCTTATCGCAACATGAAGATTTCGGCTCAGAATGACGGGTTTTCTTGCGGCCTGCTTGGTACCAATGCCTTAGCGCATTTCTATTTGCCGGAGGCCCACCCTTGATCAATGTTGCAACTATTGACACAGAACGTGTTCGGATCCTATTAAGGGTTGTTCAGAGACATCTTGATCAAGCAGAAGTACGTTGATTCACTCACCATCATGCAACACTGCTGATGTTTGACGATTTGCAGAGTTTTGAAACAGAAAGCAAAGGCTTTCAGTTCACGTTTTCAACCCCGGCCATCACTGTCCAAAACTTCACCGAACCAAAGACTTCCCCTCAAAACAAGTCACCATGGGCGAACTCTCCCGAGCTTGTGCTTAGTCCTCCCCACACCAAGTATTTGTCGTCGTCGTCGCACATGTTCGATGTTGATTCAGATCTGGACGACATCTCAGCCCTGCAATCACCCACGCCACACCTGAAGAAATTGTTGCCATCAGTATCACTTCCCGAGGCAAGGGTCAGGTCAATTGCACCACTCAAGAGAACCTTTACGGACTTGGAAAGGATGTCATCTTCTCTACAAGTTAGCCCACAGAAGAAGAAAAGGACTTCGGCAATTCATAATGCTCTGCAGAGATCTCCGCAGGGTCTGATGAAGTTCTTCAAGAAGTGCACACCTGCTGAACGTGATGAGCAGGTCCAAAGAGCCACTGAAGAGGAGAATGAACGATATTTAGAGCAGGAGGAACGACGGACAAAGGTTAAGGCTTTGAAAATAGCGGAGACACGAGAAAATGCACGACTCCGACAACAACGACATAGGCAGCAAATATATGAGGGGTAGCTACCACTTTTATCATTCTTCATAGGGCAACTGCCTGCACACCCGTGTGGATAGTGCCGGGGAAAATTATGATATGAGATCGCCCGGCAAGGGAATGAAATATAACCAGTTTCATATCTCATTTTTTCCCGGAGAGCCCTTTCATAGTTTCATTACTATTTCATTCCTACCCAACCAACCTTTTCAATCCTTACCGGGTGCGTTTTCATATCCATTTCATTCTTTCCCTGCACTGAATATCAATCCGTGCCGGGGTGATTTCATTTCCATTTCATTCTTTCCCTGGGCCCTGTTTCAATCCTTGCCAGGTGCGGTTTCATATCTATTTCATTCTTTCCCTGCGCTGAATATCAATCTGTGCCGGGTCTGATTTCATTTCCATTTCATTCTTTCCCTGCGCTAAATCTCAATCCGTGCCGGGGTGATTTCATTCTTTCCCTGGGCCCCGTTTCAATCCTTGCCAGGTGCGGTTTCATATCTATTTCATTCTTTCCCTGCACTGAATATCAATCCGTGCCGGGTGATTTCATTCTTTCCCTGGGCCCCGTTTCAATCCTTGCCAGGTGCGGTTTCATATCTATTTCATTCTTTCCCTGGGCTCCGTTTCAATCCTTGCCAGGTGCGGTTTCATATCTATTTCATTCTTTCCCTGCACTGAATATCAATCCGTGCTGGGGTGATTTCATTGCCATTTCATTCTTTCCCTGGCCCTGTTTCAATCCTTGCCAGGTGCGGTTTCATATCTATTTCATTCTTTCCCTGCACTGAATATCAATCCGTGCCGGGGTGATTTCATTGCCATTTCATTCTATCCCCGGCCTCCATTTCAATCCTTGCCAGGTGCGGTTTCATATCTATTTCATTCTTTCCCTGCACTGAATATCAATCCGTGCCGGGGTGATTTCATTGCCATTTCATTCTTTCCCTGGGCTCCGTTTCAATCCTTGCCAGGTGCGGTTTCATATCTATTTCATTCTTTCCCTGGGCTCCGTTTCAATCCTTGCCAGGTGCGGTTTCATATCTATTTCATTCTTTCCCTGCGCTAAATCTCAATCCGTGCCGGTCTGATTTCATTGCCATTTCATTCTATTCCTGGGCCCCATTTCAATCCTTGCCAGGTGCGGTTTCATATCTATTTCATTCTCTCCCAGCACTTTTTACCGGGTACGTTTTCATATCCATTTGAACCATTTCATTCTCTCCCATGCTAAATTTCATTCTTTCCCCTGCCTTAGAATCCTTATCAGCCCGATTTTTCATTCCACACTCCCGATAGTTGTTATGCTCGGACCGCTCCATTCCGACTTTCCGAGCATGCATCTTTAGTAGGCACATGTTGCCCCTAAAACGTGACTGGAAATAGAAATGTAATATGTTTGACTACTGTGTAAGACAGCTCAGGTAAACATATAACTATGTTTACCCGTGTCCGTGTGGAATATACATCAGTGTTATACTCCAAGATCTACTAGTAACAACCATCTTTCATCTGCTGGATAACCCATAAGAGATCACTGACGGTGGTCCAGGCGTTGATGTCATGTACAGCGCGCTGGGCCTTAATCCACCACGAAAGGCCCATAACGACGATGTATATGCCAGCTGTGCCTCCTTTCCTCAACGCCTGCCAATTCTCACCCTTCAGAGTCTCACAAATAAGTGAGTCTCCTGCCCTCCTCCAGGCCGGCTGCATCGTCGTCCACCATTCCATGAACTTCTTGCCATATGGGCCAGGTTTCACCAGAGGTGCGACATCCTTCTTTTTGCTCTTGATCCAATTCGAGACCTGTGGTGGACGGAACTTCGTAGGCAAGTTCTGCAGACGTTAGCCAGTTAAGTCTCATCAAAAATAGGAAGGGACTCACCCCGTTTGGAGGCCCACATTTTTCGAACTCAACAAACGCCGTCACCAGGTCTTGCCAAGCCACATCCTCCGCAACTCCGCGCAAGTATTCTATTGCTGAAGCTAGCCACGGTGGTAAGTCTTCATCTTGACATTCGTGAGGCGGCGTCCCGGTGACATGGTAAAGGTTGCATCTCTCATAGCTACATCACCGTCAGCTTCTTCTGTAGACCCTGGGGAAATGTGTGAGGAAGAACAGGATGGGGTAGTGGAGTTGACAGAGGCATTTGAGTGAGCTTCCGCAGTTTCCGGACTATTGGGGCACGTGAGCGCGGAACTGATCACTGGCGCGAGACCTTTCCTGTCGACGTCTGTGACAGATGGGGTTGTTTGGGCAATTTCCGTGGCAGGCGCAGGTGAGGGATGGGGAGTTGGTGAAGGGGTGGCCATAGTATTCGGGATGATATCGGCAGCAACGGCTGGAGGACTGGTGGACAGATCATGGTTTCCAACGAGAGTCGCGTCGCCAGAGACCTTGGTAGGAAGGATGATCGTATCCTGTGGTTCAAATGGGGTTGGACATCCGAGTCGGGTCACGTCGTCCGCAGACTGTAGAGTTCCCTCAGCGTCAGAAGATGGATTCGCGGGCACGGGTGTTGTAGTATCCGAAGCAACAGGGGTGGACGTTGCGCTGCCAGTGAAGAAGTGAGCTGTCAAATATCTCATCACATGTCACAGTAACGATTAAAACTTACTTCTTATCTTTGTTCCTCTGGGCCGTCTGCGACTCCCGTCTAACAACCTGTTCATCAGGAACCTTCTTCTTGTTCAATGCAGAATTCTTCACTTGCTTAGGTCCCGAATTTTCGGCGATGAGAAGCTTCTCTTTCAAGTTGTGAAGTCTCCGCTTGAGGTCCTCGACATTCCTCTGCCTGCATCGCTCGTATTCGTTAGGTATGCGCATAATGCGCTTCTCGACTTCCTCCGCATCACTGTCAATGATCATATCGTCTTCATCCTCATGGTCCTGGTCCTCACTGGATATCTCCATTTTATCCGCCTCCTGATCCATGTCAGCAGTCTTGCGGCTCTTGTCCTTGAGACTGCGTGAATTGCAATCTTCCTCCGCTATCAATAATATGAGTCCACGTTTCCGTCAACAGACCACAGTAAACTTACTGAATGACTCGTGTAGGAATCTCTCGAAAGGTCGCAGAAGGTGATCATCATATTCCTTCGGACCGAGGAACTTCTCAAGCGTTCTATTATCCTTCGTTTTTCCGGTGTGCGATCTGTGATATTCAGGTAAATTGTAAGAAATGTATGAGTCAGAGTGTACTTACAAGTAGGTCATAATTCGTCCGTTCAAATCAGGAGTTGGTCCGCCGGCAAGGATTGTGATATGCCACCCAGTCTGATTTGCAATCGACTCGCCAATATTTGCCAGTGTGCGGGGAATTTTGTCGATTGCCCTTCATCCAAAGGAGGTGAGCTTCTCTTCTTTTCTATGGTACTGTGGACAAAACTTACATTTGGAACTCAACATTATCAGTTGACTCTTCATCAACTGAACCTTCATCTTTAGCAGCCCTTCGGAATTCCTCGCACTCTGCCTTCATCTTGTCGGTCTCGTTTGCGAACTTTTCCTTAATAAATTCGATCATGATTGTGAACCTGGTCTTCGGAGGCTTCTCGTTGGGGTGCTCTGACGCCCACTCGTTCCTGTACCTATCCCATTCTTCGTCCACAAGCGGTTTCCATCGGCTTTCGTACGTCAGCGCCTGATAAGCCTGCCAGGGCTGAAGCATCCGCGGCTTTGTCTTCATCTTGAGGACACCACGAGTGCCCACACCGGAAGTGAGATTACGCGTGTTGTTGTGAAACCAGTTGCGTAAACGCTACATAACCCTTGGTCAGTTTCTCTTTCTCTTAAACTAGTAAGTACATACCCTGTCATAGGCGTCCCGTTTGGTCTGCGTTGCGCGATCAGCTGAACCCGCTTTAGAAGTTTCTTCATCCGTAACTGGCGGCACGGGCCATCTTTCACGGAATTCCTTGCAAACTGCCGGGAAAAAGTCCTTGGAGGTGGTCTCTTTCTGTTTCGCCTCGAGAAATTCTTCCTTTCGTGCATCAAGCCATTCCTTTTGTTCAAGAGTTGTCCAGGTCTGACGCGTCATGTTCAACGAATGGAGTGATGAGTCGAATAGGAGGGAAGTACCGTCTGGATGGGAATAGCCGCAAACGAGCTCCGCACAGTTTGTTTAGTTCGCGTAAATATTTGTTTTTTCAACCTTTGTTTGGTCCTCCACGTTTTTACCACAATGCTTCTGTACTCCGAACCCCAAAATATGTCTAGCGGACAAAACCGCGAGTCGAATGTTTTTATTATCCTCTTCTCTAATATTAACATGTCAATAGATCCTCCTGCGGCCCGATTGGAAGCCCAAGCCAATGCTACCTCACCGGCCTCAGCCCCTCCCATCGCCACCAAGCCCGAACCTCAACAGTCCAGGATGCCTCCTCGTCGACTCGTTCCAGTATTTATCGATGCTGATCGTATTGGCGATGTTGAAGAAGCCCTTCTCCAACTTGGCATAGAGTCGTTCTCAACTGCTGATGGTCATCACGCAGTCCCTCGACCACCTAAACCTGAGCTTCTAGTTGACGCAAGTCCTTATGGCCACCGCAATATCGATCAATACACTTCTGACAGACACAATCCCACCACACAATCTTCTGAGCTCGACGACCTTACCTCGACATTATCCCGCTTCTCTATGTCGACGAACTCGCCCCGGCGTGCGGATTCATATTCAGCCAGGAGTGCCCCGGCACTCTCAGTCTACTTCGGGCCGTCGCCGATGGCCTCCGCACCAAAGAAGAAATACTACGTCATTATAGTTGGAAAATGCGCGGGCATATACTACGATGAATGGTATGCTAACTTATTTCTGCCTTTGTTATGTTAACATGTCATCTCTCCAGGGACAAGGTCAAACAACTTACAGACCATGTCTCTGATGCTCGTTACAAGGGGTTTGCGACTCACCACGCGGCTGAGCAGTACTATAATCATGCTAAAAAGCTACACAAGGTTCGGATTGTCAGAAATCCGGGTGACAGCGAGTTATACGGTCCTTTGGACCAAGCAATTCAGTAGTTCCACTTATGTAGAATTAAGCTCATTAGCGTTGATCGACGTTGATCTTGCTTCCTCCCAAATTGATGAATGCTTCTTTTTTTTCCCGCCTGAAAATGGTTCGGTGCCAGAATTGCAAATTGCAATGGGCAACCGCAGGTCCTGTTTCAGAGAAACGGCTCGGAGCGCGAGGATTTATTAAGTAGGGTTTGTAATCAGGGGTGTCGCCATATTCGGAAGTTGTACTACCATATATGGGCTAATTGGACTAGATAATCTGATCGGTTCCACACAGAAGTTACGAAGTTACGCATCGCTTAGCACAGCAGACAACGGCTGCTTCGTCATTTATTGCCCTCTCAGGCTGGTGGTTCCCCCCACTTTGACAGTCAGTCTGCCGGTGGCACTTCAAGGTTCAAGACTCCAAGTTCGTTTGCGTCGAGCCTCAGGATGAAGATGAACACGGAATGCCCATGGCCCACACGTCCAGCTAGCGTCATTAATGTGAAGCACACAGCGCGTAGGAGAGATGAGCCCGGTGGAGACGAGAGACGATGCAAGAACACTTGCAGAGTTAGAAGGCGGAGAAGTGGAGAGACACATGGGACTCGGATGAACAGATTACAGGATAGGAGAATATTCGGGTTCTGTCATAGCGCTCGATTTACTAGTATATGCCTCAGAGGCAGCGTAATTGCATACTAAGGAGATGTATACTAATTGGCCTCCACGGTAATGAGCTTACAAAGACTTGGAAGATGGGGAAGGATGTCGCCTCCAAATCATATGCAAGTGTAAGTACTAAGTAGGTGCGCGGGCCACACATTGAGCAGCGCACTTGAGCCATGATTGACGTCAGTTGTGCGTGATTTGTAGCAAGTACATCCTAGCGAAAGAGATCAAAATGAAATAAAAGTAGTAGCTGTATCGCAACTTAGTGAATATCCGCAGTCGTAAAGTAAGTGTCTTTGGACGCGCACATCTGCTCTCTCCAGCCTCTGCGGTCCATCTTCGATCTTGCCTCCGCACTGGCAGGCACCCCTCGACAGCATCAAGTTCTATCTTCTTTACACCAGTAGGTGGTCTTACGCCATGAGGCCACAACAACTTGAAATGTTCGAGGGATTCGGACAATGTTGGCTGCTGCTTCAGATCCTTGGCTCAGAACTCCGAACACAAGGATGACTGCGCATTCCACTCGGGACAGCCTTCTTGACTCGGAGTCCTAGGCATCCTTACTGGCTCATGCAACGGTAACAGAACTTGCTCACTTAAATCTGCATGATGTCTCAGTTCTATTGTAAGATGGACGACTTGGCTGCGTTTGTACAGATTGCGCCAGCACCCCTACCTACACAATTTGAGCCGTCCGGGACATCCCACGATCTCTTCTCCGACGCATCGATTGGGTATAGAGAATAAATAAATTCGAAAATCATTCATGTTATATTAAACTTACCTGATCTACTGTATTGTTTGACCTCTCAATGCTACGACGAATATTAGTTTGCGATCGCGACAATGATTAGGGGAGTGTCTCATCATGTGATCACCTAATTTTTTTTCTTCCCTCCACCAAGACGTAAAACCCTGAACCTGAATACCATGTCTAAACGTCCCAACCCTTCCAATGAAGGGCCCCTGCCTAGACGTTCTCGCAGACGTGCTGGATTTCGCATTGCTCGGTCAGTCTCTGATCTTGCACAACAACCCTCTTCATCCAATTCCTCCCTGTTCGTCACCGTGCAAGAGGAGCGACGTGGCAGCCTGAAAGCTCATTCCCGACTCCTTTCATCCACCCCAGACCCATCGACGAGAGCTTCGACGCCCACTGCACAGTCCAGTACCCTGGAGACTGCTGTCGAGCGTACATACGATGACAACGCAGACTTTCATGCCCAGGTCGAGGATGGTGGCGCCAAACCCAAGAGGAAGAGACGTACAAAAAACGCGGTATGTAGCTCCTCATAACCCTTATGTGCAATTCATTCTAATTAAGCACTGGCACCAGGATCGACTGACAGAATGGCTTGTGTTTCGTGCCGCATTTTTAGATGAAGTACTACGACATGATGGACTAGGCGAATTTCTCGATCACACTGAATGTTCCAGCTGCGGGAAAGCGAAAGGGATTATCAAATGCAAGGACTGTCCCAGCGGAAGGATGTTGAAGTGCCCAGAATGTATCGTTGCATTGCATCAAACCCTTCCTCTGCATCGCGTTGAGGTAAGTTCGCATTCCTTTCGAATTACGTCATGTGAAGCAATCATCTAACTGTTTCAACAGAAGTGGAACGGTCAATTTTTCGACAAGGACTCCCTTCAAAACCTTGGTCTTCGTTATCAGCTTGGTCATTCCGGGGCATATTGTCCATGTCCTCAGCCCGGCCCAAGAACTTCGTTGTCTTCGACGTCTCAGGTCCGCATCTTGTTTCAATCAACTACTGTCAGTGTCACGACAAACCTTTGTCGAATTGGACCCAATTGTTGCGGGAGCAATGGTTTCCAGCGACGCTTTCTCGCCCACAAACCGTCTGCACATTCGACTGCCTTGAAACCTTCCACGAGCTCACTTTACAAGGGAAGACGAACCTATACGATTACTACCATACCCTCATACGACGATCAGATAATGCCAATCTCTCCAATCCGATCGTACGTTCGACAACATGTCTTCTCATTTTACTGATTCTTACTTTAACAGCATCGATACCCGGAGATTCACCGGGTATTCAGAATGTGGCGGAACCTGATGGCCCTAAAGCGAGCCGGTCGGGCTCATGATCCAGCAGGCATCGATGCCACATCGAATGGAGAGTTAATGGTGGAATGTCCGGCATGCCCCCACCCTGGACGGAATCTTCCCGACGGTTGGGAGAACGCTGGCGCGTTGTTGTAAGGTCTATATATTTTAATGTTGTCGGTCATTTGGATATTCATTCAACTACTAGATTTTTGTATACCCTCTATATTGCGGTTGACGGCAACTTCAAGCTCAAAGGAAAGGAACGCCAACTTATTGACGTGGAACTCATGCCTGGATGGGCAGCATACAGTGGGCTCAAAAACCGTTGCAATGTTTGGCCATTTTTGACTGGGTGCGATATAGAGCTTAACAGAGTGGGAATTGCACTTAGAGTTGGCAGGGTAGAGTAAAGTACTTAATCTTGGCTTTCAAATGGTGTTTTGATCATATGATTTGAATGAGCAGTTGTAGAGATATAACCATTTTAATCTAGGGTTATCATTGCAACGGTTTTAGAGCTGTTGTAAATATCCAACTATTTAAAGTGTGCAATGTAGCGCTTGATGGACGGAGAATCATGCTTAGTGAAAATACAATTAAGTATAGTAGTCGATCGTGGCTTTCTAACAGTGTATTAATCATATTATTTGACCAAATGGTTGTAGAGATATGCTCAGTTTAATTTGGTGTATCCATTGCAACAGTTTTGTCACAGTTTCGGAGTATTTGCAATGTAGTGCTGGACTGAGTGAGAATGATGCTTAGTGCAAATAGGGTCGAGTAAAGTATTTAATCTTGGCTTTCTAATGGTATTTTAACCATATCATTTGATCCAACAGTTGTAGAGATATGTCTAGTTTAATTTAGGGTATCCTTGTAATGATTCTTAGCCATTGTAAATATGCAATATTTAGAGTGTATCAGTACTTTATTTTGCTTTAAGCACTGCCCTAACCCTTTTGGACATGCCTTTTACTAATTTTTGATACTTCTCAACTGCTAGCTTCTCCCAGTTTGGCTTAATTCTTTCTATAACTTATAAATCCCATTAAAAGGGCTTTTATGCCCTGTAAGGCCTTCTTTCAAGAAAACCTTAGAAGATTAAGTGCTTTACTTGGCCTCATTTATGCTAAGCACCATTTTCAATACATTAAGCACTACATTACAAGCACTTTAAAACTGTCAAAAAGGCTATTACAATGGATACCCTAAATTAAACTGGGCATATCTCTATAACCATTGGGTTAAATGATATGATTTCAAGGCTGTTAGAAAGCCAAGATTAAATACTTTACACTACATAAGCACCACTCTCACACCAGTAAGCATTAAATCATGTATTTACATATTTACAACAGCTTAAAAACCATTACAATGAATGCTTTAGATTAAATTGAGCATATTTTTACAACCATTGAGACTAATGCTTAGTATATATAAGATAAAT
This sequence comes from Russula griseocarnosa, assembly GCA_022884055.1. Lineage (NCBI taxonomy): Eukaryota > Fungi > Basidiomycota > Agaricomycetes > Russulales > Russulaceae > Russula > Russula griseocarnosa. The sequence continues at coordinate 63,354 of JAGKRU010000029.1, forward strand.
AAAAGTCCTTAATCTTAGCTTTTCAATAGTCTTTTAATCATATCATTTGACCTAATGGTTGTAGAGATATGCTTAGTTTAATCTAGAGCATTCATTATAATGGTTTTTAAGCTGTTGTAAATATGTAAATACATGATTTAATGCTTACTGGTGTGAGAGTGGTGCTTATGTAATGTAAAGTATTTAATCTTGGCTTTCTAACAGCCTTGAAATCATATCATTTAACCCAATGGTTATAGAGATATGCCCAGTTTAATTTAGGGTATCCATTGTAATAGCCTTTTTGACAGTTTTAAAGTGCTTGTAATGTAGTGCTTAATGTATTGAAAATGGTGCTTAGCATAAATGAGGCCAAGTAAAGCACTTAATCTTCTAAGGTTTTCTTGAAAGAAGGCCTTACAGGGCATAAAAGCCCTTTTAATGGGATTTATAAGTTATAGAAAGAATTAAGCCAAACTGGGAGAAGCTAGCAGTTGAGAAGTATCAAAAATTAGTAAAAGGCATGTCCAAAAGGGTTAGGGCAGTGCTTAAAGCAAAATAAAGTACTGATACACTCTAAATATTGCATATTTACAATGGCTAAGAATCATTACAAGGATACCCTAAATTAAACTAGACATATCTCTACAACTGTTGGATCAAATGATATGGTTAAAATACCATTAGAAAGCCAAGATTAAATACTTTACTCGACCCTATTTGCACTAAGCATCATTCTCACTCAGTCCAGCACTACATTGCAAATACTCCGAAACTGTGACAAAACTGTTGCAATGGATACACCAAATTAAACTGAGCATATCTCTACAACCATTTGGTCAAATAATATGATTAATACACTGTTAGAAAGCCACGATCGACTACTATACTTAATTGTATTTACACTAAGCATGATTCTCCATCCATCAAGCGCTACATTGCACACTTTAAATAGTTGGATATTTACAACAGCTCTAAAACCGTTGCAATGATAACCCTAGATTAAAATGGTTATATCTCTACAACTGCTCATTCAAATCATATGATCAAAACACCATTTGAAAGCCAAGATTAAGTACTTTACTCTACCCTGCCAACTCTAAGTGCAATTCCCACTCTGTTAAGCGCTATATCGCACCCAGTCAAAAATGGCCAAACATTGCAACGGTTTTTGAGCCCACTGTATGTTCCGGAGTCAGAGTATAAAGCCCATCTCGCAAATTACGTCGATCAACCGGAGGTAAGTATCGACATTGTATGAATTCTATCAACTTATCAAATATCTTTACAGATTAATACCTGCGAGTCACAGCATGATGCTCTGGTCCGAGCTGCTACCCGATCAGCAGTCTCCGGAGCCGTGCTGGTGATTTGTTCACGACACTGCATGATACGCAAGAATGGAGCCAGTGACCTTCAGAAGGGCGAAAAGTACGTTATGATTTGGTCTCTACTCTTTCCAGCTGACCACCTATTATTCAGATATTGCAGTGTGGACTTCACTATTTTCGCTGCCCTTGTGGGCGTCACACTCCTCCGCATCGTTATCACGTACGACATTGTCTGTCAATGGTCGAAGAACTTCCGACAACAGATGGTGGAGTTCCCTGAAGAAATGCGAATCCCGGATGCGACTCAGGTCGACGTGGCGATCCCTGGGTGGCATATCAACGGTCACGGCAAGACTTGTCAAGAAAATTTCAACTTGAGCTATATGGAGGGTGCGGGGAGAACAGTTGGTGAGGAGATCGAAACAACATGGGCGGGCACAAACCCTTTGGCCCCTAGCATCCGTGAAATGGGTCCAGCCGCCCGCCACGACACCTTGAACGATCATTGGATCGGATGGAACTTCCGCAAAATCGTTGGATTTCGTACGTCTTTTGCTTCTCATGTCTTTTTCATATGCTTATTTGCTTGGAATATTAGGAAACTTTTTTTTGAAACGCTTTAAGGAGGCATTCAAAATGAGCGCAAAACACGCCGACGTATTCAACAAACTTTCAGCTACGTTTCCACCCGAAACCGTCAAGAAATGGGAAGAGATGCTTAACACCTGGAACGCCAATCCCAAGGCTCCGAATCCATATCAGGAACCGAAGGGTGGTATGTGATTCTGTCGCGTCAAATGTTTATTCCCTTGGCTAATATCGTTCATAGCGACGACCCTCCAGGATGTTCGACTCGAGTTGGCGAGGGAAGAAGCTGCCCGGCTTACCCTCGGCGACCTTCCTCGACACAAAGTCAGTTTGTCAGCATTCTTGATGATGGGCTTTGAGTTGGAAGATAGTCAGTGAGTCAATTACTTGCTAACGAGTTCGAATGTGATCTAACTGTCTCTCAGATATCTTCTTCGTATTGAAGCTGCTCAAATGAAAGGTTTGAGGACTAGCAAGCAGCTCGCGGACCTTCAGGAGAAGCGGAATGGGTTGCTCCGCCAAATCCAAAATTGGCGTGAGGTTCAACTCATCTACATCCCCCACGTGGCCTCCCTTCTCTCTCAAACTCACTCTCAAACTCAAATGCGAGTCCCCGAAACCAGCATGCACTTGGCCACGGTACTACCGGAGACCCTGCCTGAAAATGTTCCCTTATACCTGCCCTCTTCTCTTTCGACTCCCATTCGTACTCTCCCTGAACTTCGTGAAGTTGGTGAGCTGGAATGACGCCTACGCGAGCCTCATGCTGATGATGCGCTTGCTGAAGTTCGACATCAGCGCCGCGTCATCCAGGGGCTGTGGCAGTTTAAACGACTCAATATCTCTGGGACGGGAAATAAGCCAAACACGCGAATGATCGAGTTATACAAGCGTTTCAACAACAAGACAAAGCGAGCGGCCGAAAAGTATCGTGCTGCGTGGCGTGCATTATGCGTCCTTGACCCAAATGGCCCGTGGTCAAGCCGCTTGAAGGAGCTCAAAGACTCGGATATCTCTGGTCCTGGAAAGGATCCCAGTGATACGTCTACGACCAACAGCCGATACGAGCCGTCGTGGATCTGGCTCGTGCCGCGCGCCACTGAACCCAGCAACACTGAGGTGGGAACAGGCGAGGAGTTCAACGACAGTATGCGTGTTGAATGGGCAAACGCGAGGGCTCGTATGTTGAGATGGCAGGAGGAACTTTTGATTGTGCAAGAAGAAATGCGGCGGGTCATAGCATATCATACATGGAAGGCAGCGTGGTGGCGAGAAAGGGGTTCCCTGCGGACTGACGGTGATTCGACGATCTTGAGTGGCTTGAAGGGTTATGCACACAAGCAAGCGGCAATCTGTAGTTGCATGGCAGAGCGGTGTGCCTCTCATTGGCTGCCGCACCTGAAGAGTAGAGGCAACGTGCCGTCGTGGGCAGTGGACTATGAGCACTTGCTTAGTCAAGTTCAGCCTCATTCTGCTCTAGACGACGTTGAAGATAACGAGTATGAGTCAGACGTTGACTATAATGAGGATGATGGAGAGTCGGAAATTGAAGAGGATGAGGGCGAGTGCTTTGACGTTTAGACAATGAGAGCATTTTAGAGGTTGTTTAGAGGTTGAGAACTTTATCATTAGATGAGATAAACAGCAATTATTAATTTTTGTTCGCCTTGGCATTTAGCTGACAAATTCGGCTGGGAGAGAATGAAATAGGTATAAAACCGCACCCGACGAGGATTGAAATAGATATGAAGCCGCACCTGGCAAGGGCCGGGGATAAAATGAAATAGCCATGAAATCAGACCCGGCACAGATTGAGATTTAGCGCAGGGAAAGAATGAAATAGATATGAAACCGCACCTGGCAAGGATTGAAACGGAGCCCAGGGAAAGAATGAAATGGCAATGAAATCACCCCGGCACAGATTGATATTCAGTGCAGGGAAAGAATGAAATAGATATGAAACCGCACCTGGCAAGGATTGAAATGGAGGCCAGGGATAGAATGAAATCACCCCGGCACGGATTGATATTCAGCGCAGGGAAAGAATGAAATAGATATGAAACCGCACCTGGCAAGGATTGAAACGGGGCCTAGGGAAAGAATGAAATGGCAATGAAATCACCCCGGCACGGATTGATATTCAGCGCAGGGAAAGAATGAAATAGATATGAAACCGCACCTGGCAAGGATTGAAATGGAGGCCAGGGATAGAATGAAATCACCCCGGCACGGATTGATATTCAGTGCAGGGAAAGAATGAAATAGATATGAAACCGCACCTGGCAAGGATTGAAATGGAGGCCAGGGATAGAATGAAATCACCCCGGCACGGATTGATATTCAGTGCAGGGAAAGAATGAAATAGATATGAAACCGCACCTGGCAAGGATTGAAACGGAGCCCAGGGAAAGAATGAAATAGATATGAAACCGCACCTGGCAAGGATTGAAACGGGGCCCAGGGAAAGAATGAAATCACCCCGGCACGGATTGATATTCAGTGCAGGGAAAGAATGAAATAGATATGAAACCGCACCTGGCAAGGATTGAAACAGGGCCCAGGGAAAGAATGAAATCACCCCGGCACGGATTGAGATTTAGCGCAGGGAAAGAATGAAATGGAAATGAAATCAGACCCGGCACAGATTGATATTCAGCGCAGGGAAAGAATGAAATAGATATGAAACCGCACCTGGCACAGACCACAGGGAGAGAATGAAATGGGTATGAAATCGGAACCGGCGAGAATTGAAATAAATGAAACAGAGAGCCTGGCAAAGATTGAAATACTAGGTGGGGCAGAATGAAATGGATATGAAAACGCACCCGGTAAGGATTGAAAAGGTTGGTTGGGTAGGAATGAAATAGTAATGAAACTATGAAAGGGCTCTCCGGGAAAAAATGAGATATGAAACTGGTTATATTTCATTCCCTTGCCGGGCGATCTCATATCATAATTTTCCCCGGCACTATCCACACGGGTGTGCAGGCAGTTGCCCTATGAAGAATGATAAAAGTGGTAGCTACTAGTGAATATATGACAGCGAGATCACACGTGGCGAGAGAACACCTGGTGGTACGAAGCGGTTTCAGAAGGTAAGTGATCCATAAGTTCGTATATATGTTTGAAACCTAATGGATTTGTCTTTGGAAAAGCGGCAAATTGTCGAGCTTGAAGACACCTTACCGAAGTATCAAACACACAGCATCGCAGAGCTCTCACGGCCACGCCGAGCAGAAACTGAGCGAGTTCGCCAGGTGCGCAAAGAAGCACAAAAGAAGGGCCGCCCACGTATTCACAAGGCTCGGGATGCCATATATCATAATTGGTTTAGCCCATTCCTGTGGCGACAAATTCTCATGGCAGGTAAAGACGCTGGCTGGCGAATGAGCGCATCAGAAATACGCAACTCTCTTCGTAAAAGGGACCCTGTGGTATTTGGAAAGATCTCTCGGACCACTATCAATGAGTGGATTGACCGGTCAGGACCAAAGCCCAAATGGTCAGATAATGCTCTTCGTTTGGCAGAGAGGGGAAACCACCAACTTCATCCTAATGCTGGTCGTCGCGGAGTATTGGTGAGTTAAATTCCTGCATTTTCTCAGCCAGCTCTAACAGCAAAAACAACAGGCTGCATACCCAGATGTTGTCGAAGCTATCATGAAGCGTTTAGAACATTTGCGAGACACAGCTGCTCCAATAACGCTTGTTACCGTCCGTGGTATTGCTGTTGCCACCATTCTAAAAATGGCCCCAGAGATATTCAACAAACGTGCAAAGGATGGGACCTCCTTTCGTTGCTCCGATTCCTATTTGCGACAGTGGTTACATGGCACACTTCTATGGTCAGAACGGCGGGCAACAAGAGCCGCACAAAAGCTCCCTGATGACTGGGAGTACTTATGCGAGCGTGCTTTCCTTCGCATCGCATATGGGATAAAGGAAGAGGACATTCCAGCTCCATTACTTGTGAATACAGATCAGACACAAGTTGTATACGCCCCAGGATCAAAACTCACATGGGCCAAGACTGGGAGTCGGCAGGTGACGGTGATCGGTGAAGACGAAAAACGGGCATTCACTGTTCTTGTATCCGTCTCAAATAGCGGGGAGCTCCTTCCATTCCAAGCAATATATCAAGGGTACTCAAGCAGGTCCTGTCCAACAGAATCAGCCCCCGATTATGATGCTGCAAAAGCAGCTGGCTTTTGTTTCGAATACTCAAAAACAAAAACGTACTGGTCAATGCATGAAACAATGCACTCCTTTGTCGAGGAAATTCTTGTTCCATACCTATCCGCACAAAAGGCAAAATTGGGGCTACCAGAGAGCCAGAAGTCAATCTGGCAGATTGACGTGTGGTCTGTCCACCGGTCAAAAGAGTTCCGAAATTGGATGAAAACTCATCATCCTAATATTATTATTGACTTTGTACCCGCTGGATGTACAGGTGTTTGGCAGGCGTGCGACGTGGGCATCCAGAGAGTTTTAAAGCACTCACTGAAGCACTCATATCATGAGGACGTTGTGGCCGCAATCTTGAAGCAAATGGACGATGATGTTGATATCACTATCAATAAGAGGTTGGGAGTGATGCGGGATCAAAGTGTATCGTGGCTGTGGAAAGCTCATCGGACGCTGAATAAGCCTGAGATCGTCAAAAAGGTAAATGGTTCTTGCCTTATACTCTATACAAATCTAATCACCTATTATTAGGCTTTTGAAATGTGTCGTACAGGCAAGTTTAACATGTCGTATGAGAGCCTTACCAGCTACGAGGCCAGGCAAAAGCTGCGCGATCTCAAAGAAACCGACCCTGAATTTTGGGATCAGCTGACTCGTAAGGCTGCGCCAGACGTTGATATTCCCTCCAATGAATGCATTGCAGAGGACGAGGATGCTACTGATCCACTCTTTGAAGACGATAGTGATTTACCATGTGACGTGATCATCACCAATTTGCTCGGGTCTCAGCCAGCTGGTGTCAGGTTGACAACTTCTGGTGACATGGTATCAACAGCTGCAGCGGAATCATTGAACAGGATAGAAATGGTATTGGATGACGCAGAGGTGGAGGGCAAAGATGATGCAGGTGCTGTTGAGTTGGGGACCTTGGGGCGTGGTAAACGGAAGCGAACTGCAAACCGACTCTATGATTCCAAGTCTTTCTGGCGACACAATGATGCGGACACATCTGACCAAGAATAGATATTAGTACTTTTCATTTGCAGTTTGCTAGCGTCACTTGCCTTCATAGCTTCATTACTGTGACCACTTTTTTTTCGGCTGAGGTTTCGTCAGTTTGCATTGTGACCTGTGACAGGACTCACATTTCGTCAACGTCAGGTGCGTCTGTGACGCGTGACTGATGAACTATTCGAAATTGTACAGTATATTATCTCATAGTAAAACTATGGTACAGCTATATTATCTTAAAGTAAAACTATGATACAGCTACATTATCTCAAAGTAAACTACAATACAGCTATATCATCTTAAAGTAAAACTATGATACAGCTATATCATCTCAATGTAAAACTATGATACAGCTATATTATCTCATAGTAAAACTATGATACAGCTATATCATCTCAAAGTAAAACTATGGTACAGCTATATCATCTTAAAGTTAAACTATGATACAGCTACATTATCTCAAAGTAAAACTATCATATAGCTATATCATCTTAAAGTTAAACTATGATACAGCTACATTATCTTAAAGTAAACTACGATACAGCTATATTATCTCAAAGTAAAACTATCATATAGCTATATTATCTCATAGTAAAACTATGGTACAGCTACATTATCTCAAAGTAAAACTATGATACAGCTATATCATCTTAAAGTAAAAGTATGGTACAGCTATATCATCTTAAAGTTAAACTATGATACAGCTACATTATCTTAAAGTAAACTATGGTACAGCTACATTATCTCAAAGTAAAACTATGATACAGCTATATCATCTTAAAGTAAAACTATGATACAGCTATATCATCTCAAAGTAAAACTATGATACAGCTATATCATCTCAAAGTAAAACTATGATACAGCTATATCATCTCAAAGTAAAACTATGATACAGCTATATCATCTTAAAGTAAAACTATGATACAGCTATATTATCTCATAGTAAAACTATGATACAGCTATATCATCTTAAAGTAAAACTATGGTACAGCTATATCATCTTAAAGTTAAACTATGATACAGCTACATTATCTTAAAGTAAACTATGGTACAGCTACATTATCTCAAAGTAAAACTATGATACAGCTATATCATCTTAAAGTAAAACTATCATACAGCTATATCATCTTAAAGTAAAACTATCATATAGCTATATCATTTTAAAGTAAAAGTATGATACAGCTATATTATCTTAAAGTAAAACTATGATATAGCTACATTATCTCAAAGTAAAACTATCATACAGCTACATTATCTTAAAGTAAAACTATGACATAGCTATATCATCTTAAAGTATAACTATGGTACAGCTATATTATCTTAAAGTAAAACTATTATACAGCTATATTATCTCAAAGTAAAACTATGTCTTATAGCTATTGTTACTTTTAGTAAAACTAAATTTATAGTAATCTATAAGATAGTAGGTTTACAGCAAGCTGTGCCCCCTTCCACTTTTTGCCCCAACAAGACTGTTTTGCAGTTAACTAGAATGGGTATGTCTATTGCTCATCAACCTTCCGAACGCTGGTACCTCACATACTGGTGTTCTCAATCACCCACCAGGCCCAGCAGCCACACATCCCCACCAACAACAGTCCCCCACCGCGCCGACGGTGGAAATTCAAATTTCAGATAAGTCTAGCCTTCCGGGTCTCCACGCCTCGGCTCCCCTCACTACCCAGATGGAAGTCGAAATCTTCGAGACCGCCACCCATCATTCCGGTGACTCTGTCACCAATTTTATTCAAGACGCCTCCGACCACTCCCTCGACCCCGACACCTACACCTCCACCATACCATCTTCCGTCATACCGTCCTCCAGACGCGAATCACATATACGCCAACAAAATTGCCTCCAATTCGCTGCCCTCCACCGCATATATGGACGAAGGTATGACGAGAACGGTGTCTGTACTAACGCGGACAAGTTCGTTGACACGGACAGTCCACGAAGTCCCTCCTCCGAAAGCAGCCATGCCTCGTCGCCCTCGACCTCCCCCACTCGACCTTGGAGTGACGACTTTTACGACAACCCCCGCAACCCACCAAAATGGGAGCACGTCAGCGAGCATCCCGGTCTGGGGTAGTGTTGCAGCCGCTCTGAAGCCAGAGCTAGCTGAGAGCCTAGCCAGTTCCTAGCCAATTTTTTTCGCTTAGAATGGAGCTGAGTGCCGGCTAATTTCTAAATAGCCTAGCCTAGCTGGTTTACGGCTACTTGTTATGGCTCCACCGGCTCCACCGGCTCACATGTGGCTTGGCTCGACTTCGGCTCCGAGCCGTACACCGATTGCACACTGATAACAATCATAATACGCATCGCATCCACGCAATCCAATTTCTTCAGATATGATGGATTCTATTACAATACGGGCTGCATTCATCTCTCACACACAGCACAGTACTACAAGGGATCGCGGCCTGCGGGCTAGGGTCGCGGTCACAGCGTGTTGATATGGCAATGGCAAGATATGGCGGTGATGAAGATCAGATACAGTGCATGACTCTTAAGTCCAAAACAACAAAACAAAAGGGGGAGAGATGTTGGCAATACATGGGATGATAGGATTGATATGTTGAGAGGTACCCACATCACCGGGTCTCTGCTTACATTGGGGAGATGGTGACAACGGCAACTATGGTACATTGAGTTCGCTTCCAACAAATTATCAGAGATCACATACCTGCAACTGCCTTTCTATGAGTGACGACCCTATCGGCCAGTGACGAGTAAGGGCTCGGTCTGTGTTGTCGGTGGCATCTGATTGAGCAGCAGTATGCACTGCGCGAGGAGGGAGTGCAGGTACCGATAGTCTGGTTTGTCTTCGAAGCCGAGGGAACGTATGTGCTGAATAAACTTGATAAACGGCGGTGGTAGACCCATACAAAGGGTCTTGGCCATCGTCACTTGCTTTAACTTCAAAACTTCGTCATGATGGACTTGACCAGGATCGACAGCGATGCCTTGCCAGGGTAGCCGGCCCTTCACTAGATAAACAATAACGTATGCCAACGACTCCAGGTCGTCGCGTCGCGATTGTGCTAGTCCGAGATGGCTGTTGATCGGCGAATAACGGACAGTCCCAGTGATGCCAAGTCCCTTGACTTGCGTGATGTGTTTATGAGTGGCTGGGTTGCAAAAGAGCCGAGTGAGTCCGAAGTTGATAAGAAAGACTCGGCTCGACCTGTCACCGGTCCCTATCATGAAATTGTCTGGTTTAACATCGAGATGAACGTAGTGGTGATCATGCAATGACTTGAGGACCGAAAGCTTAGAATCAGATGTAAATAAAAGTGCACTTCAAGCACAGGGAGAAAATACCATTTGTTTTGCGTAACTGAATATGGTGTTGGCATCGAGCGCACTTAGTTGTGTCATCTCCTCGAGTGTGCACCCAAGGTGGCTGAGCACCATGACATTATATCGCCCTTCCATCCCGTACCAAAGCATCTTAGGGATTCCACAGACTCCTGAAGTCGCCCGATAAACGTTGTATTCATGCTCGAGCTTTGAGCCCCATTCCAGGGCAACCTCAAGTTTCACAGCTACATCTCGCTCCTTCTTAATGTCTTTTCCCAGATAAACTGTTCCTAAACAGAATGAGGTAGGTATGATGGCCCAGATGGCCTTTAGATTGACGTACTGTACCGAAAGTCCCAGCACCAAGTAGCTTTCCCACTTGATACCTACCGCCTACTCATACAATATCCGGGGTTACAGTTTGGAGGTCAACTGCTACATGTTGTCCAGGCATTAGGCCAAAGGGCGAATACAAATTTGGTAGGGTATCTTGGGTTGAATTGCAGGGGCGTGAGGGCTTGGAGGGGAATCAACGAAAACACGAAAAGGGTTCGAACTCAGACTCAAACTCAGATTCCTGTGACCAAGAATTCTTTTTGGGTCTTTACGGAAGCGTAAACAATCTGAATGGCTTGGTTGATTGAGATTATTGCCACTTCAGGCTACCCCTTTTGGGGCCCTATTAGGGCTAATGCTTCATCACAGACATTTGGCCTAATAGGGGGTATTTTGGCTGGGGCTCCCAGGACAAAACTGCTTGGCCTGGGACAAAATTGTTTTAGCCCAGGACAAAACTACTTTTGCCCTATTTATGCTTAGGATTAATTCATTTTTGCCCTAGGACAAATGTATTTGTCCCGGAATATCCCAGAACATATCTGTTTGCCCTGGGACATCCCAGGACATATTTGTTTGCTCTGGGACATCCCAGGACATATCTGTTTGCCCTGGGACATCCCAGGACATATCTGTTTGCCCTGGGACATCCCAGGACATATCTGTTTGCCCTGGGACATCCCAGGACATATCTGTTTGCCCTGGACCATCTCACATGTGACATAAATGTCACTAGGTGTCTGGGGTCCTTTTTTAAAGGTTTGCTTATTATAAATGTTACAAATTTAACAGGCATAATTAAGCTGTTCTCTCACATAGTAACAAAGTTTTAAAACATTCATACACATCACTCCTTAACATTCAAAGATGGTCCAGGTCATTGCTCCTTAACATATACAATGGTCCGGGGCAAGATTGTAAGGTTCTGGGACATTCAAAGATGGTCCAGGACATTACTCCTCAACATTTACAATGGTCTGGGACAAGATTGTAAGGTTCCAGGACATTCAAAGATGGCCTGGGACATTACTCCTTAACATTCAAAGATGGTCCGGGACATCACTCCTCAACATTCACAATGGTCCGGGACAAGACTGTAAGGTTCTAGGACATTCAAATAAGGTTCCAGGACATTCAAAGATGGCCTGGGACATCACTCCTTAACATTCAAAGATGGTCCGGGACATCACTCCTCAACATTCACAATGGTCCGGGACAAGACTGTAAGGTTCCAGGACATTCAAAGATGGTCCAGGACAAGATTGTAAGGTTCCAGGACATTCAAAGATGGCCTGGGACATCACTCCTTAACATTCAAAGATGGTCCGGGACATCACTCCTCAACATTCACAATGGTCCGGGACAAGACTGTAAGGTTCCAGGACATTCAAAGATGGTCCAGGACAAGATTGTAAGGTTCCAGGACATTCAAAGATGGCCTGGGACATCACTCCTTAACATTCAAAGATGGTCCGGGACATCACTCCTCAACATTCACAATGGTCCGGGACAAGATTGTAAGGGTCTGGGACAAGATTGTAAGGTTCCAGGACATTCAAAGATGGTCCAGGACATCACTCCTTAACACTCACAATACCTCAGGGCAAGACTGTTAACATTCAAAGCACACTTAAATGATCTAAGGAGTGAGTCTAAGATTGCTATACATGGTCAAGGATAACATGGCTTAAAAAGTTTCTTCCTCCCACTGACATGCCTTCTCTATAAGCACCATATCAATCAACCACAACTTCTTCTCACCCCCCAAAATCTAAAGACCTTGTCTACAATATTAACAGTTAGCCAAAGTGCGTGACGCGACGACGGGCAAGCTGCTCTTCCGCATGGGCAACAACACCAACCACTTTTACATGATGGCTTGTCTTTGGGGCATGACACCGTTTGGGGACCTCGCATTCCACATCGCATGCGAGAATATCCCACATGTGTCCCTCTCAGATGGTGCGTCGAGCAGAGAGTAAGAGGGTAAAAGAGGACGCGTCAACTTGATGTATGTAGAGCCTTCTCGAAGGCGTGCTCGCCTCAGGCAAAGTCATAGACATCATCCTGCAGGAACAGTTAGCGGGGAGTAAGCGCGTAAAAGAGGGCGCGTCGACTTAATGTACGTAGGAGGTGTGCTCGTCTTGGGCAAAGTCATAGGCATCATCCTGCAAGAACAGTTCGCAGGGAGTAAGTGCGTAAAGGACGCGTCAACTTGATGTACGTAGGAGGTGGGCCCGTCTCGGGCAGAGTCACGGACGTCATCCTGCAAGAACAGTTAGCGGGGAGTAAGTGCGTAAAAGAGGGCACGTCGACTTAATGTACGTAGGAGGTGTGCTCGTCTCGGGCAAAGTCATAGGCATCATCCTGCAAGAACAGTTCGCAGGGAGTAAGTGCGTAAAAGACGCGTCAACTTGATGTACGTAGGAGGTGGGCCCGTCTCGGGCAGAGTCACGGACGTCATCCTGCAAGAACAGTTAGCGGGGAGTAAGTGCGTAAAAGAGGGCACGTTGACTTAATGTATGTAGGAGGTGTGCTCGTCTCGGACAGAGTCATAGACATCATCCTGCAAGAACAGTTAGTGGGGAGTAAGTGCGTAAAAGTCACGTCGACTTGATGTACATAGGAAGTGGGCCCATCTTGGGCAGTCATGGACGTCATCCTGTAAGAACAGTTAGTGGGGAGTAAGTGCGTAAAAGAGGACAGATCAACTTAATGTACAACGTAGGAGGTGTGCTCGTCTCAGGCAAAGTCAAAGACATCATCCTGCAAGAACAGTTAGCGGGGAGTAAGTGCGTAAAAGAAGACACGTCAACTTGATGTACGTAGGTGTCACGCTCGTCCCGGGCAAAGTCATACTGCAAGAATAGTTAGTGGGGAGTAAGAGTGCAAAAGAGGACGCATCAACGTGATGTGCATAGAGCCTTTCTCGTCTCGGGCAAAGTCGAGGTAGCCGACATCGATAGCTGAACTTGGACTTGGTCAGTGGACCTATGATATTGGTGGGCCTCCCCGTCGGATACTCTGGGGATTGAAAAGGGCTCTCACCAATATCGAGTTCCCCAGCGGGGAGTTGCACATGTCAAGCATCTCCATCTCCATAAGCTGATCATCGTTGCCGTCCCAGAGTCTGCATTCGAAGCGACGCCTGTGCGACGCCATTCCGTGGATCGTCCAGTTTTCCTGGATTGGCTGAGCTTCTCAATTTGTGCCTGACTCGAAGACGCTGAAGGCCCATAAGTAAGAAACGCGTTCATGGATGGCACCATCGAGATGTGAGCAGCGGTCTGTAACGGTTTACGACTACTTGACAACCTGACTACTTTGACCGCTTGGGCCTAGTTTCCCCATTTCCTCCCAGTCCTCCAACTCCAAACGGCGGTATACCCACCCAGGCGATGACACGGTAGGACGAATCGTTACCACGATCGTCGACCCACCGCCTTTCCACGATCGCCCCAGCGTGCCTAGGAACCCAGGGAATGAGCCTTCGCAGTATACCTGCCTTCATTCCCCACAAAAATAAGCAGACGAACACAGAGAGAAAAAAGCTAGAGACTCACCAAAGGAAGGATACGGTTGACCCTGACGAACCACCCGAATATGTTCCCCATGAGTCCAATCGGGATGAAGAAAGGCATCTGTTTCGACGGATCAGGATACTGCAGACTCGGAGGAGAAGGCTGGCCAACGCACAATGAGTTTGTACTGGCAGTGATGATGGTAAGAGGCAAGAAGTAGAGTGTTGCACCGGCAGTGATGATGGTAAGAGGCAAGAAGTAGAGTGTTGCACCGGCAGTGATGAGAGTAAGAGGCAAGACCTTCTGGTTTCCGGATGACAGTCTGAAGGGAAGTTATAAGGGGTTGGAGCAGACCGTCACAGTGTGCACACCACTTAAAATATGGTGTCGTTCGGTACCCACGCCATCCTGTGTGCCTGAGGGACTGTAGTGGCGCGATTCAGAGCTCCTGCGAGCATTGCGGAGAGCACGGCTGGACTGGGGAACGTGGCTGATACGTCTTGGAAGTCTGGTAACATATGAATTTGGGCCATACATATACGGACCAGAGAGCGTGCGCCAACATGGGACGAACTCAAAATCGTCTATTGAGAGAAGTGGGGTGAGAACTCATAGCGACAAAGGAAGGAAAGATAAGGGAGGTGCTCACCACCGACAGAATATGGTTGTTGGGGCTCCAACGGTTCTCATTCTGAAGTGCGCTGTGATTAAGGTGTACAGAAGGAAAACATAGCACGTACTGTGACTCGGTAAGAAACCACTGAGGGACACGTATCCCAGAAGGAACAAGGTTGGAAACCTCCAAGACGATTACAATGTAAGCCAGCGGCAGCATCATTACAATCGAGCTGACTGAGGATGTCGGTACGTCGCAAGAACTTTTTTTAAAACACCATTTCAGTGCGCCTTGGTTACAGAACCCCATGTAGCACTTTACTATGTACGCAAGACACTTTATGGCCGGCCAGACTTGAGAAGCGCGCCAAAGTTGATCGCCGCTATCAATGGAAAGCATCCCGTGAAAAAAAAGCGAAATGTTCCGGCACGCGTGCGTCAGGAGCCAAGCAGCGCGACTATAATGTAGCAGTCTTGAACGGATGTGTGGTGATCATACTGAAAGATCAAGAGATGATGAGAAGATTCACGGTTTTGAAACCAACTGCCTTACCTCAGAAGTCCCAAATGGCGGTGCAACTTACCGTGGCCAGGGCGTACCACTGTCGAGCAACGCTCGCATGAGTGCGGTGTCAACCTTGGCCATCTCCGTCTTGTAACTACCTACTCGGGTAATGTGGATTCTAGGACGCACCCACTCCGAGCGAATAAGAGGTGTGGTGGAAGGAATCACACAATACATGCAGTCTGTCTGACGGACTTGGTCCCGAAGGTGGCTATCGTGTTGAAATGCGCTGCGGGTGATCAGCACATAGACTGCCGAGGAGGGCGGTGACGCGGTCATTGATAGTGCGATTGACGATAGTAATATTGCCGTTGAAGGGTACGTGACTAAGAGGAGCGTAACGTAGGAGTTGATTGAGTGGCAACAACGGAAGTCACAGAAAGTGACGAGACACGCCATATCAGCGGTCACCGGTGGGTACAAAAGCGCTGTCGAGGGCCCTTAGTGGACAAGGTCAGTGACCGAATAAATAAATGGTTACAGCATACCAGTTGCGGTACGAAGGCTGTCGGATAAAAAACGACGGGTCGTCGCGACGTCGATGCCCTGGTTGGGAGTTTGGGACTGCAGGTAGATCACACTGAGTGATCAGTTGCCGGGTGCGACACGACATAACAAACACCCACGGGTGCATCTGAGCGTTAGACAAAACGCTCGATACGGCTTGTGTTGGGCTGCCGCGGTTATGGTAATCGTCAATGGAAAGATGCACGAGAGAAAGTGAGATGAAAAAACGCACGGTATGGCATAGCCAGTTGCTGTTGTACGCAGTGTTCGCATGAGACCGATTCAACGTGGCACAAACATGCCACAAAGAGAGCGAGGTAGTCTTTGGTTATCACTCAGCTATCTCACAATTGGGTTGATTACGATTGCGCTGACTGAGTAGCGCTATCTTCCAGCCTAATGAAGCAGGTATATCTACAATGCGGGTAAAGCGCCTAGCGCTTTCTGGCCCGGCCGGGACACGGGGAGGAGCCTGTCAGCTGTGCGGGTGAGCAGGAGAAATCCATCGCGCTGCGGGCTCCCTGCGTGACCAAACTATGTCTATGAGAGTTAAAACGTGTGTTGTGGTGTGGAATATTGCTGCTGAACTTGCGAAGGGTACCCGATGCCTTAGGCGATGCAGGTTGGAGGTAGGCTTGGTGGCGACAGGTAGGGAATCAAGGTGCTATCAGCTCGGGAAGCTTCGGAGAGTTCTATGGAGCGGTGGGAGGGTAAAAGAAAACGAAAAATGAGCGAATGACAGTGGTAAGCGCGAGAAGTGGCAAGGAAGAGAAAATTGATGGCCACGTGCTCTGCGCCCCTCTTCTTGAACTGACCACGCTCTAACTCCCGTGCCATTACCGTGAAATGTATTGAAAATGTAGTGTGACTGTTGAAGTGAAGTTTACAGCATAGTTAAGTGACGAAGTCAAACAAAGTGTAAAAAAAAACTTTGTACAGTATATGAATGACATTTACCGGCGGCAAAACATGCCTCTGTCCGAGTCCTCAAAAGTGTATTCACCATACTCATCAACGTCTCCCTCATAACTTTGTTTTTCGACACTGTAGCCATCATTGAAATAACCGCCTTCACCATAGGCATCATCTTCCCTGTATTGGCTACCATCATCGGGGTCACCTGCGTGCATGAGCTGTTCCATTTCCGCATCCTCTTCTATAGTGGGCACGGGATAGGCCTGCGTATAATGTCCGGGAGATCGGAATGACCGGTGGCGTTGTGATTGGTGATAGGTGCTTGGGATTGAAGTACGGACTTGGTTATCATGTGGGACGGAATGAGCTCTATCGCTTCGTGATGTGCTGGTTCTTGAGCGTTTATGGGGATTTCTTGGATCGGCCTCGCCTCGAGGAATCAATTGACCTTGAGAGTTGATGCGGTGGAAACGTAGTCCAGTGTTGAGCTGTGTACTGTTATTATCTGACCCTTCAGGATTCCGTCGTTTGTTACCCTGCCTTGGTGGGGGTAGATTCGGAGGTGGAGCTGGCAAACGGGGACGAACGGTGTTGGGAAGGTGTCCGTGATGTGGTCTAGCCTTAGATGGAAAATAGTGATGAGAGCTACGCTGAGTTGGGTCACCAGACGGTGACGGCCGAGA
The DNA here is from genome assembly GCA_022884055.1 of Russula griseocarnosa. Lineage (NCBI taxonomy): Eukaryota > Fungi > Basidiomycota > Agaricomycetes > Russulales > Russulaceae > Russula > Russula griseocarnosa. The sequence continues at coordinate 80,891 of JAGKRU010000029.1, forward strand.
GCGGAAATCGCGTGAGGAATGGTGAGTTGTTGATGGGACTGCAAGCCGCTTTTGATTGTTTGGCAAGACAGATGATGCCTCGTGAAATCTCAGGCCGACTGGAGTACAACCGCGCTGGGTAGACGGCTGGCGGGGACATGGATGCGAACAGGTGGAGCGGGGGCACGAATCACATCATGATCAGAGGTATCCGATTGCTGACGACTGACAGCGCTGCCCCGGATTTAGACTGGAGACCTGATTTCGTAGGGTGCTCTTTAGAGTATCGACTATGTGTTCGGGTTGCACTATACTGCACTTCATCGCGGTTGCTTCTCCAGTTGCCAGTATCATAGCTTTCATCAGAGCCGCCTTTGTTCTCGTCTTCACTTTCAACATCCCGACCCTGTGTGACGCTTGTCTCCTCCGCAGAGAGCTTTTGCCATGTGTTAGAGTCCCTGAGTTGTCGCACAGGGGTACCTGCATCCGTCACAATGAGGGGAATAAGCCCCTTTCCAGGAGCAGTGTTGGAAAGAGCACTCTGCTCTGATGAAACGTCAATACTGTATTATTATAACGGCAGTAAACTACACACCTGGCGTCCAACGAACCACTTTGAAGACTTCATGGTCCACGTTACCATTTAGAGCGGTGTCGATATAGGACCCGGCGATCTTACAAAGCTCACCGGCACCCAACTTCTTTATGTCGAAGTCAGGGCCCGGCGGCAGAATTCCCGACACCCAGTCAGTGATGCAAAGCTCCTCTTTCGCTGCAACTTCAACCCAGCGTTTCCATGGAAGGCGCAATTTTGGATTGAAAAATACAGGTAAGAATGGACCTGCGTCAATATGGTTAATATGTGTAAATACTATGGAGCGGGAGTACATACCAAGAGCATCTCGAAATATGATTCCGGCCACACGGCGATCACGGTCTTTGCCAGCCTCTCCTTGGCGCTGTTGCAACTCCTGAGTTAAGTCATTGTTGAACGTTGGTATGTTGAATCCGTCAGCAACAAGACCCGGTGCCCTGTAAAGCGAATTAGATTAAGAAGGCAGTGGTGGGAAAATTCTTACTTGACAGTGGTTCTAAGGCGATCAAGAATATCCTGAACATTGACATTATTATCATTGATGAGTTGGCGGAATACTGGCGACCCTGTGAATAGGGTAGACAACTGTTGACCCGCTGCGTCGTTGCCAACATAAATCATGGCACCAATGATGGAGATGTCATACATATTCTCAACCGAGTGAGACTAATTAACGCGTGTTAGCGATGCTCAGCATATACAACAAGAATTCATACCAGATTAGCGAATTTGTCTCTGAGTGACTTGACGCGTGTTGTGACAGACGCGGGGGTAAGTTCTTCAATAATATACCCCTCCCGAGATGCTGCCCATTCTCGGACTTCCCTTAGATTGGAAGCTTTCTCTTCCGTGGATTTCCCGTCTACGAGTTTATGGTAATCTGCACTAATACTGTACAATTTCGAATAATTCGTCAGTCACGCGTCACAAGGGTACCTGACGTAGACGAAATGTGAGCCCTGTCACGGGTCACAAAGTAAACTGACGAATCCACGGGGCAGCTGTATCGTCCTGAAACGGCAAAAAATGTCACTCCGCCCAGCATGCTTGTCACACCTGACGAAATTTGCACAATGTCACAGGTCACTCACCAACTGACGAAGCAAAAATTTCGTCAGGTGTGTCACAGTCACATGTGGGTGACGATCTATTCGAAATTGTACAGTACACCGTGAGTAGTCTCCCGGTGTCACTGTAGTAGATATTAGAATGGTAAAGAGGAAGCGCAAAAGTACGCACTTCCGTCCGGCTTGGTGTGTGTCGCGGCATACCACTGTGTATACAGATTGGCGATGTTCTCCCTGCGGGATTCCTTGATACCCAAACCGGCAGATATCAAAACGCTCCTTCTCGAAGTCCTATGGCGATCTGCAAGATCTTGGGCCATTCCAAGGACTTTGACTGAGAAATCACGGATCTCTTTCTTACCCTCAGCCAACAGACAGCCACGCTTCAACGAAGCCTTTTGCTTGCCTTTATTGTTGCTAGAGCTGGCCCCCGTAGTCCGGCGAGGGGTCGATAGGCCAGCATCCGAGTTGGGATCAACCTCGTCAGCTAACTCATTATCATCGTTATCGTCATCTTCCTCAGTATCAGACATCGTGTGTCCTAGTTGCGCACGTTGTTGTCGTTTCCGGGTAAGTTTTTCCCGAGCTTCGTCGTAGTCGCTACTGGATGCAGAACTCTCAACGACTGAGGGCATGGGTTAGAGAACGTGGTAAAAATGAACCAAGGTAGTACATGCACTCACGGGGGTTATCCCTACTATCAATTTTTGTACTTTCGCCCCGAGTCCTTGGAGGCATATGAATGATTCAGCGACAACATTAGCCATGTAAAAAGAACCACTTACGGTCGTCCGAGTCGTCAGAATGGTTGGCAGGGAGATTCACGGTGTCATCCTCAGCAAAGACTATTGTGATCATCAGTGGGGCGGACGCCATACTATTTGAGTAACGTACCAGGTGGGGATGTTTGTGGGACACCAATAGAAGATGCTTGAGGTGAGCTTTGGGGCGTCGAAGGTTGTTGCTAATACGGCATAGGACATTTGAGCATTAAGATTAAGGTAACTACGGTGGCAAAAACGGAAACTAGTCCACTTACATGAGTGGGTGACTTAGTCTCGGGGGTAACACTGCCAGTGGACTCACCCTCCTCACCGCTAGAGGGCGCGGAGGGTTGAATTGCCGGTTCGACAGGAGAGGACGGTTGTGACACGTCGCCTTTTGCTACCTTTTGCCGGGTACTTGTTGTCCTTGATTTTCGAACGGTTGTCGTAGTACCCTTGGTGGTGTTTTTCAAATTGTTGTTAGCCCGAGATCGCCATGCCACGGGCTCTGGCGGTGGCAAGCCGTCGTCCTCAGAAGTGGTCCTCCCAATGTTCGCGGCTGCGCTTCGACGTGTTACGGGCATAGGGCAAATTGGGGAGACAAATGGTGGGGGTTGGGAACGGGGTAACTGGAGAAAAACGAGGCAAGTTATGTAAATTTTACTAAAGTTCTTATTAGTAACACGCTAACACTAGGCTAGGCCCTTTTGCGATCGCAATGACCCTGTTTATGTCGCGTACTAAGTTACTATAGTGCCATTTACTTGTCCAATGAATAATATTACTCACATGCCGTATGGATCGTTGAACCAAGATCTAGCCAAAACCCCAGGTCGCAGGTTCGGAGCCCAGCTCAGTGCTGCCACAAGTCCCAAAGTACCCGAAAGTGGAGAAGGTGGCCAAGGACGTCCCACCTGATGTGCAAAGCACAGTGCTGATGCCAGCAGCAGAGCCTGCAGAAGAGAGGGAGGAAGCACTGATTTCTCGAGGAGGCGAGGACGGCTATCAACTGTCAGGTTTTGGGAAATGGGCAACTTGAAGGTGGTGGAGCGCAAGAGCGAGAGCAATACTATAAATGACACGGCTCCCAGTACAGAAAGCTTTCGAAACGGTTCGATCGACCTACGATAAAGGTTGAGACTGTCGTACCGTCCGGTGAAGATGGATGAGAGTCAAAAGAAGGTGGGAGCGAAGTGGCAAGGCGCGACTGTGCACACACAAGAGGAGGAAGGGAAGGCGACGATAACATGCAGTTCAGGGCTCTTGAATACTGAACATACAAGGACCTTTGTAAGACAAGTCTGGTATAGTAAGATTGAATTAAAGCATATCAAGAAAGAGAGCGAGTCGCGTTTGATGCATGAGAAGGGTGAGTGCGAGCAGGGGTCAAAGGGAAATGAAAAGGTATGAGTAAGTAGTCGAGTATTTCCGAGTCTCAAATGGCGGTGGCCATCTACGTGCCAGATCATGCTGACTCATGTATTGTGATTTCCTGATCGTGGTCAAACAGCTCTTCGCTGGATCACCATCCCTGCGATTGTACTGCACAACAGTCATTTTGTGAGGGCAATGTCGTGCTTGTGTGTGACGTCGTGATTAAATCCTAAACCCACATACGCCGAGACTCAATGATTTAGAGATGAACTTGTCCATTGATGACATTGATGACAGAGATAAGAGCATTTAAAACAGCTTAAGGACTCACAGTACTCACAGCGCAGTGGTGTTGTAGGGGCAAGAGGATAGCCGTCGAAACTCTCTATGGAACGTGCGACGTCGTGCTATCAATATCATTCCGAGCAAGATCCCGAGTGATTGCGGAGTGGCCGGGCACATACCACCCGCAGGGTGTTGTCTACCTTCAATTTCGAAACGACTGTTCTTTAATTAATTCACCATGCTCTACAGATTTTGCACGCGATAGCACGTTCCAGCGTACTGCCGCTGCCTCAAGGTTCTACCTGTGGATCTTCGAGCCTCGCGTTTGCCTGCATGTAACAGCATGTTCGTCTATTCTCTTTGACTGAGTTTCTTTTCCCTTGCACGTGTCATCATCCTTTTTGTTTTACCTACACATGTTCCTTTTTCCTTTTACCTGTCGCTTTACAGCTCTGTCATACCTTACTCACCTTTTTCATTTCCGTTCGACTCTATCGCCGACCCACCTTCTAGCATCAAACGCGAATCGCCTATGTGCTCGTGCCCTCGCTTACCTTTGTACCTGCTTCAGTTCTCTTTCATCCTTTCTCCTTCCCTGCGACATGCTTCAGTCTGATCACACCATACCATAGTTGTAGTACTTGAGGCTTCTACATGTACTTAAGAGCTTCCTCCAGCACCCGAATGACCATCAGTCTTCCTTCTTATCGTGTGTGAGCACAGTTGTGCCTATCGCTTCACTCCCACCTTCTTCGACTTGTGTCCATTTTCTACTAGACGCACGCTGTCATGTAGCCGCATGTTCCTTTTGTGGCACTTGTGATGTGCCGGTGTAATCTCTCCGAGTCCGACTCGGAGCGACCAACAGTGCCATCGTTGTTGTTTCGTCGACTCACCACTCTAGTATCGTCACGGTTCATCTCACTTGTTTGTCGCTTACTTGTTCAAGATCATGGAGATATTACATCCCATCCATATCAGTCGAGATTCACACCGTATGCAGGTATTCCTACGATGTGTGCATCTGTGGTCTCGTCTGCTCAATGCTTATCTTACTGATATGCACTCATCAGATTACACTGTCGCTTTAACTCGCTTAGGATCTTTCGCTAGACCAGCCTAAGACTTTACTATCGTAATAAATGGGGCCTAGGACTCGGAACGTCCGTGCTAATCGTGACCGCCACTCGCCGCTACCCAATCCCCGGATGATCGGCATCACATGCATAGCAACAGAATCCACGTGCCCGAACAAAGGTACACATTGACGAATATCTGATGACTCCGACTCACCAGAATTTTTTCAAAGGGATTATCACTCACAGTAATGTTGCTTCTTTGCTGACGGATTCGCCTAGTATTATCTAGGACGAGATTTGACCTTCGTCGCAGTCGATCCACCCACTACATAGATGACTAGGATCGGGATTACCAGGCCCTAGTGACGTCGCTGGTGACGTCCCCCGAAACTGTCGAAGGGCCATAACAGTCCAATACAATACAGTATACAAACGGCCAGGACCGACCGGGCAATGAGTCACGAGTTGCGGCTCCATCCGCAATGCCTAGATTGCAAGAAATCGGCTCACACAGTCACACTAGGACAACAAAGAATCGTTGTCGACCGTCAACCAAACGCTGCGCGTGGTGTAGTCGACATGCCGAGCCTTTCTTTCGAGAGGAAATACGACGTTCTCCAACGCTCCTCCCTTCTCCCCTCCTCTCTTTCGGATGCGTTTCCTTGATCTTATTCGCTTCTTTTTTCGAATTCTCCCGCTAGCACCAATGCAGCAGGACCCTTAATTCACAAGCGAGGCGCATCAAATTTTGTAATTCGACCAATTTCCACAGGACCCAGAGGAAACCCCCGTAGTTCACCATAGCCCAAGGTAACACTTCTCACCACATACAAATTTCGCCTTTTGCTAACATCACTTATTAGAAACGATAATGTCCTTTAAGGCTCCCAGACCTCCTCGAGCTCGCTCACAGTCTTCTTCTCTGTCTAGAAGACCACCCCCATTGCTCCCAAAGTTACTACCACTATCCCGCATACTGACCGTCATCTTCTTCCACCATCAGTTGCCCAGAAACACACGGTGGTTACAGAACAAAAAGACGTGTTCAAGCGCGCTACGATAATGTTTTAACGGAACCTTTCGGATGTGTTTTTGTACAAAAGCCAGCTCTCCCTCGAACATCGACAGCAGCAGCCGTCGACCCAGCAGAACCTCAGGATCCCCTAGACAATTCTTTTGTGGACACCGGTGACGTGGAGCCCTCTCCAATCTATATACTGGTTGGAGAGAAGGACCCTGATCTTCGGCAACAACGCCAACGACGAAAGAAGGAGCGACAGTGGGCAAAGTGGGAAAATGAGACCATACCCTCCCTACTCCAACCGTACTTACGGATTCTTCGTGAATCCGATAACCTTCGCACCGTGAACTCTCATTCCGATGTTGCTTTGCCAGCTTGTTCGTGCGAAAGACGGGCGAGAGTAGATGTGACATGTGTTTTTTTCGAGCGTAAGTTGTTCTACTTATGTTCAACGTTTGTCTGATTTTGTCAACGTGATCCATAGGTCTCGAATCCATACAGATTCGCTACTGCGAGTGCTACTCTGCGCCCGTGCAACTACTACAACGTGGGCTCTTCCCTTGTACACCAACAGCGCCCACATTAGCTGTTGACCTCAAGATGTTGGAATTTACTCGTGAACTCTTTCTCCGGATTGCTCCAAACAACACCGCTTGGTGTGAAACGCTTGAAAGCGTCCTAAGTGCGCACAAGTACAAGCTGATGACTCGGGTGAGTTACTGAACTGATCGTTTTCTGTTCATGTTAACATGGTGGTTTAATTAGAATAATCTACGGTGACGCTTTGGCAACGCGCTATTGTGGTACAATAGCCTTGTTAACAACACCCATAAACATGTCAAGGATCTACTGGCTACACATAAACCAGACCAAGAGTTGGAACCGTTGGGTATGTGACCTCGATCTCATGGTCTATGTACGGTTCACTGATGACGCAGTTACGTGATTTATGGAAGGCACTGAAAATGTTCGAACGAGGCCAAGCGATTACCTTCGACAACGCTGTCCTACATGTTTCGGCGGCTTAGAGCACCATAATGATGATTTTATGTGAGCGCATTTTGTCCTGTTGCTACTTTGTGTACTGATTCTACTGCTCAGCGCCGATACCATGGTCTGCATAGATGCGTGTTTTACCCAAAAGCGCAACAAGACAAAGGGAAAAGGCGGTTACCGCGATCCCCCAAATCGTCATCCGTCTTCAGTCTTCATCCCTGAAGCTGACGTGAAGGTCGTTGAAGATTTCATTGAAACCTGCCGGTCCGGTCGCCCTCGCCATGCCCAGAACAGCAATGCTGGTGATGACGGATACGAGGCGGGCATGCACGTCCCTACATCCGTTCTCAATGGATGTAATGACTCTTTTGTGGCCGCCGACGAAAAGCGAGAGAAGGCAAGTACACAATTTTTTGCGGATACAGGTCTTGTGGCACTTCTGTGCCGTCACGACCATCCATTGTGGACCATAAATATGACTTCAGCAGGTGAAAAACAGTATTACGCGGTAGCATTGCTTCAACGGTTATTTGAACACATTCCGGCTCATGTGACTGTGGGGGTTCTGTACGACATCAGCTGCCAGTTGCACCGTAGTTGCGAGAAGTGGGGGTTTCTCGAAGGGCTCCTCCAAGGATCACCTTCGGCATTTCCGTTTTCCATGCGTATGGCCATCAGTGGCCGTGTCAGGTTGTTTATCACCCCGGAAGTGTCGTGGATTTGGGCTGACAGATGGAGAGGGGTGCGAACGCTTCTGGAGTTCGCTCAAGAAGCTAATACCTGGTTTAAGAGTCTCGGGTGTAGGTGTCCTATTCTTCTTTTTCTTTGACTTTGTCATTCTAATTTTGCTCTCTGGCTCTAGTACCATCAGCGCGTACTTGTCATTGACAATCAAATACATTTCCTCGATGAAAAGTCATGCGATGGCATCGGCCATTGGCTGTACCGGCAATGGTACCACTGCCAACAGAAGAAACAAGAAGCGATTTTCGCATTGTCTGCATGTACTGTGGGAGAGGACGTCCTTCGTGCAGAGTGGGCTGCGCAAGTGCAGGAACAAACAAAACCGTTGCCACATAAGTTGGCTCACATCTCTATTAGTATTACTCTGATGAGATCATTGTTGAGATGGCCTTTAGGTCAATCGCGTGACCATGCCTTTCACGCCATCAACAACATTCTGGCGCTCGAGAAGTCCCTCACATTGTTAAACGAAAATATTCGCTCCCTCGAACTACAACTGATGAGGAATACCTTTGTTGATGGTTCTGATGTCCCGCAGGAACTCGAAAGTTCACGTTTACAGCGTAGTCGAATTATTGACTCGCTACGTCGTAAGCGAGCAGCTCTTGGAGTCGATGAGCGCGCACATCTTACTTTACTCCATTGAAACGACTTTCTTCGTATTCGTATGAATGCCCGATCTCTGAAGCGGCGAATCCGTGATCGTCTTTGCCAGTGTAAGTTCGAGCTGGAGAAGCTTGAGAGAGCATATCGTCATACCATCAATGGTACGTAATCTCAACTCACGTTTTGCTTCGTAGTACACTAACAATACTCAATAGAAAAAAATCTTCGATCGCACACTGAGTCTTCAGTCAAGCGCCGCGAACCAACAATACATAAACTTGCGAAGACCTACAATGACCTCTGCCAACGAGCCCATGTGACATACAATGTCGTAGTAGTCGGTAGAACCAACATGCAAATCAGTCGTGTGAATCGGGAAACCCAACATGGGCCCATGTTGAGTAACAAGTGCATGTGTTCGTATGGGCCCATTGAGACACGCTGGGCATATTTACGCATGGGCCCGCAGTGTGAGTGGGCTGGCCCTTGCCGAGGAAGTGAAGTTGGCCTGCGGCAGCTTCTAAGCTCTTGCATGCATGGCCTCGTATGGGCCCATTGCGTGCGCCATATGATTTTAACGATTAGCTGGCCTTGGCCCATCGAACGTGCAATGTGCTGCTGCCGAGACTGCCGCGCTGGCCTGCATAGCGCAGAGCTAGCAGGATGGCTGCCGAGCAGAATGCTCGCATGGGCCCACAGTGTAGAGGGGCTACTCCTTTCCGAGAAGGCGGAGCTGACCTGCGGAGAATTGTTGCACTTGTGCACATGGCCTCCCATGGGCCCATTTCATGCCCTGCAGTGGCATTGACGGTTAGCTGGAATTGGCCTGTCATGAGGGCAATTGGCTGCTGTCGAGATTATCGCGCGGGCCAGCATAGTGCGAAGCTAGCAGGATGGTTGCCAGGCAGAATGCTCGCATAGGCCCGCAGTGCGGATGGGATGCCCCTTTCGAGAAGGCGAAGTTGGCCTGTAGTGTCTTGCAAGCTCTTGCGCGCATAGCCTCGCATAGGCCCATTGTATGCACTGCGGCATTTTAGACGATCAGCTGGGATTAGCCCATCAAGAGTACAACGGGCTGCTGCCGAGACTATCGCGTGGGCCCGTGTAGTGTGAACCTAACATGATGGCTGCCGGGCAGAATGCTCGCATGGGCCCGCAGTGCAGATGGGCTGCCTACTTCCGAGAAGGTGGAGATGGCCCACTGTGGTTTGTAAGCTTTGTTCCCATGGCCCCGCATGGGCCCATTTCATGCGCTGTAGCAGTATTGACGATTAACTGCCATTGGCCTGTCGAGAGCGCAATGGGCTGCCGCAGAGACTATCGCACGGGCCAGCATAGTGCAAAGCTAGAAGGATAGCTGCCGGGAAGAATGCTCGCATGGGCCCGCAGTGCAGGTGGGCTTCCCCTTGCCGAGAAGGCGAAATTGGCCAGCAGTGACTTTCAAGCTCTTGCGCGCATAGCCTCGCATAGGCCCATTGTATACGCTACGGCATTTTCGACGATTAGCTGGGATTAGCCCATCAAGAGTGCAGCGGGGTGCTGCCGAGACCATCGCGTGGGCCCGCGTAGTGCGAACCTAACATGATGGCTGCCGGGCAGAATGCTCGCATGGGCCCGCAGTGCAGATGGGCTGCCTACTTCCGAGAAGGTGGAGATGGCCCACTGTGGTTTGTAAGCTTTGTTCCCATGGCCTCGCATGGGCCCGTTTCATGCGCTGTAGCAGTATTGACGATTAACTGCCATTGGCCTGTCGAGAGCGCAATGGGCTTCCGCAGAGACTATCGCACGGGCCAGCATAGTGCAAAGCTAGAAGGATAGCTGCCGGGAAGAATGCTCGCATGGGCCCGCAGTGCAGGTGGGCTTCCCCTTGCCGAGAAGGCGAAGTTGGCCAGCAGTGACTTTCAAGCTCTTGCGCGCATAGCCTCGCATAGGCCCATTGTATACGCTACGGCATTTTCGACGATCAGCTGGGATTAGCCCATCAAGAGCGCAGCAGGCTGCTGCCGAGACCATCGCGTGGGCCCGCGCAGTGTGAACCTAACACGATGGCTGCCGAGAGGAATGCTCGCATGGGCCCGCAATGCGGATAGGCTGCCTATTTCCGAGAAGGTGGAGATGGCCCACGGTGCCCTGCAAGCTTTTGTTCCCATGGCCTCGCATGGGCCCATTTCATGCGCTGCATCAATATTGACGATTAGCTGGCATTGGCCCGTCGAGAGCGCAAAGCTCTTGCGCGCATAGCCTCGCATGGGCCCGCCGTATGCACTATGGAATTTTACACGATCAGCTGTGATTAGCCCATCAAGAGCACAGCGGACTGCTGCCGGGACTATCGCGTGGGCCTGCGCAGTGTGAAGCTAACGTGATGGCTGCCGAGCAGAATGCTCGTATGGGCCAGCAGTGCAGACGGCTGCCTCTTTCCAAGAAAGTGGAGATGGCCCACGGTGGCTTGTGAGCTTTGTTCCTATGGCCCCGCATGGGCCCATTGCATGCGCTGTCACGCCGCTGTGGAAGTTTCGACGATTAGTTCAGGACTTCAGGTTGGCCCATCAAGAGCGCAACGGGGTCTGCTGCCGAGACTGCCGCGCGGGCCTGCATAGCGTGAAGCTAGCAGGATGGCTACCGAGAAGAATGCAGCCATGGGCCTGCGGTGCGGATGGGCTGCCCCTTTCCCAGAAGTGGAGATGGCCTGCAGTTGCTTGTAAGCTTTGTGCGCATAGCCTCGCATGGGCCCATTGTATGCGCTATGGCATTTTCGACAATCAGCTGGGATTGGCCCATCAAGAGCGTAATGGGCTGCTGCCGAGACCATCGCGTGGGCCCTCATAATCTGCAGCTAGCAGGCGGCTGGGGCTCGCATAAAGCGCCCGCCCTTGCTGATAAGTTTAAGGCTCTCGTATTGACCCAGAAGCATACAACGGAATGACTTCAAACTCTTCCCCTTGGTAGCTAGAGTCCAACGTTCCCTGGTGCCTATGAATATTTACAATATGCTGCCGAAAGGTCTCTAGAGTCCTCTGATGCGTATCGCATATCGATTGCAGGCCCTTAGCGGCCTTCTCGAGCATATCGCACCTGCTTTTCAGAGCCTGGACCTCATTTTTAAGCCCTTCGACTACGGCTGTATCATTATCTGTCCGTTTAGTAAGCGGTATATGTCATTGGCATTTAGCAAAGTTCTGAGCAGGGACTCCAATGAACATACGGGGCTCTTCCTCCAGATCTCTACCTTCTTGGATGGATTTGACAGATCTGTCTGACTTGTCTTCTGGGGGGACTCAGAAGGATTAGCACCGCATGAACCTGCCTTCTGAGCATGTTTTCCCTTGACTCTATGCACTACCCCAGCTACCTTTGGGCCGCGAGTGTTCGAGAGATTGCCTTGAACACCCCCTGAAGAAGCGCGTCGACGCTTCTTCCCTTTGTTGCGCGTACTCAGAGATGTGCTGCCCATATGCACTAAATTATCTTCTAGCGCATCGGATCTTGCTGCCGAATTGCCTTGAGTGGCATTGCTCTCCCCCCTGAGTTGTCTCGAGGGTCATATGCCGCCATGCATTCTCGGCAGCCAGCTACTGATCGATGTAAAAGCATGGCCATATTGATTGGAAGAAAGACGCTGACTATTTTGGCCTGAGAAATGTATTTCTAGCGGCGGCAATGCGCTGGGCGAAGTATAAAAATTGCTTCTCGACGCCCTTTCGTCATTCTCTGAGATGGTGCTTATGTCCGGATCCGTCTCAGATACACCAATCGTCTCGGTGAGGCTCAATAATAGCGGATGAACGCGGATGGCGAAGTTCGAGTCTCTACTACGGGTGTCGGCATAAAAGTTCATCGATTTCACCTAAATCAATCTGAGACTGGCTTATAGAAGTGAGCTGCAAGAATAAAGCGTGCCAGACGACTTTTAAACAAATCCTTCCAATCTTCTTGGCTTCTAGAATATGCGTGATACGCCTCCAGATCCTTTTTAATCATGGCTGCATGGTGATGGAGAATCTGTTCTTCCTGGGTCAAGTCCTGACCTCTACCGGAGTTGGATGTCGACATGGTAGCTAACAAGCAAGGGGAAGCGGGTCGGCATTTACTCGGCAGCTCCAGATCTGGGCACTGTACGATCACCGGCAGCCCTGATATGGGGTCCGCAAGCCAATTTTCAGCAGCTGCCGATATCAGTCGCATAGGTTCATCGGCAGCTTATCTTTCTATTTTGGGCTCGAAGTGGATTATGTCAACTATGATGTCATGCGCCATGACGTAAGATCCTCGACATGCTGCCGTCTACAATGCAGAGGGGAGATCCGGAAGGAAAATGCCTCTCCTCTCGGTTGGGCAATGAAACGTATGAAGAGATGGTGCGCCCATATAAGCTAATTCCATTTCTATTGCCTTGACTGGATGCACATAGATGTGCTCTGCCTTGAGAAGGGGGATCGAGCTTCTCAACGAGCAAGAATCAGACTCTGTCCAAAGCCAGAGGCGAGCAGTAGAGGGCGGCAGCAAATCTGTACCTGAACGTATGGAAGACATCGGCAGGGTCCCAAAAAATGCGGCCCAATTAAAACCTGTTATTGACAAACTTATGTGCAAGGTGATTATGATCGCTATCTGACCGGTCTCAGCTAATGCAATTTTAGGATCTTCCAAAAGGTGCCGACAGAGAATGGCTTTTGAAAGCCAAATGGAACTGTGAATTGGTGCAGAAGAAACTGTCCGAATATAAAGAGTTTTTGGAGGAACTTTTGGCCCAATTAGAAGCTTTATATTCGGAAGTTGACCGAGAGGCCCAGGAGTTCTCAAGCGGGGACAGATGTAAATAATTAATTGTTTTTCTCGTTCAAATTCTGCCAATCTACTCCTCATGCAAGCTGTCTAAATTGTCCAGGAAGTCGGCTTTCTCATCGCAACGTTGAGATTCATCCTCCAGGAACAATTTTAGCAACGCAATGCGGCTTTCGATCTCTTGATGCTGCCGCATTGCCTCTTTGAAACTCTTTATTGTCCTGGCACGAAGCTCTGCGCCAGCTAGCCTCTGTAGCCCTGGTTAATTAGAGAACCTATGTATAAAATAAGGCACTTACGGCCTCTAGAACCTGCAGCAACCCAGAGACCAACTCCTCACTAACATCAAACGGCTTGCTCAATTTCTTGCCCTCTGCAAATTTCCACCATTCCGTGAAATCGAATCTTGGGTCGACTGATGTCTTACACCCACTCCGCAGCAGCAGGCTTTCCTCAGGTGCTGCAAATGATCCTGGGTTTGTGATGTCCGAGAAACTGCGAAATGCGACCCTGACAGGTTCTGGCACATGGGGGGAGCTCCCGCTTGATGCCAGAAGGCCAATAATCCAAGCAGCAGCAAGCTAGAACAAAACCATAATTAACTAGGTTTCATACGCTATATAACACTGAGAAATTCCTACCACTTCATTGTGTAAGCTAGCGATATGATTTTTATCTTTATCGGCGTGTTGGATAAGAGCGGAGGCAATTCTTTGGCCAATGCAGGCAAGTGCAGCTTCTAATATAGAGGCTCCTGCATCAGATGACATGGCGTGCGGTTGAATCTTGAAATTGAAGAAGGAATGAGCGCCCCAGAGCAGCAGCGCCTATGAGAAAATGCACCCGGAAGCTGCCGCCGAAAAGCGTAGCTGGGCCGCGCAGGTGGCTTCGGAGATTTCCATTGGAGCTGCCGATATGCAGTAATTCTAATTTTTCCCAAACATACTCCTGCGCAGTTCTCGCTCTGCGACAGCTGCCTCATTAACCACGATTTATACAGGCACAAACCAGACTCCCCTGTAATAAATCCATTGTATTCGATGGGCTTATGCGAGCACGTCTCCCGGATAGCGCAGAGCGTAAAGCAAGCCCACGCGAGACTGTCGCTCGGCAGCTCTAGTCCATTATTAGCCCGCGTATAGCGACGGACGCTCAGCTGACTACCAATGCCTTGAGGAACTGCTATGCTATTGGGGGGGGGACCATCGCGGCATCGCCCGAGTGTCATGCGCATGCATTGGCGCACGCAAGACTGTAATTCGGCAGCTGTCGTTCCAGCTATGGGCTGTTGCACGCCGGCCTGAATTGACTCTGCACGGCTTCTATTGGCTCATGCGAATTGATAAGCAGCTCAATTCAGTAGGGATTCGGGCCCATGCATTGCATGGCACGCAAGAGCTTGGGAATGAAGCCATGCCGTAGAGTTAGCTAATACGAAATATGAACCTTTCGGAAGGCAGAAAATATACACGCTCTGGGTCGTTACGAGTGCCCACGTGTGCAAGTATAGGGCCAATTATATGCGTGAAAAATGGGCTACGTGAGATGGTCACTCGGCAGCCCTTTCTTCCACCGAGCTTAGAGGCCAAAGTTGGCTAGCTCTAGCTCATTGGCAAGGCGCAGGCGCAGGCGGCATATTTTTCCCGGCAGCCTTCCTGCCGTCTGCATGGCGCTAAGTCGACAGCTCAGAATGGAGCAGACTGTTGGAGTTTGAGATGATATTCTAAGAGCGCGATGATCCGGAATTCTTTGACATCTAACTTAGTTGTGTAGTAGGCACATAGCGAGAGCCCCCATATAACGAGCAGCGCTCCTACACTCGTTTAACTCACTCACTCAGTCACCTCCACCGCCCGTCTCAAGGGGTCCCATCCCACTCGTCTCACCTCTTCCACCCACCACGGAATAGGTGGCGTCGTATCCATCGCAGGTCGCGACACCCCATTCTCATCGGTCCACATCGCGACAAACTTAGGCAGCTTGAACTGTGAAGTAAGAAGTAACCATTAGTATTGATAAGAGCTTCTTCGTTAGGGCACCTCTTACAGGGGGAGAGGGTCGAAGATCCTCGGGCAGCTTGCTGGCGCCTTTTTCCGCTGCTTGACGGAGAATTGATTTGATCCAGAGATTCCAGCCGGTCTCTAAGCCAGCCTTGTTACGACTTTGTGCTTCAATTGCACCGCATGTGCCTGCGTCGGCATTGATGGCGCTGAGATGGCCGGTATCGACGGTGCTGAGATGGTCGGAAAGGCAAAAGTCGACCATTTTGTAGAGTGGAATGGGAAATGGCTGGAGGATTGGGTAGTGAACGAGAAGAAATGGGGTTTTTATATACCTCCAGCCTGAGTGTGGATCCCACGCCCTTAAAATTTGCAACACCGCCCTTGGTGGACACACGCGCTGTGGATTGTGGATTTACTTTCAGTGTGGATCTATGTTCTTAGCATTTGTGTCGCTACCCTTGGTGGACACATGCGCTATTGGTACCGCTATTATTTTTAGGTAATGAGGAAGGATGACTAGAAGACATGGTGCGATATGGTCTACAAATGGGCTGCTCGGCAGCTGTCGCTAGCCCATCGGCATTGAATCTGCGCGGCTTTCATTGGCCCATGTGTGCTTATATGGGAAATGTGAAGGAAAGGGCAGCAAGAGCACAAGGGCGCGAGATACGAAGGGGAGAAGAAAATCAACATGGTCACGTGAGGACAGGTGCGCCGATGATAGCGTAGTTGGCCAACGTTTCACACATATATCGGGGGCAAATAAGGGGACCTAAGAAGGGGATGGAAGTCTAATTGAATGAGGTCGTACACCTTAGCAAACTCAGGAGGCGGGTGGCTCTTAAGCAAATCGTTAAACCTGGAATCCGCCTGCATAGCCATTAGATGCCACATGGCACATTGCCTTGCCGCCCAAGCAGCGTGCCCCGGCTGCGATTGGAGCTCGATGAGATCTTGCTTTTCTTGCCAAAATTGCTCTTGATGTTGAAAAAATCTGATGGCGGACTCCATCTCAACTTGGAGACACTGAAGCTCCTCGATCCACCGTGTCTTTTGAGCTTTCGCCCTTAGCCAATGCACTCGATAAACTGCAATTAAATATATTTGTTGAGCATCCGGCGCTAGAGCATGCATAAGCTGAAATTCGCCTACAGTCTTTCATCCACTCTCCGACGTCAGCATCTCTCCGGACATCCATAGACCAAAACCACGGCAATGATCTATTCCGTTGCCCGCACACATTAGGCGCAATTACAGTTGTGTCGACTCTCAAATCTTGTCGCTCCAGAACTTTGTACCGATCAAGGAGAGAGGCATCGGCGCCAAGACCTAGCATTGACTGCCGCGCACGATTATATACCCGAGCATGGTGCTGAACCGTTGACTCAACGGCATGTACTTCTGCCCAGGCACGTGTCTTTAGTTTCTGCGTACGTGCCAGGCGCACATTGTTTCTGAAGAGGTAGGATTTGTGGCCCAGGGCGATGTGAATGTGATGCAAAGAGTCATTGAGTTGGCCCTCCCGTAGGCGCAATTCAGCCTTTGCCAGGTCTTCTGCAGCATTCCTATTGCACCAGCGGCATCCCAGATGTGAGGGAAGAAGCAATGAAATATGCTCTGCACTTATGCGGCCTTCAGGAGCGCTATTTCTTGGAAATTGCATTTGATAGTGTTCTTCGGCAGCCAAATCGTTCCCATCATCATCGTCTTCTTCACCAACGCCATCAAATTCGGCACCAGTGTATATCTCCCTTGTATAGTCATCTCCCCAGGAGTCATCAGCATCGTTGGAGACAGCATTGAGCATGCTTCCTGCCTGATTCTGGAATGCGTCAACTTTATCTTGGAGCCGTGAGCGCCTCAAGGCGATATCCCTTTTTTGATCTGGCGTTGGATGGGAACCAATCTTTCTCACCAGTGCTTGAAGCGATAACCTGCGTATTTTCGCGGCGTCAAAATCAGAAGTCTTACCGAGGAAGCTGCCGAAAACATACTGCATCTCTTGAATTTTCAACCCGCTGGCAAGCCATGCCGCATGTCCCTTCTGGCCAAATGCGCATATCTCCTTTTCTGTCAATTCGAGAAGTATTTCTGCCCGAGAAGGGACTGAAGCCAGTTGTCAAACAAAACTAATGTAGAGTGATCAAACTCACGCCTTTCCATCTTGATATCATAGATGTCCATGACAGTGACATCGCGTACGCGCTCCTTTTTTGCACGTTCCTCTTCTGCAGCCCAAACCGTGATAGAATCTGCGCTTGCCGATCCGTCTATGTTATCAAATGCTGCCGAACTGAGCATTGCCCCAGAAAGCGCCCTGCGGTAGCGTTTAGATACAGCATTGACTGCATGAACTTTGTGAGCTCTGATTTGGTATTTTTGAGAGGGAGCCTACCCAAATCAACAAGCTTTTTCCAATTTGAGTCGTTCATGTGGTCGTCTATGACCTCCCTGCGATGCGATGTCGACATTCCCCTTGTGCTCCTGGAGATCTCATTCAGCGGTGCCCAAAGCGTTTCAATCGTCTCGCCATCTATTTGTCGACCACCTTTAATGAAGCTGGGCGAATACCTAGCAAGGCAGGTATCTTGGTGCCCATGGATATGGAAAAGACCGATGCCCAATCTTAGCTCCAGGCCATCCGGAATCTTGAGGTGCCTGCTGCCAGTCACCCTGTCCTTCATATGAACACTCCATTGGCACATTACATCGTAGCAAATGAGGGCCGCCTCTATGCCGTCCATGTTGAAGTTCAGGGCTTTGAATATCGAATAGTCCATGTTTCTCTGACTTTTGGGGCCTCAATTTCGCCTGACATGCTGACGGATATGGGAACTCACGCTTCACCCTTTTGAAAATCGACTACGGAATCTGGCACAAAGGCCCCATGTATGCATGCAGTAGCACCAATTCCAGTTGATTCAAGATGGCTGCTATTCTTGTTTACGTTGTTTACTGCGCGGTGATCATGGCACGTTGATCTCTGTCAAATCATGAGCGAATGCCTGCCGAAACACGAGATGTAGAGTTGACCTGCTGCCTCTCGACTGCCGTCTTCAGATGCGACTCGTATGGCTCTTTGCTGACCATAAATCCAGTTCCATCGGAAAGCGGAACATCGTTTTCAGGGTTTCTCATCTTCATGTGCTCTGCTTTGAAGTTGCCATCCATCATAAAGCCCCGCATAAAAAGGTTTTTGCTGAAACAGAATGTCGGCAGCTTCCAGGTAGCAATATCTAGACGCACCTATTCTCATACTCCCTCCAGTCTTCAGGGAGGTTGATTCCAGGCTGTGCGCACAAAGCACAGAATACAGCCATCGAGCCAGGCTTCGGATCTTCATTTTCACTGTACCCAAAACCGAACCGCTTTCGAGAAATGAGGGCTCTCCACAGTCTGCTAACTCTTAGCAGCTCCTGATATCGGCCCTATATCTACAGATTAATCTACTAACGATATAAATGTGGCCTGACCCACCGGCACTGCATTTGGAAATTCGTCACTCGTCAGCCTCCTTAGGCAGCTAATAAACTGGCTTGGGGTTGTCTTGCACTCAAGATTGTCCAGGTGGAACTCTTCTAGCACTCGAAATGTAAATGCCGTCTTGGGGTTTCGAAAGGTGGCTGGAAAGAGCCCCGTAGCCATCAGCTGCATGTCACGCTCGGGAGCATCTGGGCAGCAACACCACCTGACGCCAATCTCATGGATGCCGGATCTATCGATAATGGTGATCACTGGGTCACCGTCTTTATCATTTCTCCCAGGTTTTGAGCTGCCGAAGCCAAGTTGAAATGCACCCTGGTCGACAACCGCTGGGCATTCATCCGCTGGAATGTCGTCACTGCTGCAGTCGGTTTCTTCTTCATAGTCGAAAACCATCTGTAGCTGCGTTTTTAATGCGATTTAGAGCATAAAAAGCTTCATTTCTCACAGTTTGATTTGGGCACGGATCCCCAGAGTGCCCAAATTGCAAGCGCACCCCAACCTCCCGCAACCACGATGGCATAAAGTAGCTTCCTACCCATTTTTGAACTCTGTGAAAAGGAAGCAGCTGGTGCGACTTTCGGCAGCACTCCTTGCAGAGTACAAGTGCAGGAAAGCAGTCGGAGCACCTCCACTCGAACGGAGTGGACTTGCAGCTCTGGCATGTAGTCGTTGGTGGAATGCCCTCAGAATCGAGGAGGCAGCGTAAATACGGGCCAATCTTGGGGTAAATTCTTCAATGTAGTTGCGCCGGCACTGGGAGATATGTGAGGTTTGTTGAGGAAGGGTATGAAGGCTGCCTTACTCTCTTTTCGCTAGTGGGCATGGCAGCTTCCTCCACCCAGAATGTCTCATCAACGTCCATAGACTGGGGATAGTTTCGCCCTGCAGCGAATCATTGTTCCTTGCTCGTGGCCGTCTGCCAGTCTTTTTCCTTGGCTTCCGTTGGCTTGCCATGTCGTTTACTTCTACTGGAACATCTCTGATTCCTCGAGAGTACACCCGAGTCTCCCATTCTATTACTTTAACTTGTGATTTTGCCTGGCGGAGACTTGTTGCCTTTAGAACGTCGCGCCTTCGCAGCATGGAAAAATGGGATGCGTTGCGTTTTTCAGCGCCTCCGTTATAATGCGAATTGATGTCTCCAATTGATGTTTCGGGAACTTTGAGAGGCCGAAGACCGGGTGTTTGTGCTGAATAAATTGACTTATTGGGACGGGCAGCCACGCAGCGCAAGGCTCTGTCGGCAGCTCTGACAGGCTAGGACCGGCTGCGCCTGATGAGCAGCCCATGGTGAGCTTTTACAAATTAAACAAACGCATTTTCTTAACTATATACAATCATTTCTGGTTACTGTAGGCAACAATGGATAAAATATGAACTAGTAAAAGGATTTTGGCATTACCAGCCATAGAGTCGGCGAAATTTTCTCAAATTAACTCTGCAGAGATGGTTGGAATGAGAAAATGGCCCGAAGAATTGACTCACATACCCTCTACCTTGCCATACAAGTGCGCCGTCAAGCTTCGCGCACATAGCGGCTTGCCTGGGTTGCTGCGCCAACTCCCATTCTTGGACGGCACCGGCCACCAAACGCCGTAGCCCATGGAGGTAGATTTGGTCTTTCTCTTTTTCTTCTTCGTCTATGGATGGTAATGCGGTGATAATTTGTTTTTCATCGAGACACTCTCCTATAAATTTGTCGACATAATACTTGAAGTCCTTTTTCCACCAACGCGGAGATAGCTTTGAAAGAGTGTCTTTCAACTCCTCAAAACGCTGCCGAGCATTTTCTTCCTTCTCAATCATGCTTGCAGTGCGTCGGGGATCAACGGCTCGTGAGCGTACGATAAGTGTACATTTGTAAACCCTTGACGTCTGTTTGAGAACTAAATGGCCAGAGAGGAAGGAACGCACTGAGAAGTGGCAGTGCTCGGGGTTTGCGATAGCCCGCCCGATTCCATGAGTGACTGCTTTTCCACATAAATTTCTTCCAGCAGCTGTCGCTCCGCTTTGCTGACCTTCCGACGCCCTGGAGCTCTCTTCTGCCGAGCATATTCTCGCTGGTAAGCTTGGAGCTTTGCTTGGTTTCTAAAGTTTAGTTATACAGTTGAGTGAACTGGAGGCCTAAGCATCAATGACATAGTTGATAGCTTACCTCTGATAATATGATGTTTTTTCATGCTCGTTGGTGAGGTGGGAAAGCGACTTTCAATGTTTTTCTGCAGGCGAAGCGCTTTTCGCGGCGAACTCGGCAACAAGGCCTGCCATTAATTCAGGGTCATCTCCAACCGTTTCATCGGCAGCTTCCAGATTTAGGGCGTTTGCCTAGATCTGCCAGTAATGCAGTTTGAGCCAAACACCGCCCTCTAAGCTTCTAAGTCTCGGCTAGATAATCGTAGTACCAAAATAGACGCTGTTTCTCTAGACAAAAAACAAACAGCATAACGCGCATTGCGCAGCTCAACTAGCTAATAAATCTTCATGTATGATACCCAGAAGTGCGACATAAGCATGCCCGATTAACATAGCACACGATCTGATTTAATTGGGTAAAAATTGCTTCGTATAACCCGCCTGGAGAGTTTTTGCTAGCTTCCGAAAAACGACAAGGTGTTGCGCTTGCAAAACATTGCACCGCTGGATAAGCTGCTAAAGATGTAGGCCATTCATTTTGGGAGCGCCCCATTACACTATTATCTTTTGCTGAATATTTGGCGTTTAGGTTTGGCTGCTCTGAAGAAAGTATATTGAGAGGATTTTCAATAAAAACCAGAAGTTATCGCTATATGATGAGATTCCATGCACTTGGTGGCGAGGAAAAGGCAGAAATCCTACTGGTATTAATGCCCCATATATTTTAGAACATTTCGGCAGCTTAAAGGAGAGAGAATTTATATCCAGGATCTTTAATGTACGCAGAACACTGTTTTACTTCGCTTGGAAATGCGCACCCCAAAAGGGTTCATGTCTAGCCTGCTATGCTACTTGCAATATTTGGCACGCATCCAATCGCTCACTGAAATGCTCACTCTTTCGTGTAATCTGTCTCCCATAGCATACTCGACCTCCTTTACAACCGGGCGCTGCATGCTAGTGATCCAACACTTTTCCTAATGCTCTCGCCACTATGCCAAGGTATGCGATGCTCTCCCTTTTGAGGGCCAACCATCTCGCTGCGTGTCTTCTCTGTCTCTCGCTCAACTGCACTTCTAATTTCGCAGCCGCTTCTAATGAAAGGAGAAATTGCAGTTGACCTCGGAAATCCAAAGGTTCCTGTCAAAAGAGGCGGCGTCGGAACCCTTCCTTTTCTCGGAAGCTGCCCACCTACCACGGGATGCCTCTAGGGCCATACTACAGAGAGATACGATGCTTCAGAGCATTTCAGCAGCTTAGACATTTGTATGCAGCCCTAAATCTTTGTAGTATTGCTCCATTTCTCTCTAAAAAAATGCTGCGTCAAAATATTTTGCGCCTGGCCTGCGCCGCATTCTATGCTACTCATAACATTTGGTATACATCCAATCGCTCGCAGGAACGTTCGCCCATTCGTGCACGTTGTTCCTCATAAAGTACGCATAGCACACTCTATCTCCTTCAAAACTGGGCACTGCATGCTCTAGCACATTTCCCGATATGCCCACCACCGTGCCAGGGCCATACTCCAGAGATATCCCAAGGCCCGGCAGTTCTAAATTACAGTTTCGGTACCTTCCTAATGTGACCAACATGTCATACCAATGACACCTTGAGCTTCCGTCGCAATGTGGTGGAGTAGAGCGGTTAGAAATAACGGCAACGCCGCTGAAAACGGACGCCCATCGGCTAAGGACATCCTGAGGGTCTATCTTAGGAGTATCTCTCAGACGCTTGGCGGTCTGCCAGCCGGCATCATAGAGCTTGGGGTGAATTACCGCCAGGATTGCGCTCAAAATAGCATTGGACTCTGAGATAGTATCTAGCCAGTCCAATGCAGCAGGCGAGCTAAAGTTTGCCGAAACCTGCGGGCGCTGTTGCACCGTTGCCTAGTTCAGAATGAGCTGCCGAAAAATAAATTCAATGCACTGAAGCGCCCACATCGTGGCCTTGTTGAAACCACCCCGGTGATAAATTTACAGAACCCTGGGGGCCATCTTCTGGGTGAAAATTTTTACATTTATTGCGCCATGAGCTGCCGCTTTCCGACTTTTTTAGCAACGGGCGCAGCTTTTCTCGCGCCGCCAGCATTGCATTCTAAGAGGCGTCAGGTGCTTCTCTTTGATTAGATACGGTAAATAAGCCCACCTGTCTAGAGACGGACAAGATTCCTGGAAGGTACCAGGCCAATATAATGCCCTGCATGTCAACAACAATGCACGGAGTTGAGACAGTAACTCCATTTAGCGGAGGATATCGCCGTCTCAGCGAGGCTTCCCTTTTATTTGATGCCTTAGTTCCTGGCTTTGAGGGATTTTTCGGCAGCCTCTCCAGTCCACGTTCACACTTTAGTTAACTATTCATCAGTCTAACTGAGAAATGTAAGTGCTACTTTGGACAGCTAAATAGAGGCTTACTATCTTACAGATTTACTGTAATTTAGTTTTACAGTGGGCTCAAAAACCGTTGCAATGTTTGGCAGTTTTGGACTGGTCGCAATGTAGCGGCTGAAAACGTAAGAATTGAGCTTAGCTATAGTGGGGTCAAGTAAAGTATTTGATCATGGCTTTCTAATGAGCTTTTAATCACATCAATTGAATGAGTGGTTGTAGAGATATGCTTAGTTTAATCTAGGGTATCCATTGCAACGGTTTTTGAGCTGTTGTAAAATTGTGAATATTGAAAGAGTACGATGTAGCGCTTGATAGAGCAAGAATGGTGCTTAGCGTAGGTAGAATTAAGTAACGTACTTGATCGTAGCTTTCTAATGGTGTTTTAATCATATCATTTGAATCAACAGTTGTAGAGATATATCTAATTTAATGTACAGTATCCATTGCAACAGTTTATGCAGCAGTTTCGGACTGGTTGCGATGTAACGCCTGACAGCGTGAGAATTGCGATTAGCGGTAGTGGGGTCGAGTAAAGTACTTGATCGTGGCTTTCCAACGATGTCTTGACCGTATGATTTTACCCAACGGTTGTGGAGATATTCCCTGTCCAAAACAGTGTTATTATTGCAACAGTTTTGAGCTACCAACATGATACATTAAATCTGAGTAAAACTTAGGGATAGTTAGCTTTTTTTAGTTATACAAGTGAGAACCCATATTCAAATAGCATGTCTGAGTTTAAAAGAAGGCACACACTTCTTTAATTTCAACCACCATCATCATGAGATCCCTCTCTCCTGCTCAAAAGAACACCATCCTTACCATGCTTAATGCTGGCCACTCTACCTGCTCTATTGCCTCTGCTACTGGTATCCACTCCTCTACCATCTCTAGACTCCGCTCCAAAGAGCGTTCTGAGCTTCAAAAGTCTACTGGTGGCCGTCCATCCAAGCTTACCCCTGCCAATACTCGTCATGCTATTTGTCTTATCACCACTCGAAAGGCAGAAAATGCAGTCCAGGTGACCAAAATCCTCAGCAATATCACCAACCAGTCCCTCTCCCCAAGTACTGTTCGCCTCCATCTAAAAAAAGCTGGCATGAAAGCTGTAGTCAAGACCAAACGCCCTCTTCTCTCTATGAAGCATCGCAAGGCTCGTTACGATTATGCCTATGCTCACAAAGATTGGACTGTGGAGGACTGGAAGAGGGTAGTATGGTCTGATGAGACCAAGATCAATCGCCTAGGGTCAGATGGACGCAAATGGGTGTGGAAAAGGCCAGGGGAGGTGCTGAGTGATAGATTGGTAGAGGGAACTGTTAAGTTTGGAGGAGGATCAGTGATGATTTGGGGGTGTATGACTTGGGAAGGGGTTGGGTATGCTGCTAAGATTGATGGCAGGATGGACAGTGACCTTTACCTTCAAATATTGAAGGATGAACTGCTGGATACTCTGCAGTATTATGGTTTCAATCCTCCTGACATCATCTTTCAGCAGGATAATGACCCAAAGCATACTAGTAAAAAGGTCAAGGGTTGGCTAGATGAGCAGGATTTTGAGACTATGCTGTGGCCTGCACAGTCTCCTGACCTAAACCCTATTGAACATCTCTGGGGTCATCTGAAAAGAAAGCTTGCAGAGCATGAATACCCTCCTAATGGGATTCATGAGTTATGGGAGAGGATTCAGGTAGAGTGGGAGGAAATAGCAGTTGAAGAGTGTCAAAAGTTGATAGAAAGCATGCCTAGAAGGATTCAGGCAGTGCTAAAAGCAAAGGGGGATATACAAAGTACTAATATACCTTAGATATTGCATACTCATAATAGCTTAAAACTATTGCAATAGATACCCTAGATTAGAATAGACATATCTCCACAACCGTTGGGTGACATCATACTGTCAAGACATCGTTGGAAAGCCACGATCAAGTACTTTACTCGACCCCACTACAGCTAATCGCAATTCTCACGCTGTCAGGCGTTACATCGCAACCAGTCCGAAACTGCTGCAAAAACTGTTGCAATGGATACTATACATTAAATTAGATATATCTCTATAACTGTTGATTCAAATGATATGATTAAAACACCATTAGAAAGCTACGATCAAGTACGTTACTTAATTCTACCTACGCTAAGCACCATTCTTGCTCTATCAAGCGCTACATCGTACTCTTTCAATATTCACAATTTTACAACAGCTCAAAAACCGTTGCAATGGATACCCTAGATTAAACTAAGCATATCTCTACAACCACTCATTCAATTGATGTGATTAAAAGCTCATTAGAAAGCCATGATCAAATACTGTACTTGACTCCACTATAGCTAAGCTCAATTATCACGTTTTCAGCCGCTACATTGCGACCAGTCCAAAACTGCCAAACATTGCAACGGTTTTTGAGCCCACTGTATAATAAGTAACAATAGCTATACAATATAGTTTTACTTACAGATGATCTATCTGTACCTTAGTTTTACTTACAAATGATCTACCTGTACCCTAGTTTTACTTACAGATGATCTACCTGTACATTAGTTTTACTTATAGATAATCTATCTGTACCCTAGTTTTACTTACAAATGATCTATCTGTATATTAGTTTTACTTACAAATGATCTATCTGTATATTAGTTTTACTTACAAATGATCTATCTGTACATTAGTTTTACTTACAGATGATCTACCTGTACTTTAGTTTTACTTACAAATGATCTACCTGTACCATAGTTTTACTTACAAATGATCTACCTATACCTTAGTTTTACTTAAAGATGATCTATCTGTACATTAGTTTTACTTACAGATGATCTATCTATATATTAGTTTTACTTACAGATGATCTACCTGTATATTAGTTTTACTTATAAATGATCTATCTGTACCTTAGTTTTACTTACAAATGATCTATCTATATATTAGTTTTACTTACAGATGATCTATCTATATCTTAGTTTTACTTACAAATGATCTACCTGTATCCTAGTTTTACTTACAGATGATCTACCTATACTCTAGTTTTACTTACAAATGATCTACCTGTACCTTAGTTTTACTTACACTTGATCTATCTGTACCATAGTTTTACTTACAAATGATCTATCTGTACCTTAGTTTTACTTACAAATGATCTATCTGTACCTTAGTTTTACTTACACTTGATCTATCTGTACTCTAGTTTTACTTACAGATGATCTATCTGTACCATAGTTTTACTTACAAATGATCTACCTATACCTTAGTTTTACTTACAGATGATCTATCTGTACCTTAGTTTTACTTACAAATGATCTATCTGTATATTAATTTTACTTACAGATGATCTATCTGTATCTTAGTTTTACTTACAAATGATCTACCTGTATATTAGTTTTACTTATAGATAATCTATCTGTACCATAGTTTTACTTATAAATCATCTATCTGTACATTAGTTTTACTTACAGATGATCTATCTGTATCTTAGTTTTACTTACAAATGATCTACCTGTACATTAGTTTTACTTATAGATAATCTATCTGTACCATAGTTTTACTTATAAATCATCTATCTGTACATTAGTTTTACTTACAAATCATCTACCTGTACCTTAGTTTTACTTACACTTGATCTATCTGTACCCTAGTTTTACTTACAGATGACCTACCTGTACCATAGTTTTACTTATAAATGATCTACCTCTACCTTAGTTTTACTTACAGATGATCTAGCTGTACTCTAGTTTTACTTACAGATGATCTATCTGTACCTTAGTTTTACTTACAAATAATCTATCTGTACATTAGTTTTACTTACAGATGATCTATCTGTATCTTAGTTTTACTTACAAATGATCTACCTCTACCTTAGTTTTACTTACAGATAATCTATCTATACATTAGTTTTACTTATAGATAATCTACCTGTATATTAGTTTTACTTATAGATGATCTAGCTGTACTCTAGTTTTACTTACAGATGATCTATCTGTACCTTAGTTTTACTTACAAATAATCTATCTGTACTCTAGTTCTACTTACAGATGATCTATCTATATCTTAGTTTTACTTACAAATGATCTATCTGTACATTAGTTTTACTTACATATGATCTACCTGTACTTTAGTTTTACTTACAGATGATCTATCTGTATCCTGGTTTTACTTATAAATGGTCTATCTGTATATTGGTTTTACTTACAAATGATCTACCTACAGTATATCCTAGTTTTGCTTATAGATGATCTATCTATACTAGTTTTACTTACAAATGATCTAGCATCTTTGTATATAAAGTACTATGAGCATGAAACTTATTCAAAAATGTGAAAGTATTCAAGAACCATTGATAAATATAAGATTGTAATGTTTTGATGCTGAGCCAAAGTAAGCATCATCATTCTTTAATATTCCCTTGGCCAAAGCAAACACTCACAATCTGTTTCAGATTTTCTAATATTGTTAAAATGTGATCACGTAGCTTAATCAACTCTAGTCCTCTACACACCCTGCTCCTGTATGTTCTAGCATGACCACAAAACTGTTTCAGCTTTATACACATATCAGTAAAGATAGCAGTTAATTAGATGAATTAGATGAAGAGCATGCATTACAAAAGTATGTTTAAGCATGTCCTGCACTATAAGGTGTAGGGGATGTTCAACTCTCCTAACACTCTTGTAGAGTCAGATGTTAACCCATATGTTGAGAGCCAGAGACAGATTGGATGATGATGACATGGGTAAGCAGCAGTGCTAATGCCACCCCTTCTCCTCAAATGCCCTTTTTCATCTTTTTCATCTTCCCAGACAATGCCCATGTGCTGCTATTGTGATATAGCCAAAGTTCCAATCTCTAGGTTTGTGTCTTAAGCTCCTGTGCAACCCATCCATCAAAACATACATCCATTTCTACCTGTTTCTCATCCTTATTCTCACATGAGTGCCCCTTCAGACCTTCCTTAACTTCAATGCTATATACATCTTAATCTGGTGAGTTGGGTCTTCTGTGATTTTTATGTGTGGTGATATTTGCTATGTTTGCTGAACTAAGATCATTTGTAGGGTTGCAAAGTTTCCGAATCCAGAGTCACCTAAAGATCTCAGCTCTGATTATAACTGGATCTTAGTGCCATTGTGTATGTTGTATATTGGGTCTTTTAGATATTTGGTATCTCTCTTATAGATGATCGACCTATATCATAGTTTTACTTACAGATAATCTAACTGTACCATAGTTTTACATACAGATAATCTACCTGTATTCTAGTTTTACTTATACATAATCTATCTGTACCTTAGTTTTACTTTCAAATGATCTATCTGTATCTTAGTTTTACTTACAGATGATCTATCTGTATCCTAGTTTTACTTAGAGATAATCTAGCTATACCTTAGTTTTACTTACAAATAATCTAACTGTATCTTAGTTTTACTTATGAATGGTCTACCTGTATTTTAGTTTTACTTAGAGATGATCTGGCTGTATTATAGTTTTACTTACAAATTATCTAGCTGTACTATTTTAATATACAGTACATTAACACGTTCATCATTTTAGACATTTAGATGGTATAATGCACAATGTATTAAAGCGACAAAGGCAATCAATCCATTTAAGTGACAGAAGTACCAATAACAATAGTAAGAGTAAAGAACCTCATAGCTAGGTAAAGCTAACATACAGATAGATCATTTGTAAGTAAAACTATGGTAGAGGTAGATGATCTATAGGTAAAATTAATGTACAGATAGATCATTTGTAAGTAAAACTATGGTACAGTTAGATCATCTATAAGTAAAACTAAAGTACAGGTAGATCATCTGTAAGTAAAACTAACATACAGATAGATCATTTATAAGTAAAACTATGGTATAGGTAAAACTAAAGTACAGATAGATCATTTGTAAGTAAAACTATTATATAGGTGGATCATCTGTAGGTAAAACTAATGTACAGATAGATCATTTGTAAGTAAAACTATTATATAGTTAGATCATCTGTAAGTAAAACTAATGTACAGATAGATCATTTGTTAGTAAAACTAACATACAGTTAGATCATCTGTAAGTAAAACTAACATACAGGTAGATTATTTGTAAGTAAAACTAAAGTACAGATAGATCATCTGTAAGTAAAACTAATGTACAGGTAGATCATTTGTAAGTAAAACTAATATACAGATAGATCATTTGTAAGTAAAACTAAGGTACAGATAGATCATCTGCAAGTAAAACTAGAGTACAGATAGATTATTTATAAGTAAAACTAGAGTACAGATAGATTACTTATAAGTAAAACTAATGTACAGGTAGATCATCTGTAAGTAAAACTATAGTACAGGTTGATCATTTGTAAGTAAAACTAACATACAGATTAATCATTTGTAAGTAAAACTATGGTATAGTTAGATCATCTGTAAGTAAAACTAATGTACAGATAGATCATTTGTTAGTAAAACTATGATACAGTTAGATCATCTGTAAGTAAAACTAACATACAGGTAAATCATTTGTAAGTAAAACTAAAGTACAGGTAGATTATCTGTAAGTAAAACTAAGGTACAGATAGATCATCTGCAACTAAAACTAGAGTACAGATAGATCATCTGTAAGTAAAACTAATATACAGATAGATCATTTGTAAGTAAAACTAATGTACAGATAGATCATCTGTAAGTAAAACTAATATACAGATAGATCATTTGTAAGTAAAACTAATATACAGATAGATCATCTGTAAGTAAAACTAATATACAGATAGATCATTTGTTAGTAAAACTATGATACAGTTAGATCATCTGTAAGTAAAACTAACATACAGGTAAATCATTTGTAAGTAAAACTAAAGTACAGGTAGATTATCTATAAGTAAAACTATGGTACAGCTAGATCATCTGTAAGTAAAACTAACATACAGATAGATCATTTGTAAGTAAAACTAAAGTACAGGTAGATTATTTATAAGTAAAACTATGATACAGGTAGATCATCTATAAGTAAAGCTATGGTACAGGTAGATCATCTGTAAGTAAAACTAACATATAGATAGATCATTTGTAAGTAAAACTATGGTACAGTTAGATTGTCTATAAGTAAAACTAATGTACAGGTAAATCATTTGTAAGTAAAACTAGGGCACAGTTAGATCATCTGTAAGTAAAACTATACTGTATAGCTGTTATTACTTATCATAAAACTAAATTACAGTAAATCTGTAAGGTAGTAAGCCTCTGTCTAGCTGTTCAAAGTAGCACTTACATTTCTCAGTAAGACTGATAAAAGTAAAACTAAAGTGTGTACGTCTATTGGCCTCTCTGCGTAGCGCGTAGCATCCCACTCCACCGCTTCTGCCCATAAATGATCAGCGGGTTAAGACGTATGTTTTATACCACCAACTGCGGTTGAAAAATGCATCCACAAGGGTGGCGGTGATAATGTCTAGCTCCGATGCTAGAGGTACCGGGAGCATCAGGGGCTGAGCAACTGTTGTCGCAGAGGCGCCGGACGAGCGCTCATTTAGCTTGTTTTGGAATTGGGCGCGGAGGTATTTTGCGCAGAGATGTGAAAGGCTCAAAGGAATCAGCGACGGTGTTTGAGATATATGGCTAGTCTGCATTATCTGAGCGTCAAAGGGGGCGGTGGAAACCGAAGAAGGTGCCGAGATGTGCAAAAAGCACCCCAGCCGCTTCGCTGTCAACAAACAAACCGGCGCTGCCGATCAACAAACGCAGGCCACCGAGGGACTGGTCAGCGCGTAATATATAGACAAATCCCCCAGCTCTCAATGCTCGGCCCTCCCTTAGCACTTTTCTTCCCTGATCTCCCTGGCAGCAACTAAACAAGCATGACCACCCAAAGCAGGACGGGACAGCCGGATTTCTTTGGCGGGCCTTCATGGCCAAGAGATGACGCTTCTGACTTTGACTTTGAATACGACTCGCCACCAGACAGCCCCATTTTGTCTTCAGGCTACGAATCTGTTATTTCTGAAGATCTAGACCTATATGAGGCTAGGTATGTGTGCTACTCGCCTGTTAAATCCCATGGGCTAAAATGCAGGCGCATCTAGCCTAAAAGTGGCGCTAACAGACGGGCAGATCAGTGCGTTAAATGGACAGGTCGACGAGTTTCGAGCTGCCGACTATAAAGCTCGGGAGGAAATGGTTGAAGACTTTCTCGGCAGCTTCAAGAGCACCTGGCCCCGACGCGTCAAATTTGACAAGGTCGCTGTAAGAACTGTGCGTGAAACCATAGGCAACATTGTGCATTTCTCAGACATTTCTAGCTTATTCGACAGCACCTTTATGGGAAAATCAAACCGGTGACAAATAAATCTGCTCCAAAGACCGTAAGTCGGGGGTTGAAGTAAGGTGCGCACGCTGTTTACTCATTCAGAGCTGCCGTTAAAAGCCCAATGCGTATCTAGCCAAGAAATTGTGCTGACGGACCACCACATCAGCATGTTGGAAAGGCTCGCCCCAAAATTCCGAGCTGCCGACCCGAATCGTCGGGAGAAAATGATCGGACGTGCTGCCGACAATATCAAGAGCACCTGGACAGAAGATATAGAGTTCGATAGAGACACCGTGATAAGCGTACGTAAACTCTCAGTTATATCGGTCTCTTCTCAGATATTTCTAGCTTATTCGCCAACATCTGTACGGCAAAGCTAAGCGGGGATCAAAGAAATCTGCATTCGAAACCCGAAAATGGACGTACCTTGATGTTGTTACTGCCATGCACCGCAAAAAAATACACAAGGTGACAGTCAAGCTTTCGCAAAATGTGCCAGGATCACCAGGCTACCTCTGCAGCTACAATAGAGCTCGCCGTCAGGTTGAGGGAAATTAACTGACAATCAGCGCCAGAGCTACAGGGCGATGGCAAAGGAATGGTCAGAGAATAAACTTCCCCGAAGATGCAGCAGCGGTATGCGCATGGCAATGATTCTAGCGTTAGAATTGGCTGATTTCTCTGCCCTAGAATGATGAACAAGCACGGAACCAAGGCAATCAAGGAGTTTACATCCTCTGCGTATAACCAGTTTGGAATGCGCCTTGTCATTCTTGCAGCATTCAACGATGGCCAAGGAGATACTTCAATGACACTGTAGGTATACGGCTCTATTCATGCGCATTTCTCACACTCTCAAAAATAGCTTCGATTACAATGACAAATATGGCGGAACATCTTTTAAGGCCCGTCATAACTGGAGGCAGTATCGAATGGTGAATGATTTCATAAAATGGAGCGCCGAGTCCTTTGGTGAGAACTTATTCAGCCTCAACAAAAACACACTAAAGCGCTAGCATTTTAGGCACCTCGCCAGCCGAAGGCAGCGAGGATGAGCCTGCAAGAAAGCAAATGCCGGCAGAAATTAAACTAAAGAGAAACAAGGATGGGTATCCGATGCTG
This sequence comes from Russula griseocarnosa, assembly GCA_022884055.1. Lineage (NCBI taxonomy): Eukaryota > Fungi > Basidiomycota > Agaricomycetes > Russulales > Russulaceae > Russula > Russula griseocarnosa. Next base: position 113,597 of record JAGKRU010000029.1, read on the forward strand.
CCGAGTAGGGAATACATGGACGGCCAAGGACTAACTTACAAGAAGCGACTCGTAGGCAAGTTCATGGCTGATGTATACGGTTCGTGAGCTACCGATCCTTGCTGCCGACTTAGTCGCTTAGCCAAATTTTAGAGATTTCTACCGGTGCGGAAACGGAAGAGTCCCATGGGCAGAGCTGCAAAGGGCCCGAGGAGATTACATTAAATCAAAGTATTTGCCCAAGCAGGTGGATCTCAAGCAGTACTATCACCTTCGACGGCACGACGTCAACGCCATGCTTGACCACTGGACGCAGAGGCAAGCTGCCGGTAAGGTTCCACTCAGCTTCAGGAAGGTGGCCAAGGACATTCAGCAAAATAAGCGCGCCTCGGAAGAAAATTGTTCTGACGGTGGAGCGGGGCCCGGCGAAGAAGCAGAAGAGAACCCGCAAGACGATGATGATAGCCAGGCTCGGGGGATGCAGCGTCGCGAGTCGACGATTCAACTGAGCAGGCTAATCCAGGCCAAAGCCTGGGTAATTCTGCAGAGAATCCAAGCGGGGTAGGCTCGCTCCTAAAGCATGGCGACAGCAGGTGCTGATCTCTCTGATCTTGTAGCATTTGCCTCGCTCCCCGACAATAGCGAAGGGGCTGCCCAGCCTGGAGCAGCTGTCAATGCGCATTCGCAGCAGACCCGCGGAGTCGTGGCTCCAGACGCACTCCACGCTCGCCTCCCTCGTGCACCCCTCGGCCCCGCCCCATCAACCGCCCTGTCGCTGATAACTCGCGAGCAGGTCAAACCAATGGAGTATCTACTGAGGGTGGGCGGAGTGGTCCTGGTTCTGCTGGGCAGGAGCCCTCACCTAACGGCGAGGTAAGCAACCATGGCTCACTTATTGAGCCCTAAACTTCAGAGCCCCCAGATGGAAAGCGCTTCCCATGAGAGCCAACCGCCGCAGCTGGGCTCATATAGCGCTGCCGATGGGGCGAAAGGCCGCCACCAGGCCCACCTAGCGCTGCCGATGGGGGCGAAAGGCCGCCACCAGGCCCGCCTAGCGCTGCCGATGAGGGCGAAAGGCTGCCGCCAGGCTCACCTAGTGCTGCCGATAGGGACGAACGGCCACAGCCAGCTTCGCCCAGCCCAGGCCACGATTGCCAGCAGCCTTCGCCAGCCTCGCGAAGTGCTAGCCCGGAAATGCAAGGGAGCGGGCGTCGCAGGCGCAGAAATAATGGGGCTGCTGCTGCCGATTCCCCTTCAAGCAAGCGCCAAAAGGTTGACCGCCAAGTAGACGGCACAGGTTTCACTAGGCGGCGGTCAAATAGGGATCGACGTCTGACAACGAAGGCTGCTGGAGAGAGGTAAGCGGTTGCCAACCCATTTGTCTGCAAGAGGTGAATGCTCTAGGCAGTGCCGCCCGTACGCCAACGAGAACGCGATCGCGCCGCTAGAGCCTATGCAAGGGGCTGGCCTGAGCACCCCATTTATTTTTCCTGTTTCGCGATTGGGCCGCTTGTGTATATTGTTGTTTAGCCTCGAATTTCCTTCATATTTGATGTCAACTTTGCAATTAATGTCTTGCAAAATGTCGAACTGTTTCAACTCGCTGCAATTTGTTTGAAATGAAAAATAAAAATTTAGTAAATGTACACTATTCAACAAAAATCTACGAGCCCAATAGGTTCAGCCTGCCGTTAATCACATCCACCCATTTTTCCACCTCATCCATCCTCCTCTCCAGCCTGGAAATCCTGGACTCGTAGCCTCCACCATCGCTAGCTGGCGATGCGTCGCTACGAGAACGGAGGCCTGGCGAAGCACAGGCCTGAGTAGTTGTGAGGTGCCTGGCACCTCAGCTGTGACAGCTGTCGGATTCGGAGTAGGAGCTGCCGCGGGCAGCTTGGAAGTGGCCTTGCGCGAAGGTTTGGAGGTGTCGTGAGTCTTGGGGTCTAAGGAAGGGCCTGGGGCAGGTCGCTCGGGCAAGGCTGGTTGGGGAAGGGCGGAGGGGCTGTCGGCAGGGGTGTTGGCAGAAGATGACCCGCCGCTATCCAAGGTCAGGCCTCCAAGGCCAGAAAGTGTCGCCAGAGGGGATGGGGCTAACCCTGAGCCTTCTGATTCGCCTGCGTCAGGGGAGTCTCGAGCGCGGCATTTTCCCCTTTTGACTTCGGTTTGCAGCTCCTCCGTCTGCTTGCGGCGGAACTCCAGGAGTTCAACGGTTGACAGCGCGCGGCGATCTGTTTTTCCGGTGAGGGGGTTCTGGGGCATCAGGCTGCACTTCTGATGCTGCTTCTTGCACCGTTTGCATGGGCCGTTTGGCACAACTTCGCAAACGTGCCCCCCCTCCAGACACCGACGGCACTGCCATCGCCCATTAGCTCTGAGCCAGTTAAGACAACAGTGACGCACCCGAATCTCGCCTGAACTCTCCTCAACAGCACCTGCATTTCCCCTTGAACCTTGTTCGGCAGGATCAGGGCGCTGCCTCGACTGGTTTCGGCGCTTCGCAGCCCCATGTGGTGCTGCAGAAGAGCCCTTCCGCTTTCTCGTAGCGGCAGCTCCCTTGGCAGCCGTTGGCCTCCCACGGCTCTGAGAATCATTTAAATCCTTCTAAGATATATCAGAACTAAAGCGGTGAATATAAAACTTACCTCGGATTCCTCGTCAACTGCCATCGGGGAATCTTCGCTCCCCTCCTCGGGTTGGGCAGCCGGCGCTGAGATCAGCAGCCTGACCTTGCGCTGCGCAACAGGGGCCTTGGTGGGGAGTTGGGCGGAGTGTTCTCTGCGAGCAGCTTCGGCTTTTCGTTTGAAGGCTGTAAGCAGGGCGATGGGGGAGCATTGGGAAGTGCAGCTTACCTAGGGACTCCCACCAGCGGTCTGCACTTGCCGGCAGCAGATCGGATATATCTGGGGGGAACTCGGCGTTGGCATTGTAGAATTCATGCTCCCGCTGATCCGGATGGGATCTGTTTATCCTGCCGAGATCCTCATCGCGCTCTAGTACTATCAACAGCGCTATTAAAGTAGGGTGCACGGAAGGGCGAGCGCCCTCATTCTCGCGCAAAATGCGCCGAACTTCACGGGTGGCAGCTTTCTATTTCAAAACTCAAAATTTGAGCGATCTAAATGCCGCGTAAATGAACGCTTACCATCTCCCCCTTGAACTTTGCCTTCCACTCTTCCCTGTCTGCAAAGTCCCGAACGGAGATGTAGGCCTCTCCGGCAGCTTCGACTCTGGATGCAATTTGAAGAAGGGATGTCATTTTTGCGTGAGTTTGGAGAGAGAAAGGTTTTGCAGCGGGGGTGACGTGTTGAGGTTATTGTAAAGTGCGACGCGCCGAGTTTCGAACTTACCTTTTTTGAGGCGTGACAGCAAAATGTGGAAAGGCACCTTCACGTCACCATCAAATATATTATTATACATACCTCTATATATACAAAGTTCCCCAGTTGTGCTCCACACATCGTGGCGAATCCCCTCGCCTCACATCTTTTTCTACCCAAAAGTCAGCAGCTAACGGTCGCCATTATGGAGCTGCCGAGAGACAACCCCGATTCGCGCATGGGCTCTCCGCCCACTGCAAGAAGGCACACCTTCGGCGCGCTCGCGCCGCTCTCTTCGGACCGGAGTGACTTTGGAATGAGGGAGCCGCTTTCCCTGGAGTCTGAGGATGAAACTGGTAAGCATACATTATACTCTACAAGGTCTGATTTCTGCATGAGCTATTTCCTAGAGCCTCAACATCTCAGCATACGAGAGACACCGTCTCCCTCCCCAGAGCGCAAGCATCACTTCGGAATGCGAGCGACACCGTTCCCCTCCCCGGAACCCAAGCATCACTTCGGGATGCGAGCGACCCCGTCCCCCTCCCCGGAACCCAGGCATCACTTCGGGATGCGAGCGACGCCATCCCCCTCCCCGGAACCCAGGCATCACTTCGGGATGCGAGCGACCCCGTCCCCCTCCCCGGAGCCCAGGCATCACTTCGGGATGCGAGCGACCCCGTCCCCCTCCCCGGAACCCAGGCATCACTTCGGGATGCGAGCGACGCCATCCCCCTCCCCGGAACCCGAGTATCACTCCGAAATGGGAGCGGCACCGTCCCCCTACCCGGAGCGCAAGCATCATTTCGGAATGCGTACGACTCCCTCTCCGTCGCCAGAACGGAGGTGCACCACTGATGTCCACGCGACTTCCTCTCTGCTGACGGAACATGAGAGCGACTTCGCTATCCGCCAGACACGCTCGCCACCGCCGGTTCCAAAGCATAAAAACAGGGAGCCTCTCTTCTTGCCCGACCCTGACGACGATTTTGAGGCACAGGCACTCCTTTCTGCTGTTCGGGCAGTTTCTCCACTGCCACATGCCGAAGACTTTGGGGTCCCCGTCGCCCCAGAAGAGGGAGCCTCTCAAACCGGCAGCTATCAGCCGACAGAGGCCAGCGAGCCTTTCGGCAGCTCATCGAGAGCGCAGCGTGGTTCTACATGCTAGCTCTTATGCGTGTCTTACTCTGGTCCGCGCAGGTTGGATATGGGGAGAGCCAGCGCCATCTCCCAGAAACAGCAGGCAGAAAGGTCAGCCTAGCGCAATTGGAGAAGCCGAGCGCAGGCTTGAATCGGTTCGTCGAGCTGTTCACATGCCGGTATAACTGCTGATCGCTGCTTGTTCTAGGATGATCCCCCTACCCGCGGGTCAATCTTACGCGGGCAGGTGGGTGTGCTTCGAGCGATTCATAGCGCCGTCTCCGACGTTTATCAGTCAGAGATTCAATTGAGGCTGAGGCTATAGGGGAGATGATTGAGGATCTGGAGGATCGAGGTGCTGGCTGCGATTTAGCTGAGCTGCCGATGTTGAGTATCGTAATGAAATTTAAACTCTGAGCGCTTCTATGTCAAATGAGAATTGGGCCTCGACTGCAAGCAGCAATGAGACCGCAGTGGCAGAATGTGAGGCGTAAGGCTGCTGTTTTCTTTGAAGAATTTTCGCAGGCACGCCAAGAGCATGCCAGAAACGAGTCTAAGCAACAGCGGTAGCGTACGAAGCTATCGGCAGCCAGGTTTGGCCTGATCAATGCATTTCAAGGCAGATCCTGTTGCAAATCTTGGCGCATTAGGCACCGGCAGCCTCTCCGCAAGAAATGCGAGGGCGCCTTGTGACCTTGATGCCATCGGCAGTAATCTTCAAAGGAAATAGGGCAAGTCTTGCAAGCCTATGGCATGATTCTGAGGGCCTAGGGGGTCATTGGCAGCATCTGCTGGTAGGACAACACCGTGCCATCGGCAGTGCTGCTTTTAAATTATTCTGGGCCATCAGAATATTATCGGCCTGTCGATGGACCAACCCCAAGCTATCAGCTGTGCTGCTTTAAAACAATTCTGGGCCATCAGAAGGTCATCGGCAGCGCCGCTTCAAAATGACACTGGGCCAACACCGTGCCATCGGCGGTGTCATTTTAAAGCGATTCTGGGCCACCAAAAGGTCATCGGCAGTTTCTGCCGATGGGCCAATGCCATACCATCGGCGGTGCCGCTTCAAAGCGGTTCTTTCGATGGCATGGCGTTGGTCCATTGCCTGATGGCCTCCTGGTGACCTGGAATTATTTTAAAGTAGCACCGCCGATAGCATGGGGTTGGCCTGCGATCATTATAAAGCAGGACTTCCAATGGCAAGCTGTTGGCCAATCGCCAGATAATGCGATGGCCTCTTGATGGCCTAGAATCATTTTTAAAATGATTCTGGGCTACCAGGAGGCGACCTGCCTGTTGATGGGCCAACCCCATGCTATCGGCAGTGGCGCTTTAAAATAATTCTGGGCCATCAGGAAGTCATAGTCAGTATCTGGCCGTAGGCAAGCACCGTGTCATCGGTAGTACAGCTTTGAAGCGCTTCTGGGCCATCAGGAGGTCATCGGCAGTATCTGGCAATGGGCCAACACCATGCCATCGGCGGCACAGCTTGAAAATGCTTCTTGGCCATCAGTGGGTCATCGGTAGTGTCTGTCGATGGGCAACCCTGTGCCATCTGAAGTGCCGCTTTAAAATAAGTCTGGGCCATTTGGAAGTCATTGGCAATATCTGACAATGGGCCAACTCCGTGCCATCGGTGATGCAACTCGAAAATGCCTATGGGCCAACTCCGTGCCATCGGTGATGCAACTCGAAAATGCCTATGGGCCATCAGGGGGTTATCGGCAGTTTCTGCCGATGGGCCAGCCCTATTCTATCGGCGGTGCTGCTTTAAAATAAGTCTAGGCTATCTAGGAGTCATCGGCAGTATCTGATAATGGGCCAACTCTGTGCCATCGGCAGTGCGGCTTGAAAATGCCCCTAGGCCATCAGAGGGTTATCTGCAGTTTCTGTCGATGGGCCAACCCCATTCCATCGGCGGCGCTGCTTAAAATAAGTCTGGGCCATTTGGGAGTCATCGGCAGTATCTGACAATGGGCCAACTCCATGCCATCGGCGGTGCAGCTTGAAAATGCTTCTGGGCCATCAGGAGGTCATCGGCAGTTTCTGTCGATGGGCCAACCCTGTGCCATCGACGGCGCTGCTTTAAAATAAGCCTGGGCAATCAGGAGGCCATCGGCAGTATCTAACAATGGGCCAACTCTGCGCCATCGGCGGCGCAGCCTGAAATTGCTTCTGGGCCATCAGGGGGTCATCTGCAGTTTCTGTCGGTGGGCCAACCCTGTGCCATCGACGCTGCTTTAAAATAAGCCTGGGCCATCAGGAGGCCATCGGCAGTATCTAACAATGGGCCAACTCTGCGCCATCGGCGGCGCAGCCTGAAATTGCTTCTGGGCCATCAGGGGGTCATCTGCAGTTTCTGTCGATGGGCCAACCCTGTGCCATCGACGCTGCTTTAAAATAAGCCTGGGCCATCAGGAGGCCATCGGCAGTATCTAACAATGGGCCAACTCAGTGCCATGGGCGGTGCAGCTTGAAAATGCTTCTGGGCCATCAGGAGGTCATCGGCAGTTTCTGTCGATGGGCCAACCCTGTGCCATCGACGGTGCTGCTTTAAAATAAGCCTGGGCCATCGGGAGGCCATCGGTAGTATCTAACAATGGGCCAACCCCGCGCCATTGGCGGCGCAGCCTGAAAATGCTTCTGGGCCATCAGGAGGCCATCGGCAGTTTCTGTCGATGAGCCAACCCTGTGCCATCGACGGTGCTGCTTTAAAATAAGCCTGGGCCATCAGGCAGTATCTAACAATGGGCCAGCTCTGTGCCATCGGCGGTGCAGCCTGAAAATGCTTCTGGGCCATCAGGGGGTCATCGGCAGTTTCTGTCTATAGGCCAACTCCATGCTATCGACGGCACCGCTTTAAACTAATCGCAGGCCAGCCCCATGCCGTCGGAAGTGCTGATTTAAAACAATTCTGGGCCATCGTGAGGTCATCGGCAGTATCTGGCAGTAGGCCAAAACCATGCCATCGGCGGTGCAGCTTAAAATATTTCTAGGACATCAGGTCGCTTTAAAGAGGTGCTGCCAATGACATCCTGATGGCCTAGAATTATGTTAAAGCAGCACCGTCGATGGAATTGAGTTGGCCGGTGAACATTTTCATTTTAAAGCAGCACTTCCGATGGCATGGGGTTGTCCTGTAGACAGAAATTGCTGGTGGCCAGCACCATTCTATCGGCGGCACCGCTTTAAAATCATCCTGGGCCATCAAGGAATAATCGGCATTATCTGGGGATGGGAAAACCCCGTTCCATCTGCGGCACCGCTTTAGAATGATTCCAGGCCATCAGGAGGTCGTCGGCATTGCTGCTTCAAGATAATTCTAGGCGATCGGGACGTCATCAGCAGCACTGCTTTAAAACGACCCCAGGCCAACACCATGCCATCGGCGGTGCCACTTTAAAATGATTCTTGGCTATATGGGGGTCACTGGCATTATCTGGAGGTGGGTCAACGCCATGCCATCGGAAGTGCCGCTTTAAGCCAATTCTTGGCCATCAGCAGGACATCAGCAGGTTCTTTCGACGGGCCAACCCCAAACCATTGGAAGCACTTTAAAATGATCGCAGGTCAACCCCATGCCACCGTCTGTGCAGCTTTAAAGAGATTCTGGGCCATCGAGGTCATTGGCGTTATCTGGTGATCGGCCAAATCCATGCCATCGGAAGTGCCGCTTTATAACGATTCTGGGCCATCGGGGTCATCGGCGGCGTCTGTTGGCAGGCCAACACCGTGAAATTGGCAGTGCTGCTTTCAACGATTCTGGGCCATCAGGAGATCATCGTCAGTGTCTGTCGGTGGGCCAACCCTAAACTATCGGCAGCACACTTTCGAATCACTATGGGCCATTAGGGTGCTGTCTGCAGCATTTGACAACAGACCTGCCCAATTCCATCGGTAGCACCCCATTAAAGAAGAGCAGGGCCACTTCGGAGCCTTTGATAGAACTAGTTTGGAGCGATTCTAGGGTGCATTAAGCATTTTTGTAGCTAAATTAATGTCCCCATATATGTAACCGGCAGATCTTCATATTGGGCCCACCCGGGAACCGCGTCAGCTTTAGTTCAGTCGGCCCATGTGGGCTTTCACGAAAGCATAGGCAAAGTTGCACATGGGTTTTTACGTCTACATAGTGCATATGTTGCCAAATTATGTGTGCCAACAGCTTACAGGTCTCATTGCCAGTGGTCGAGCTCCGCTGGGTTCTGCAGCACCTCAACCTATTCAGCACGATGGCCTGTTCAAGCTCGACGTCGATGATGACATCTGGCAAGATGTTGGTCTGGATGACGAATATGATGGTGAGGTACCACGGTGGCTGGGTGATGAAGAGGTATGCTCAGGGATTCAAGCCCTACTCCAGCATGATCGGTGCCGCGAGGAGGAACTTCGACTGAGGAAGGAGCGCTGTAATTTACAGCAATAGTTTATGGAGGAATGGGACTGCGTCAAGGCAGCACGAGGGGCAGCTGGTGAGTGTTCAGTCATTCCCTGTCGGAGACTACTAATATTTCTCCTCAGCCTCTAACGCCGATATTTTATATCAGATTGAGCTACATGCACAGCGCCTGTGCCAACTGTATGTGACATGGCAGCCCCATATCTTCTCTATCCCACCACTTCATTCTGTGCCTTCGCTTTGGGGACCATCCGATGAGGAGTTGAATGATGCACGATCACATCATTTTTCTGCAAGCTCAGATATTAGCCTGCATTCAGTAGATCAGTTAGGTGACAAGGATGACGACGGTGATGAATCCGAGGTCGAGGATGATGAAGATATCGACGACCACTTCGGCCATCTGTTCGACCTTGCGGAGGCTGCTCATTTAGCAGACGTTTATCATACTGACGAAGGGTTACTCAATGATACTACATTACATGAAGGTTCCACTCTTACTAGTACTCCTAATAGTTCTTCACGGAAACGCAGCCGTTTATAAACAGCCCAAACAGTACCATACCATTGTATTACTTACAGTGCTAGCGCTGAGCGTTACAGAGCGTGCATGGTGTCACAGTCTGACTGTCACACTGGCACACCATGACATTTCCAGAATTCCCCACTCGTCACCCACCGCGATTTTACCTGTACATGGTTGCGAGCTCACCAACAGCTGCATAAGATAAAGGTCAGTCATCCTTACACGTCATGCTACTATCTCCCTCGCTGAGTCAATCAATTCCATTTAGCCCCATTTGCCACGATTCATGTGGCCAGAGTAGTGAAGAGCCTCCCCGACACATGCAATAAGACCGCCACGAAAAACAGATTCGACGGTCATGTCATCACTTCAAAGTTGCCGAACAACGCCTGTTGGATTCACTATCTCTTCTGGCCCGAAGAGTACTACTAGGAGTGAGAAGCACCCCAGCAGTGACCCCGTGCATCCCTGTTTGCTTACTCCAAGTATAGGCATTCTCGCTGCACAACTTATGGAACTTGAACCGGAGAAGGATCGCTGGCGAAGAGTTGCTCGATAGTGGTACACCCTGGCCGCGGTAAGTTGCACCGCCATTTGGGACTTCTGAGGTAAGGCAGTTGGTTTCAAAACCGTGAATCTTCTCATCATCTCTTGATCTTTCAGTATGATCACCACACATCCGTTCGAGACTGCTACATTATAGTCGCGCTGCTTGGCTCCTGACGCACGCGTGCCGGAACATTTCGCTTTTTTTTCACGGGATGCTTTCCATTGATAGCGGCGATCAACTTTGGCGCGCTTCTCAAGTCTGGCCGGCCATAAAGTGTCTTGCGTACATAGTAAAGTGCTACATGGGGTTCTGTAACCAAGGCGCACTGAAATGGTGTTTTAAAAAAAGTTCTTGCGACGTACCGACATCCTCAGTCAGCTCGATTGTAATGATGCTGCCGCTGGCTTACATTGTAATCGTCTTGGAGGTTTCCAACCTTGTTCCTTCTGGGATACGTGTCCCTCAGTGGTTTCTTACCGAGTCACAGTACGTGCTATGTTTTCCTTCTGTACGCCTTAATCACAGCGCACTTCAGAATGAGAACCGTTGGAGCCCCAACAACCATATTCTGTCGGTGGTGAGCACCTCCCTTATCTTTCCTTCCTTTGTCGCTACGAGTTCTCACCCCACTTCTCTCAATAGACGATTTTGAGTTCGTCCCATGTTGGCGCACGCTCTCTGGTCCGTATATGTATGGCCCAAATTCATATGTTACCAGACTTCCAAGACGTATCAGCCACGTTCCCCAGTCCAGCCGTGCTCTCCGCAATGCTCGCAGGAGCTCTGAATCGCGCCACTACAGTCCCTCAGGCACACAGGATGGCGTGGGTACCGAACGACACCATATTTTAAGTGGTGTGCACACTGTGACGGTCTGCTCCAACCCCTTATAACTTCCCTTCAGACTGTCATCCGGAAACCAGAAGGTCTTGCCTCTTACTCTCATCACTGCCGGTGCAACACTCTACTTCTTGCCTCTTACCATCATCACTGCCGGTGCAACACTCTACTTCTTGCCTCTTACCATCATCACTGCCAGTACAAACTCATTGTGCGTTGGCCAGCCTTCTCCTCCGAGTCTGCAGTATCCTGATCCGTCGAAACAGATGCCTTTCTTCATCCCGATTGGACTCATGGGGAACATATTCGGGTGGTTCGTCAGGGTCAACCGTATCCTTCCTTTGGTGAGTCTCTAGCTTTTTTCTCTCTGTGTTCGTCTGCTTATTTTTGTGGGGGAATGAAGGCAGGTATACTGCGAAGGCTCATTCCCTGGGTTCCTAGGCACGCTGGGGCAATCGTGGAAAGGCGGTGGGTCGACGATCGTGGTAACGATTCGTCCTACCGTGTCATCGCCTGGGTGGGTATACCGCCGTTTGGAGTTGGAGGACTGGGAGGAAATGGGGGAAACTAGGCCCAAGCGGTCAAAGTAGTCAGGTTGTCAAGTAGTCGTAAACCGTTACAGACCGCTGCTCACATCTCGATGGTGCCATCCATGAACGCGTTTCTTACTTATGGGCCTTCAGCGTCTTCGAGTCAGGCACAAATTGAGAAGCTCAGCCAATCCAGGAAAACTGGACGATCCACGGAATGGCGTCGCACAGGCGTCGCTTCGAATGCAGACTCTGGGACGGCAACGATGATCAGCTTATGGAGATGGAGATGCTTGACATGTGCAACTCCCCCGCTGGGGAACTCGATATTGGTGAGAGCCCTTTTCAATCCCCAGAGTATCCGACGGGGAGGCCCACCAATATCATAGGTCCACTGACCAAGTCCAAGTTCAGCTATCGATGTCGGCTACCTCGACTTTGCCCGAGACGAGAAAGGCTCTATGCACATCACGTTGATGCGTCCTCTTTTGCGCTCTTACTCCCCACTAACTATTCTTGCAGTATGACTTTGCCCGGGACGAGCGTGACACCTACGTACATCAAGTTGACATGTCTTCTTTTACGCACTTACTCCCCGCTAACTGTTCTTGCAGGATGATGTCTTTGACTTTGCCTGAGACGAGCACACCTCCTACGTTGTACATTAAGTTGATCTGTCCTCTTTTACGCACTTACTCCCCACTAACTGTTCTTACAGGATGACGTCCATGACTGCCCAAGATGGGCCCACTTCCTATGTACATCAAGTCGACGTGACTTTTACGCACTTACTCCCCACTAACTGTTCTTGCAGGATGATGTCTATGACTCTGTCCGAGACGAGCACACCTCCTACATACATTAAGTCAACGTGCCCTCTTTTACGCACTTACTCCCCGCTAACTGTTCTTGCAGGATGACGTCCGTGACTCTGCCCGAGACGGGCCCACCTCCTACGTACATCAAGTTGACGCGTCTTTTACGCACTTACTCCCTGCGAACTGTTCTTGCAGGATGATGCCTATGACTTTGCCCGAGACGAGCACACCTCCTACGTACATTAAGTCGACGTGCCCTCTTTTACGCACTTACTCCCCGCTAACTGTTCTTGCAGGATGACGTCCGTGACTCTGCCCGAGACGGGCCCACCTCCTACGTACATCAAGTTGACGCGTCCTTTACGCACTTACTCCCTGCGAACTGTTCTTGCAGGATGATGCCTATGACTTTGCCCAAGACGAGCACACCTCCTACGTACATTAAGTCGACGCGCCCTCTTTTACGCGCTTACTCCCGCTAACTGTTCCTGCAGGATGATGTCTATGACTTTGCCTAAGGCGAGCACGCCTTCGAGAAGGCTCTACATACATCAAGTTGACGCGTCCTCTTTTACCCTCTTACTCTCTGCTCGACGCACCATCTGAGAGGGACACATGTGGGATATTCTCGCATGCGATGTGGAATGCGAGGTCCCCAAACAGTGTCATGCCCCAAAGACAAGCCATCATGTAAAAGTGGTTGGTGTTGTTGCCCATGCGGAAGAGCAGCTTGCCCGTCGTCGCGTCACGCACTTTGGCTAACTGTTAATATTGTAGACAAGGTCTTTAGATTTTGGGGGGGTGAGAAGAAGTTGTGGTTGATTGATATGGTGCTTATAGAGAAGGCATGTCAGTGGGAGGAAGAAACTTTTTAAGCCATGTTATCCTTGACCATGTATAGCAATCTTAGACTCACTCCTTAGATCATTTAAGTGTGCTTTGAATGTTAACAGTCTTGCCCTGAGGTATTGTAAGTGTTAAGGAGTGATGTCCTGGACCATCTTTGAATGTCCTGGAACCTTACAATCTTGTCCCAGACCCTTACAATCTTGTCCCGGACCATTGTGAATGTTGAGGAGTGATGTCCCGGACCATCTTTGAATGTTAAGGAGTGATGTCCCAGGCCATCTTTGAATGTCCTGGAACCTTACAATCTTGTCCTGGACCATCTTTGAATGTCCTGGAACCTTACAGTCTTGTCCCGGACCATTGTGAATGTTGAGGAGTGATGTCCCGGACCATCTTTGAATGTTAAGGAGTGATGTCCCAGGCCATCTTTGAATGTCCTGGAACCTTATTTGAATGTCCTAGAACCTTACAGTCTTGTCCCGGACCATTGTGAATGTTGAGGAGTGATGTCCCGGACCATCTTTGAATGTTAAGGAGTAATGTCCCAGGCCATCTTTGAATGTCCTGGAACCTTACAATCTTGTCCCAGACCATTGTAAATGTTGAGGAGTAATGTCCTGGACCATCTTTGAATGTCCCAGAACCTTACAATCTTGCCCCGGACCATTGTATATGTTAAGGAGCAATGACCTGGACCATCTTTGAATGTTAAGGAGTGATGTGTATGAATGTTTTAAAACTTTGTTACTATGTGAGAGAACAGCTTAATTATGCCTGTTAAATTTGTAACATTTATAATAAGCAAACCTTTAAAAAAGGACCCCAGACACCTAGTGACATTTATGTCACATGTGAGATGGTCCAGGGCAAACAGATATGTCCTGGGATGTCCCAGGGCAAACAGATATGTCCTGGGATGTCCCAGGGCAAACAGATATGTCCTGGGATGTCCCAGGGCAAACAGATATGTCCTGGGATGTCCCAGGGCAAACAGATATGTCCTGGGATGTCCCAGGGCAAACAGATATGTCCTGGGATGTCCCAGAGCAAACAAATATGTCCTGGGATGTCCCAGGGCAAACAGATATGTCCTGGGATGTCCCAGGGCAAACAGATATGTTCTGGGATATTCCGGGACAAATACATTTGTCCTGGGGCAAAAATGAATTAATCCTAAGCATAAATAGGGCAAAAGTAGTTTTGTCCTGGGCTAAAACAATTTTGTCCCAGGCCAAGCAGTTTTGTCCCGGGAGCCCCAGCCAAAATACCCCCTATTAGGCCAAATGTCTGTGATGAAGCATTAGCCCTAATAGGGCCCCAAAAGGGGTAGCCTGAAGTGATTATTGCATAAGCGCAGGCGATGTGAGTGAATCAAGGTACACGAACAACGACAAACAACATGAGTAGCAACCATCTGATGAACGCAACACCTTATTCTTCATCATCGTCATCGTGTAACCCACCCCCGAACTCGCTGTTGTCGTCATTGTCGTTGTCGTTGTCGTTGTCGTTGTCATTGTCAACTTCATCATCGCCATCTGATAGTGCATGCAGTAAAGCGTTGGTGGTGGCCTGGCGATCCCCAGTGAGCAAATGTGCAAGTAGATCCTTGGTAGTGCCTGCGTTCCCTGTCCTCTTCATCTTGCTTTGCGCCGTCTGCCAACCACTGGTAAAGTTGAACCGCTCTTTCTTAAATGAAAACTTCAGAGTTTGTAAGGCCTCCATCAACACTGGGTGGATGCGGTTGTGTTTCAGAGTATCGGTTTCCTTTGCGGTGATGAGCTGGGAAGCTGGTCTGTGGGGAAACTATCACCCAACTCAAACCACGTGTGCTCCCTCAGCCGGCAAGTTCTAGGGGGTGGGAAGCCCTGTCCGATATTGCGCAGGTGTCCGCGGAGGACCAAACTTCGCAGGAGGGTCCGTCTTGACCCCAAGGACTTGGGATACGCTCCGCTAAAGGTGCGGACGCGTGCGGCGGTTCCGGGAGCGGCGGGACTGTTCTGGAGAGACTGTGAGCGCAGCCTATCGCGCACGTCCGCGCGAACTTCGCTACTTCGCACCTGAGGCCGCACTGGACCTCCAGAGGTGCTCCTGAATTTCCTAAGGGCGCCGGCGCATGCTGCACTCTCGGGGACGCGAAGAAGAGCGAACTGTGCTCTTTAGGGATCTCTGCACTGAGAGACTGAGGGGGGAACTCCTGGGCTTCTTCTTATTGGTTTGTAGGTAGTTACAAGGTATATATATACTAGGATTGACAGTTCCAGGCACTGTAGTGAGGGGAGAAGGGGGCTGAGATGCTGTAACAAGTCCATGAGGGGAAGTGTCACGGAGTGCGGGAAAGTGGTGGCAAAGTGGGCCGGAACTCCAAAAATGCGCGTAGATGTAAGTGTAAGGGTAGGGGGATGATGGGGAGAGGGTCCTGGTGCTCTGAGGAGCCTGATACTCACTTTTACACGAGCAGCCCGTGCTGCGTCGTATCATCTCCTCCCAACTGAGATCTGGACTGTCCTCAGTCCTCCGGTCGTCGCTGCGCTCTGAATCGCTACCTTGGACTTGAGTTGTCGCGGGCGGTATCGTGCACGCCTTCGCAGAACTTTTAAACGCATAGGGGGGTACTGACGGTGCTTGGGAACCTGTATGTCATCCGCTGGAACATGCGCATATGTGGCGCGGGTGCCAGAACGCTTGCGCTGAGGGGCATACTGCTGGGCGGCCCGGGCTTGCCTTCCTGCCGAAAGTGCTCTGCCTCTGTGCTGCTGGGACTGGTTGTAGGGGACGCTGCTGTGAATACTCCTGCCCTGCTTGAGGGGCTCCTGGTCAACTCCGAGGGACACGGGGGTGCTGCAGGGAACGCGGAGGGGTTTACTGCGGACGTGGGGGAGAGGGACTTGGTCTGGGTCGAGGTCGCCTGTAGTGTACTTGTCCTTATCTCTGTAGACCGGAATGCTACCGTTTCGTGGACTCCTTCTTGACGTGTGAGACTCCGTGCGACTGGGCGGGACGTGCGGTGTTGGTGGCGCCTTGGCTGAATCCGCGTGTTGGTGCCTCTGTGCTGCTAAGACTGCCCTGCGTGCATCTTGTGCTTGTCTACGGGTTTCGGAGACGTACTCCTGACTGGCTGCAACTGGTCTGACTTCATCCGAGGGTTGCTGGTACGTGTGCTGCTGTTCCGCGGTCTGGATCCGGACTGCTTCCGGGTGAGCGCATATGCACTTTGACGCTTTGCTCGCTGCGCGTTAAAGTCGCGGGACTGGGGCTGGAACGGGTAGAACTGATGGGGTCGACGTATGTGCTGGTACTCGCGGTGGAGGAACGCTGTGTGTTACGGACTGATCCCATTTTGGACTGGACCGATGCTATGTACCTAGATTCACAGTTCGCGCTTCGCTCCGCTTTCCGTGCTTTGGCTCACGCTTCTCGATTACGTACTGTTCCGCTTGATTGAGCCTCCTGAATACAAGGTTAAACTGTTCAGTTGTATCTTACTCGTGTACCGTGATTACATGGACTGCTGGTTTGTCCTTGTTTTCATTACTATACATTTTGAGCTCTACTTCTTTGTTGCCGTGTTACCTATATGATGTCGCAAGTAGATAAGCTCCTTGGCTTCTCTTCTTGCATTGTCATCTAATATCTAGTGTTGTCAAGTAGAGTGCGTTGTTTCAGCTCCACTTGACGCGTTGTTATTTATTTCTGTTGTCAACTTTATCTGGCGATGGGAACACCTATTGCAAGGTGAAGTTGGGAACTTCAAATTGTTAACTTGATGTTGGGAACATCAATTAGCAATTTGGAGTTAGGAACTCCTACGTAGTATTTACAAGTTGGAACTAGTCGCATTGCTATGGGCTTAGTAAGCTTCTAGAACTTGTATAAATAGCGTAGAAGTTTGATCGAGAAGCCCTAAGCTTCTCTTGACTTCGATTTCCTGTAATCGAATAGAACAATCCATCTCCTATATTCCTGACTTCCCTGAGCCACCTAGAAGGGTTTACTTCTAGCTCATCTCTACCACCGACTGAAGAACGCTTCACTAAGGCATACATCTTTGCCTTAGTTCCAGAACCAGGACTCATTGAGTCAGAAGACACATTTACGACAAGGGTGCAAGCCTTGAGACAACTTGCGTTACAGAGACTTAACCAATATCTCTGGGTTATCGTAGACCTAGCGCGTCTAACGATATTTAGAAGGCGTTATACACATCCGCCTAGAAGGCAATAGACAGGGTCTATTGGAAGGCAGTCATCACCCTGTACTGTCTATAGAACGGGACATGCATCGCGTCATTAAAGGTCCAGAGCGTTCACATTAACCAGGAGAAGTCCGACACTCTCAGAGTCATCAAGATCGGCGGAACCAGAACTTATATCTTCGCATACAAACTCCGATAAGGCTATCGCCGAATACGCTACAGGACGTTGATGAGCTGGGAAGCTGGTCTGTGGGGAAACTATCACCCAACTCAAACCGCGCGCGCTTCCTCAGCCGGCAAGTTCTAGGGGGTGGGAAGCCCTGTCCGATATCGCGCAGGTGCCCGCGGAAGACTAAACTTCGCAGGAGGGTCCGTCTTGACCCTAAGGACTTGGGATACGCTCCGCTAAGGGTGCGGACGCGTGCGGCGGTTCCGGGAGCGGCGGGACTGTTCCGGAAAGACTGTGAGCGCGGCCTATCGCGCACGTCCGCGCGGACTTCGCTATTTCGCACCTGAGGCCGCACTGGACCTCCGGAGGTGCTCCTGAATTTCCTAAGGGCGCGGGCGCGTGCTGCACTCTCGGGAACGCGAAGAAGAGCGAACTGTGCTCTTTGAGGATCTCTGCACTGAGAGACTGAAGGGGGAACTCTTGGGCTTCTTCTTTTTTTGGGTTTGTAGGTAGTTACAAGGTATATATACTAGGATTGACAGTTCCAGGCACTGTAGTGAGGGGAGAAGGGGCTGAGATGCTGTAACAAGTCCATGAAGGAAGTGTCACGGAGCGCGGGAAAGCGGCGGCAAAGCGGGCCGGAACTCCGAAAATGCGCGTAGCTGTATGTATGAGGGGGATGATAGGGAGAGCGTCCTGGTGCTCTGAGGGCCTGATACGTACTTTTACGCGTACTGCCGCTGCTGCTGCGTATCAACGTAACACAAGAGAAGCTTATCTCTGTACCAGGAGGAAGATATGTCGTACCAGAAACTCGTGCTACACGACTTCGAGAACTTCAAGAGAATCACACCACGAGATAAAGCAGATTTGCCATTCGAAATTGCCGGAGCTGCGATATGGCAGGAACCAGGAGAGTCACCAAACCACCGACTCATACCACCGAGTTACTTCATCTTATGCAATGACGACCAACAATATCCCATCGAGTTAATCAATAATCAATGGTACTTTATTGAGTGGGATGATAAGGACCACCCAGGGTATTGGGTGCACCCCGACAAGAAACTCCAGGAAGGAGATTACAATCTAGGATGGGTTGGATGGAGCTTTACCCCTACAACCTATTTGCCAAGAGCAAGAGCCGAGACTACCAGCACCCAGGCTGATGTCTTAGATAAAGAAGATCATGATGATCAAGAAGACATCATGGACAAGAACCCAGAACAGACTGAAGCACTGGCGGAAGATCTCTATCAGCGCTCTCAAGTACAAGGAATTCTAGAAGAAATAGACTCTGGTCAAGACCGAACGCATTACCTCCCAACCTTTGTACCTTCGGGAAGTAAACTCAAACCAGTATCTATTAATCCAACCCCGCGACACAAGGCGGTCAGAATAGCTTCTGGAAGAACAGAAGAAGCCAACATTGCGGCTACTACCGATGCGACCAGGCTCATCACCAATGCTATCAAGGTAGATGGAAGCCTGAAGGGAAAGGTCCCAGATGCCTTCGATGGAGATCGAAGCAAGACACAAAGGTTTATGAATGCCTTTGACCTCTTCTGGATGAATAACGAAGACAACTCCCATATGAAGAATCCTTACAAGAGGTGCACATACTTCCTTGGATTGTTTGAAGGGTCAAAGGTGGAAAACTGGGTCGAGAACCAAACCACCACCCTTAGAGAGAAAACAACAAGGACGATAAACAAGATAGCGAAGACTGACGAAGACTTGTGGGAGGACCTCAAGAACGAATTCGTAAATGCATATGCACTTACGGGAAGAATTGAAGAAGCAAGGATGATGCTTCAAACCCTAAAAATGCAAGGGGAACTAATTGATGAATTCATTGCCGAATTCGAGATACTACTCAAACGAGGCGAGATCCCTCGAACGGATGTTGGGGCCCTTCAAATCTTCAAGAAAGGGCTCAACAGAGGAATTTTATCTGCCCTATTAAGGAAACCAACTGTCTCAGAAGGAATTGATCAATGGGAAGAAGAGGCCCGACGAGAAGTCAGATGACTAGGAATATATCGGGAAGCTATGGCAGCCAACAAGAATCCCACCTATACTGAACCTAGTTGGCAAGAAAGGTTCAAGAACTATGCTAAGAAGAAGAAGGACCGCTCAGTTCTAATGGAAATCGATGCGGCAAGATTCAATGACGACCCTAAGAAGAAGGGAGAAATTGATCGCCTTCAAAAAGAGGGAAGATGTTTCAAATGTAACCAACAAGGACATCGTAAAAGAGATTGTCCAGATTGGGGGAAGGACAAGAAAGGACAACCGCCGCCTTATCCACACAAAGCCTGCACTACTAACACCGGACCATCGAAGAGAGAAGACAAAACACCACCACCCAAAGACCCCCAAGATATAAAACATCTAGCCCGGACCGTACGATCTCTAAATGGGAGCAAAACTGATGAATTGCTCAGCCTCATTATGGAGGAAGAGGATTTTTAGAGTCACCCTCGCAGGAGGTCGCTGCTAGGGTGATATCTGTGTCGCGAGGAGCCAGTAACCATACAAACGCTATCAATATAGACATGGTTATGACTACGACACAAAAGACCGAATTTGCGCTCCTTGACAGCGGAGCAACAGAAAACTTTATCGATTCTCAAACTGTTCAACAACTCAGACTACCGACCAGAAGGCTCAATATACCTAGGATCATCTATAATATTGATGGAACACCCAACTAGGCCGGAAGCATCACCCATTACTGCCCTCTAAAAATTAGGCTAGGCCATAAAGAACGCGATATGAACTTCTACGTCACCAACCTAGGGCAAGATCGGATGATCTTAGGATTCCCTTTTTTACAAGAATACGAACCAACCATTGACTGGGGAAATAGAACCCTAAAGCCTCCGCAAAAGATCTTTATGACCCCTAAAAACCTATGGGAACATAGGTTTAGGGTATGGAAAGCGGATGGGTATAGGATACCACAAGAACTACTGCGAAAGACAACTTTTGCACAAAAATGGGCAGCTAAAGCTGAAGAACTCAAACGACGCTGATACGCTGACCCGCTGCTATACGCGGAACTACGCGGGACTATGCGGAGGCGGAAGCGGGTCGAAGCGCAAGAGAGTCCGGAGGTCTGGGAATCAGCCGGTCCCGCGGTCCGCAACTATACCTAATCCTAATCCAAGCCTACTGCGGCCCGGACTGACGCTGGTGGAGCACGTCGGAGCTCCTACTGTACGCAAAGTGCCGAAACGCGGTGCACTTGAATCCTAAAGCGGCGCAGTGTGAAAGAGAGAGAAAGAGAGAGAGAAGTGGGGAGAAGTGGTAGCTTGATTGCTTGGCTCTACTCCTACCTACACTACACCTTTTATACTGTCCTAGGAGGCCGCCCAGACCTCTTGCTTTTCCTCCAAGTCGCACCGCTCCTACAAGTCTCTCTACGCGGCCCACTGCGGGCCGCGTACTCCGCCGAGTGTGCCTCACACCACTGAATAGGTTTCCATCCTTCTGACATCGCCTAATGGAGGGTGGCATCGCCTAGAATGACTTGACACCGGGCGGCCGCTTACTGTCTTCGGCCGAGGCGGGTAGTTAGGTCGTCGTGGCCAATTTGACCCGAAACGGGAGTCTGCTTGTGTCCGCATCGGGATGTCCGAGCCGCCCGAGGCTCCGCTTTTGGGTTAGGTGTGATTTTGCTTCCGCTTTGTTGGGATTGGCCATGCCTTAGGACCGATGGACCGATGATCTTCGGAGTTCCGCCCGACTCTCTGGGCCGCTGACTTCACTCCATCACGCTATCATCCGGTCCGCACCGCTCCGCCGGCCGCAGTGGCCCGCATTCCCGCGTACTGCCGCGGACGCCGCGTATCACCTCCTCCCTACTGAGCTCCTGACTGTCCTCAGTCAGCCGGACCGCTGCTCCGTCCGCGAATCTCCGAGATAACACTCTAATCTAAACTCTATGTCTAGATCCGTCCGATCCGTGGCTCTCCGGGGTCTGCCTCCCTAACTCCTCTTCGCTTGCCTCATGGTCCGTCTGTGGCCCGTGTGGCTTCGTCCTGTGGTTTTGCGGGGTGTGTCGTGAGGGTTGGTTGTGGGCCTTCGCGCTTTGCGGTCCATTGTGTCGACTTGTCTCGTTGGGGGCCGCGTGTCCTTTGTCCGGCCCGAAGCGGTAAGTGTTTCTCGCGGTGTTGCCTTGTGGCGGAAGGGGGATTTAACCGGAGGAGGCGCCTCGAGGCCTCCTCACTTCTTTCCTCCCTCAACCGTCTCCTCCCACTTGCCATGTCTCAGCCTCCCTCTTTGTCTCAAACTCCGGCAACGGCCATCTTCCAGCGGGCGCAATATGAGCAAGCGCGCCGTCAAATGATTGCCCTCAGGAAGGCCCTCGACTCCGTCCAAGAAAAGGACTCCGCGCGGGATTGGGTGGAAGAGTGGGAAAGGCTCCTGGTGCGTGGTACTACCCTCTTTTTCTTCGGGTTTTCTGACTGTTCCTCTAGGTCGAGCTCGATCGCCTTGCGAAGGCTTTGGGACTTGGTTCCGAGGCCGATCCCGAGATGAGCGTGGCCAACGATGCCGCTCAGTCTCGACTCCTCCACTTTGCGACTTCGGAGTGGGTCACAATCGCTCCTACCCTGGTAGCGGGCCTCGAGGATATCCTCGGGGACTCGGTCCCGGGTCACGCTTGGGGAGTCGGTTCCCTCGCTCGTTCCGGGGCGTCTCGTCCTGAGGCTCTCCAGGTGGAGACCTCGACTCCTGCGTCCTCCGTTCCGTCTCCCTCTACCGTTCCGCCCATCTCGCGGACACCTTCCTCAAGTTCCGGGGTTTTGCGGCCCTCTCCGGTCGACTCGGGGGCTGAGTCCACGTCTCGGCTCACTCGGCCTTTGCCTCGGGCTGTCTATCGTCGTCAACGAATCGCTTCTCCTCCCGCCGCTTCTTCTTCCGGTGCTGTCGCGCCTCGTGCATCTACTACGACGCCTCGTCCCGCGGTCCCTCGGTCTGCGACTTCGGTTCGCCGAGCTGCGACTGCGGTCGTC
Source organism: Russula griseocarnosa (assembly GCA_022884055.1). Taxonomy (NCBI): domain Eukaryota; kingdom Fungi; phylum Basidiomycota; class Agaricomycetes; order Russulales; family Russulaceae; genus Russula; species Russula griseocarnosa. The sequence continues at coordinate 135,936 of JAGKRU010000029.1, forward strand.
TTGACACCTGCTGCCAAGGAGCCCCCTGCGCCGTCTGTGGCTCCTCGCCTTGCCAAGAGGCCGGCGTCTTCTGAGGAGGCACAGCCCATGGATCCGCGTCCGGGAGGCTGGGAGACCTGCGCGCACTGCAAGAGGCGCAAACAGCAGTGTTCACCTCCGAAGGGGTCTGAGCCTCCTTATCGCCAGTGTACGACTTGCATCCATGACGGGACGGACTGCGTGCCTGTCCCCAAGGATGCTGCTGGTTCTGGGCCTTCTGGTGCGTCGTGTTTTTCATTTCTTCTCTTCTCCTGCTGACTTGACTGGTTTTTAGCTCCTTCGGGGTCTGGTTCGCGTGCCCTTCGTCCGCGCGTCAAGATTACGCCGGCTTCGCCTTCCTCCAAACCTCGCGGGGGTACCGTACCTTCGTCTTCGCCCGCCAAATATCCCGACGAGCCTCCGGCACTTCCTCTTCGTGGGACGAGAGACGCATCCCTCCGCGATCTCCAGCACTGGCGTGCGGAGATCGTGTCTGCGCGGGGTGATCGTCTCGCTGCTAAGTCGTCCAGTTTCGCTGCGGAGGCGGCTAAACAGGCTGCCGAGGTCGCCCTGCAGTCGGCGATTGCTCAGGTGACCCTTGCCTCTCGTAGGGTTGACGATGCGGAACGTCGGTTTCGTACGGCCTGGGACAACTACATTGTCCTGTACGGCCTTGCCGCGGTTCCTGGCGGGGACAAGGGTAAGAGTCGCGTTTCGACTTCTTCCGAGGGCGGCGGCGTGGATGACGGGGAGGAAGAAGTCGTAGAGCGGGGACTCGAGGAGGATGTTGAGGGTGCGGAGGGCCTTGAGGGCCCTATGGACTTGTCCTAGAATTTTTGTCTCTTGTTCTCTTTGTTCTTGTCCTGGAAATAGAGTGCTTTGTTTTTCTCTTCTTTTGGTGACTTGTCTGATCTGTGCTAGGCCTAGGGTCTAGGGGCTCCTCCCTACTGAAAGAAGGCTGTCCTCAGCCGCGGAGTGAGAGTAATGTGTGATTTGTGAAAGTGAAAGTAAAAAAAAGTGATTTGAGTAGAAAGAACAAAGGCGTCGGGGGTGTTTGAAGGTGCTGAGGGCGGCGGTCTTTTCCTGGTTCGCACGCGGGGTGTTTGTTTTGGAGATGAAAAAAAAAAACTTTTTAAAATTCATAGCACTACAGAGCGGGATGATTGGAAAGAGATCGGGGATAATCGCAAGCAACGCGGGGTAAAAAAAGAAACTGGTTGGGCTGACGCCGCGCTTCGGAGGACCTTTGCGCAACGCAGCTGCCGCTGCTTCCTCACAAGCCAAAGGGTGGCGGCGCTACTCTCAGAGCTGAGGAAGCCGGCCTGGAAGGGTACGGGCGCAACGCTGACGCGAGCTCCTAACCGCTGATCCGCAGGTGACCGGGTCCATGTCATCACTGAGCAACACCGGCCGCCCCTCTGTCCGCCTGGTCCGCAGAAGAGGGCAGCTCGCCTAGAAGAAAACAAATGGGAGAACGGAAACTCGGGACATTGTCCGGTAAGTATAGCACAACGCAGTCCGAGACTTATGAAACATGGTATAAACTCGCCGCAAACTGGGGATCTCCTCCCTACTGAGAGACTCTAAGTCTCCTCCTCCTCATCGCTTTCGGGTAAGTCGAGTTCGACGTCGTCGTTGGGTACCGAAGGTTCTTCGGCGATCTCGGGTAGTCGGGGTCCGCAACGGTCGTGTCTTCAAGTTCGCGGAGGCGGGCCGCGGATACGTCTATGTGTTGTTCGAGGTCCGGGAGGTCGAGATGTTCCCGGGCAAAGTACGGGACGAGACGGAAGGCCGCTATCGGAGCGTGCGCGAGCGTGCCGTCAAGGTCACAAACGATGTAGGCGGTGCCGCGGTTGCGGGATACAACGACCATAGGTCCGAAGTAACGCGGTCGCATTTTCTTGTTGAGTGCCTTCTCGATGGCGGTGTTACGAACGAGGACGAGGTCGCCTTTGCGAAAGTTGAAGTCACGGATGACTCCAGCGTGGTTGCGCTCGAAGCGTAGCGCGGCGCGGTTTCGAGCTTTGTGTATGCGGTCGCGGAGGCGGGCGAGGTCTTCTTGTCGTTTTTGCAGCGCAATGGCGCGGCGCGCCACGAGGTCGGTCGTCGAGAGAAGCGAGTCTGGCGGGGAAGCAAGTAATTTGCCTCTACGATGTCGAAGGGTAAGAGCGGGTGAGTGCCTGTGATCGCAAAATAAGGGGAACAACCCATGCGCTTCCGCGGGGTTACGCGCTCGGACCAAAACACGGACTGAGCAACCTGAGACCACTTGTGTTCCTCGCCGTCGGAGGCCTTGAAGAGGGCCTGTCGGACGTCGAAGTGCGAGCGCTCAGCGATGCCGTTAGCGCGGGAGTTGTAGCCGCTGATCCGGATATGCCTGATATGGTACTTCTTCTCGAGGTGGCTGAGAGCGGCGACGAAAGGCTTGCCGTTATCCGAGACGATCTCTACGAGGGTTCCCCAGCGGCACAGGATGTCCTGGAAAATCCAATCGCCGATGGTTTGCGCGGTCTCCTTGCGGAGCATGCGGTACTCGGGGTAATGGGTGAGCGAACAACGGCCTTGGACGATGTATGAGAAACCTCCGGAGCGGGGAGATGCATAGTATCCATATACATCTTAGCGAATAGCGGGCCGGAGTTGCGACGATGGGAGGAATGGAGATTTGTCGGGTCTGGCGGAGCTGACAAATGTGACAAGTCCGGACGTACCAGGCGACGTCGCGGCCAACGAAGGGCCACCAGTAACGCTCCGATAAGAGGGCGTGCGTGGCGTAGAATCCTCGGTGTCCGATGTCGTTGTGTGCGGCCTCCATGGCCCGTGTGCGCTGTCCGCGGAAGAGCACTCGCTTGTGTGCTCCCTGGGGTCTCGCTTCCAGATCGCGCCGTTCATGAGGAAGAACGCGCTAGCGTAGCGGACGGTCATGGCGAGACCGTGGTCGGAGAGTCCTTTGGGGCGCTTGAGCGTTTTGAGCCAGTCGTATGCTAGTGCGAGGCGTTTTTCTGCCCAATGGGCCGCTTCCGAGCGTGGAGCGGCGTACGGGATGTCGAGGTACTTCTCCTTGTCTGCGTCGTTGGGCTCTGGTGGAGGTTGTGCGACTTCTTGGACGGCGAGCTGGTGAAGGATGCTGACGGATGCAGTGGATGGCTCGACGGGGTTGATGATATGCATGAATCCGTATAGGCGGTCGACCCAGTCGTCGAAGGCCTCGGTGTCGTCCTCGTCCTCTAGATCGTCGGGTTGCGGAGGTCGACGAGAAAGCCCATCGGGGCCGTGAGTCTTGCCGGGGACGTGTCGCAGTTCGAAGTGAAAGGTCAAGATGGATACTATCCATCGATTAACGCTGGCGGAGGGGCTATGTCTGGATTATTCAGCATTCCGCGGATGTACCTGGCGTCTACTTCGACAGTTAGGTTCCTGACGCCGACAAGGAAAATTTTATAAGCGCGGAGCGCTCGGAACAGGCCGTAAAGTTCCAATTTGGGTTGCGAGAAGCGGCGCTCCCTGTCGTTTAGGGGTATTGATCCGAAGCGCGCAAAGTACCGCTTCTTGGGGTTCTGGGGTCCGCTTGGCAAAGAAAGAATCCCACCGCAATGGGGACGTGTCGACGGCGAGAATAACGGCGGCGTCGGTAGAATAATCGATGGGTCGGAGCGCGGGGAATCGACGAGTGCCTGCTTGAGGTCTTCTTGGGCCGCTATTTCTTCCGGTCCGAATTGAAAGGGAACTCCCTTGCGCGTGAGGTTGACTAGGGCGTTAGCGCGCTTCGCAAAGTGGAGGATAAACATGCGGCACACGCCTATGGTGCCGAGGAACGCCCTGACTTCGGAGACGTCCTTGCATGGTCCCCACTTCGTGATTTTGTCGACGTACTTGTGGTCGGGGAGGCGGCCTTGCGGGTGCAGCGGTGTCCAACCACTATGATCTCTTCGGCGCAAAGGGTGGACTTGAAACCGCTAAACGTGCCACCGCTGTACTTGATGCGCTGGACGACGCGGTTGAGGTTTTGGAAGTGTTCCCAGACGAAACGGCGGATGCCTGGGTTCTCGGGGATGCGCTCCTCCGTGCCGTCCGCGAGGATGTATTTTCCTGCGGGGCCGCGGATCGCGACGTCATCGATGTAGGGGACGGTGGTATCGGGGATCTCGGGCTGTAATATGTAGGTAACGTCATCGTGGAAAATGGGAACTGAATTGGTCCACCCCATCGGGAGGGTGACCAGCCTAAGCGTTCCAAAGGGGATTGAAATGTTGTGAGGTCGCGAGACGTTTCGGAGATGCCACGCTCGTCGTAGCCGATGTAGAGGTCGAGCATGCCGCCGCAAGCGCGGCCTGCAAAGTGTTCGCCGATCTGATCGGTAAACGGGGTGACTCCGGCGTGCTTGATGGTGACTTTGTTGAGGGCTCGAGGCTGTGTACGATGCGGAGCGTTTTGCCGTCCTTTTTGACGACGCAAAACCATCGCGAGCGGTATGAGGAGTTCGAAGGCTCGTACACTCCGGCGTCGAGCTTTTTGCGGATAAGCTTGCAGACCTCCTCGTAGAGGCCGGGCGGAATCGGAATGTTCTTTTGCGTCCAGGGTTTGTGCGGAATGGTCGGGATTTCGACGGGAGGGAAGAAGTCCTCGCGGAAGTGTCCGCGCTCCATATCGCACCAAGCGAAGCCGAGCTCCTGGACGCCCATGAAATGGTGCATAAGATCTCGCTCCGCGGGTAAGAGGAAATCACCTGGGTGCGCTCGGTCTATGACCTCCTTTCGCTCCTCGGTGTATCGCGCGGTCGGGGTGTATGGTGGTGGTCGCGGTGACAGGGCGGGCATGTCTTTGAGGGGTCGCCCTTGATGTTGCGAGTGATCCGGAACCTACTCGGAAGTTCCGTCTCGACTGGTCGGACCTTGACGCCTACGGGTTTGTACTTCTTGCCCGCGTATATGGCTCGGGGGTCCTCGCATTTTGTATGGTGTACGTTCGCTTATACTGTAGCGGGACGGTGGGGTATCGTCTAAGCTAGTCTCGGAAAGGAAAGAGTTTCGGAAGGGAAGAGAGTCTATGTCACATAAGGAAAAGTATGCCGCTGCCAGGTCTTCTTGGCGGGTATCTTCGGGCAGCGGCGCGCAGGCTTCAAGGAAAGGTTCTCGGTCTCGGGGTCGAAATATACACAAAGCGCAAGCTCTCCTTGGCCGTCTGCCAAATCATCGATGCTCAAAAATCCTGCTTTTTGACGCGGCGGTCCGCAAACTTGAAACTGCCGCGCGGGATCGTCGGGACGGTGGCCTTTCGGCTCGTATTGGGGTCGATGATCGTAATGGTTTGGTTCTCGTCCGCGAAGTTGCGGACGACGGACTGCGTGAGGACGTCGAAGGGTCGTCCAAGAAGGATGTCGTAGGCGGGGTTGCGGAGTATGTGGACCTGTAAGTAAAGCGTGATGTCCCCGACCAAGAACGGAACATTTCGCGCCAGTCCTAGCGACTGGTCGACGCCGCCGTTCGCGGACATCATATGCAACCGGATAGTGGGGTCGTAGTGGAGCGCAAGAGCGTTACAAACCTCCTCTGACATGGCTACAACTTGGCAGCCGGGGTCGAGGATTGCTTCCACTTTGTCTTGGCCGTCGACGGTTGGAAGGATTGCACGTAGTGCTCGGGACTCTGCTGCGACCGCCATGGGAGGGTCCGCGGCGTTGCCGGACCCGTTTTCGCGGAGGTAGGCTTCATAGGGGTCGGCGATAATTGTTGCGTTTGGCGGTGGTGTTCGTGCCGCGGCCGAGAAGGCTGCTGGCATATGCGAGAGGCGGTTCATTTTGCTGGAGGGGGCGCGGGGCTGTCGTCGTCAGGGATTTCTTCTATGGTGGCGTGCGGGACGGGGTCGAAGCGGACTTGTTTTTCTACGCCGCCGTCGTCGAGGGCCTCCTCCACCAGGGCTTGAGCTACCGCGTCCCGCGGTACTCGGCGTTTGATGGTGGCATCCGCGACTTGGGACCGCACCTCGGGGCAAGCGAGAGTAACTCGCGCTGGGTGACGGTGATGGGGTCTCCATCGCGCGTTCGTAGACGGTGCGGGCGACGAGGGGGTCGAAAATTTTTGCGGTGTTGTGAAACCCGGGCTCGCTCCTTCCCGCCGCGGGTGCTTTTATCGCGGGACGGGATGGTCCTGGTATGACTCCGTGAGTAGCATCAGGGGCTGAGGCGTACGGGTGTTCTGGTTCCTGGGGGTTTCCGGGGCCTTGCCCTTCTTGGCTCCGGCCGTCTCCTGCTCTTCTGACGGGGCTGTTTCGGTGGGTTGCCTTTCTGGAGCCGCGCTGCTGCTACCGCCGCCGGCGTTATTTCCAGTTCCAGCGCGGCCGCGCTTGTGCGGTGGTAGGGTGGTTATAACCACTTCGGGGCGGGGAGGGAAAGGTCGCTTCAGGGCGTATACCCCGGCGGGCAATTCCTTCGGTCCCTGTACTGCGTTAGGCGCGGGATAGCTATAATAAGACTGACCCGCTGTAGCGTGCGAAGGCGCTGTCGCGGCCGGAGCTGCCGTCACCTCGACGTACATCTGCGCGGCCATCTGTCCGGGGTTCTGCCGGTGCCATTCCTCGACGCGGTCGCGCATCCAGGTTCCGGGAATGTTCCGGGGTACCATCGCGCCTGTGGGAAGGACTACCTTACCTTCGGGATTGCGTTTGCACTTCCCGAACCGGGTGAATTCCTCCACGATTTCGCACTCCCGGATGAAGTGGCCGGGCACTCCGCAAAAGTTGCAGACACTGCCTCCAGCCGCGTTCGTCCCCGCAGAGGCGGCTCCCGAGGGTCTTGGCCTACTGGGCCCCGCCTGTTGGGTTTGCAGGATGTTCTTGACGGTCTCGGAGAGGGTGGCGATGGCGGCGGTGAGGGTCTCGAGCTTGACCTGGGTAGCGTCTACTTGAGCCGGCGAGGTCTGAGTCGGAGTTGAGAATAAAGCCGCATTTTGCGTTGGTGCCGCCAAAGCTGTCGAAGCGCCCCTGAGTACGTAGTGTGCCGCCTCGTAGATGTCGGACAGCGCGTAGGGGTCGTCAGGGAAATGGTCGATCAGTTTTTGCTAGAGGCGCTGCCGTACTTTTGCCTCAAGCTGGGGGCCCAAGCCGCGGAAGAAAGACCGAGATTGTTCCTGTGTTGCCAGCCGATTTTTGCTGATCAGGTACCGCGAGATGAGCAGGAACCGGCGGTGGTATTCGCCGAGTTCGGCCGAGCTGACAATGGTGGTGTGCGCATAGTGGCCGATCACCAGATCCAGGTCCTGGATCGAGAAGGTTTGGTCGCTTACGGACCCTGGATAGAGTTTGAAGATCTCCGCTTTGAAATCTTCATATGTTTTGGTCGCGTCTTGCCAGGCCTCCGTCGACTTCCAGAGGTTCTCCGTCTGGACTTTGAGGTATTTGAGGGCGCCCTTCTTGCGGTCCGGGTTGTCGGCTACGTTGTGGAGGTTAAAAAGATCTTCAAGATCCGAAAAATACCTAGCAAGCTCCTCGGGCCTGCTGTCATCGAAGCTGGGCGCCGAGCGCTCACTTCGGCCGGGTAGATTTGATAATGCCATTCTTGGGATAGCGGGAGGCTGTGCGGGTGGCGGTAGTTGTTGTTGTTGTTGGAGGGTGCTTGTCGCGGGCGGAGCTTGTACCTGAGCCGGATTTGGTGCGTTTATTGTTTGATTTGGGATTGAGGCGAGTCGGGTTGTAGCCGGCGCACTTGCTCTTGCGGGTGGTGACGTTGGGGTGTTGCCGGGTTGCTGACTAGTTGAGGCGGAGTTCGGGGCCGTCGGCTGTGCTGACTGCGCCTTCGTTCGGGATCGAGTGTTTGGCGCCGTTGGAATGACGAGGTGCTCGACTTCTTCTTCGCTGGGGCCCGCACTAGGCGAATGCGGGTTCGAGTTCGGTTCGCTGAGGTCGCTAAGTTCGCTTGTGGTGCCCGGAGTCGATTCTCCGAGCGGGGTAAAACTTCCGGGAAGGACGGTTCGCGTCCCTCTGATCCTTCGGACTCGTTAACTTCGAGGCCGGAATCTATCAACTCGTCGAAGAACGAGCGATCGCTGCCTTGCTCTTCGGGTTCTTCAAAGAGCGGCTGTCCGCGGCGCGTTCGGTACGCAATGATCTAAAGAAATAAGTGGAGCGGGCTGATACTTTTGAACTCTGACCTCCCCACGTTGGCCACCAAATGATACGCTGACCCGCTGCTATACGCGGAACTACGCGGGACTATGCGGAGGCGGAAGCGGGTCGAAGCGCAAGAGAGTCCGGAGGTCTGGGAATCAGCCGGTCCCGCGGTCCGCAACTATACCTAATCCTAATCCAAGCCTACTGCGGCCCGGACTGACGCTGGTGGAGCACGTCGGAGCTCCTACTGTACGCAAAGTGCCGAAACGCGGTGCACTTGAATCCTAAAGCGGCGCGGTGTGAAAGAGAGAGAAAGAGAGAGAGAAGTGGGGAGAAGTGGTAGCTTGATTGCTTGGCTCTACTCCTACCTACACTACACCTTTTATACTGTCCTAGGAGGCCGCCCAGACCTCTTGCTTTTCCTCCAAGTCGCACCGCTCCTACAAGTCTCTCTACGCGGCCCACTGCGGGCCGCGTACTCCGCCGAGTGTGCCTCACACCACTGAATAGGTTTCCATCCTTCTGACATCGCCTAATGGAGGGTGGCATCGCCTAGAATGACTTGACACCGGGCGGCCGCTTACTGTCTTCGGCCGAGGCGGGTAGTTAGGTCGTCGTGGCCAATTTGACCCGAAACGGGAGTCTGCTTGTGTCCGCATCGGGATGTCCGAGCCGCCCGAGGCTCCGCTTTTGGGTTAGGTGTGATTTTGCTTCCGCTTTGTTGGGATTGGCCATGCCTTAGGACCGATGGACCGATGATCTTCGGAGTTCCGCCCGACTCTCTGGGCCGCTGACTTCACTCCATCACGCTATCATCCGGTCCGCACCGCTCCGCCGGCCGCAGTGGCCCGCATTCCCGCGTACTGCCGCGGACGCCGCGTATCAACGCCTCAAGGAAAAGGATATTCCAACAAAGTACCAACAACATAAAGAGGTCTTTTCTGAAGAAGGAGCTCGAAGACTTCCTCCATCTAGAAAAGAAGATATGGCCATTCCTTTTAAAGATACAGCACCAGAACAATTGGACTGCAAGGTCTACCCTTTATCAGCAAAGGAACTAGACATCCTTCGACAAACTCTTAATGAAGATCTGGAGAAGGGATACATCCGACATGGCACTTCATCCTACGTATCACCCATCTTTTTCATTCCTAAAAAGGATGGAGAGGAACTACAAATGGTCATCGATTATCGGAAACTAAATGACATCACCAAGAAGGACTTCTATCCACTCCCAAACCTGCAGACCGAATTGGAAAAACTTTCACGTCATAAACTCTTTTCAAAGTTTGATGTGCGAGCAGGATACAACAACATCCGCATTAAGGAAGAAGACCAATATAAAGCCGCTTTCAAAACTCCTTTAGGAACATTTATTCCGACTGTAATGACATTTGGGTTCTGCAATGCCCCTTCAATCTTTCAAAGGGCCATGAATCGGGATCTTGAACCTCTGAAACAAAAATATCCCGATAATTTTACGAACTACATGGATGATGTTGCTATCGGAACAGAAGACACTCCTGAAGGAAGGGCCCTACACCAACAAATCATCCACGAGTTCTTGGAAATTTTACAACAGCATTCGTATTTCCTCAAAGTATCGAAATGCGAATTCGAAAAGGACACTATGGAATTCTTAGGGTTCCAAGTGGGACACGGAATGGTCCAAATTGATCCAACCAAGATTGGTGGAATCGTCGATTGGCCAAGGGAACTCCACTCGGTCAAGGAAGTCAGGCAAATTTTAGGGGTTCTTGGATATCAAAGAGCCTTTATTCAAGATTACACCAAGTTAGCTAAACCACTGAACGACTTACTCAAAAAGGGGACGAAGTTCCACTGGACTTCTGAATGTACCAAGGCCTTGGACGCACTGATTAAACAAGTAGAACAAGACCCCGTCTTAACAGCACCAAACGGAGATGAACCTTTTGAATTAGAAACAGACGCCTCAGCCTACGCAGTAGGAGCTGCTCTCTTTCAAAAAGACGATAGAGGAAAGAAGAGGGCCATTGGTTACGCCTCAAAGACACTCAATGCAGCTGAACGGAATTATGATATCTGGGATAGGGAATTCCTAGGGCTCATATTTGGCCTAACTTACTGGCGACACCTTCTCAGTGGAACACGACACCCTGTAAAGGTCTTTGTGGATCACGCAAACTTACTTCATTACCGACACCCACAAAAGGTTAACCGAAGAGTTGCCAGATATATTTTAACGCTGGCCAATTACAATATCACACTACAACACCAACCTGGACCCCAAAATCGGGCCGATGCGTTATCATGACGACCTGACTATGATCATGGGGGAGAAGATAACACAGAAGTCACCCCATTGCCAGCGTATCTCTTTGGGGAAAATCTTCGATCAGCAACCTTGGACGCGATCACTGAGCAAGCCCAAAAAGGGGAAGAAGAAGAATTTCGATGCCTTGAACAGACTCATGGATGGTCGAAGGTTAATGGACATTGGGAAAAGGAAGGGAAACTCGTGGTCCTTTCCGAACCAATAAGGATTAAGGTCCTTTTTGAACATCATGATCATCCAACGGCAGGGCACTCAGGGGCAGCTACTACGTACTTTTCAGTATGAAGGAAATACTGGTGGCCGAAGATGAAGGAATGGATCCAACAATACGTAAAAGGATGCGGAACTTGTCAGCAAAACAAGACGAACACTAGACCGCAAAAACCACCGCTTTATCCCATCACCCCTGAGGAAAATGCCGCCCCCTTCGAAACTATAGCAATGGATTGGATCACAAAATTGCCACCTTCATCTGGATATGACTCAATCCTCACAATCACTGATCATGACTGTTCAAAGGCCGTCTTACTTTTTCCCTGCAAGGAAACAATGACCACAGAAGAACTAGCCAAGTTATACTATGAAGATGTGTTTCGTCATTACGGGGTTCCAAAGAAGATCATATCGGATAGAGATCCACGTCTCACTTTGATTCTAGCCAAGGCAATCTGCGAAGAAGCAGGGATTGAACAAAATATCAGTACGGCATATCATCCCCAGACAGACGGACAATCAGAAAGAACCAATCAAACACTGGAAACATATCTTCAGATCTTCTGTAACGAACAGCAAGATGACTGGGCCAAGTGGATACCATCGGCCCAATACGCTATGAACTCGAGACCATCGCACACCACCAAGATCCCGCCATATGAAGCACTTATTGGAGTAATCCCTCGAGCCCAAATAGATCATAACAAACTCGACACTCCACTTCAAGGGCGAAAAGAACATCTCATCCAAATCAGGAAGCGGATACATGATGCTATACTCCACAGTCAGATGCTCATGATTAAAGAGACCGCGTTCAAGTCTTACCAGGTTGGAGATTGCATTTGGTTAGATGCAAAGAACCTCAAAACTACACACCCAACACACAAATTAAGAGCGAAGAGATATGGTCCTTTCGCTATCAACAACGTCATATCAAGTGTGGCGTATCAGCTCCAATTACCGACGTCATGGAAAATTCACAATGTATTCCATGCTTCTTATCTTTCACCATATAAGGAAACAAGAGAACACGGTCCTAACTTCTTGGAACCTCCCCCTGACATCATTGAAGGAGAACCCGAATGGGAAGTCGAATCTGTGGTAGGAACACGATTATTTGAAAGAAACAAGAAGCGTCAATACCGTATACACTGGAAAGGATACTCCGACGCTCATGACAGTTGGGAACCTAAAGAAAACATTCACGCTCAAGAACTTATCGATCGGTTTACACAGGGACAACGAACGGTTATAAGGGCCATGAGGATCGATAATGAACGACAGATGCCCACCCAACCACCCAAGTTCCGCTTCTCTCAGATAGAACCACCTTCCCAGAACTGACCTGTCGACCCACCTTCTTCTCCAATTACAGACAAAACCCCAGAAATCCTTGCCCAGGCCCAATCGGAAGTCTTCCAGTTATCGGCACCATACCTCGCTGCCAGATTAAATGAAGTTCTTCAAGAAGACAAAGACCACAAGGAAACAAACGAAGACCAACCCCGTGAACTGCTGGTGGGAGCCGAAACCCAAAGAAACCCAGCTGACCACGACGATCACCCTGAAGGAAGCAAACCACGACCCCAACCCCCAACAGATAGAATCCTACACCCGGATAACACCGGGGAAGCCTCTAGATCCACTGAGCTTCTCCGAGACCCTATAGCTGAGGATGTTAATAAGCTGGGTCATCCTAATTTGTACATGGATGGGGTTAGTGATATGGCGCCTGACCCACCCTGGTTTGCTAAACCCTCCAATGCCATCATGCCCGCGGTCCAAGCTGTTGATGCCACCGGGAAATCTATCAACTTACCATACATCTGTTACGCCCTTATCGACAACAACCCAATGCTTCTGGGAACAGCCGGCCGGAACACAGATGTGTACGGTGATTACCTCACGGCTGTGGCCGCCCCAAGAATCAAACCAGTTGCCCACCTCGACGAAGACCTAGAAGGGCTCTATCTCGACTACCCCTTCAATTGGACCCTAAACCTGGCACTTTACCATATGGGGGATGCAGGGGTATTAGCTGACGTCCATCGATACAGAACTGCCTACCTTCGTCTCCAAAGTCTCCGAAAGGAGAATACCCTACTCACCCAGATCTTGGAAGGGGTTGTGAAAGAACAGGAAGAACACAACAAGGAAATCGCGAAATTTCTGGAAGAGGTCAGTTCTACTAGGAAACGACTCAGAGAGGCCAAGGTCATGTCTCGACTGGCCCACATAATGAACCGAATGGTTATTGAAGGAGAAATTACCAACCCGATTTACCCACAGACGTATAAAGAGACCAAGGAGCCCACTGAATCCTACCAACCAACACCAGTACTACGACCTACCAACCCCGACCCAGGATCAGCAGCCTCCACTCCTCACAGCACATACACCATCAACATTGAAATGGCCCCACCAGCACTCCCAGTACCCTCCCACATTCAAGACTATACCACAGGCAACCCTCGTGGACCCCACCATCAACCTCTGGCACACGACGACACGGGGATGGCGCCCCCTCCCGTCACTAATACTAGGGATAGGTTCCCAGGAGATAGGAGGTGTTTCTACTGCGACAGGAGGGGGCACTGGAATTTCGACTGCAACGTTCCCCACACCAAATGTCTGGACGACGGGAGGTGTGTAGTCCCCTGAAACACCCTAACTTTATAAAGCCATGTGCCATGGCCATGAACTTCAAAGGGCGTCGTGGCCGCAAGCGCAAGGCCAAACGGTCCCCTTCGACCGCCAACAAGAAGGCCGCCACTCCCCACCCCCAGCTCGATGAGAACGAGCCGCTGACGGACAGCATGCTGTTCTCCCCCAACCCGACCGACACCCCCTTTGAACCATCGCCTTACCAAGGGCCGCCGCCTCCCCCAGGACAGTGGGGGAACGACACATGGGGAGTTGACTGGTCATGGGGGCCAGAAACCCCGTTTGCTATCCCTGACCCACGCCTCCTCTCCCCTGTCGCACTTACCAACGAGGAGCTCGATGAGCTCCCCGAAATCAAAGCCCTCGACGACCTCCTCCAATATGCCGAGGAGGACCTTCCAGGGGCCGTCTACCATTACGACGACCCCCCCTTTGCACCCACCAGTGCTATGGTGGGTGCCACCCTCGCCTTCGACACAAGCCTCACAAGGAGGTTTAGAGACATGGGAGTCTCTGGCTAAGGAGGGGGTAATGTTACGGACTGATCCCGTTTTGGACTGGACCGATGCTATGTACCTAGATTCACAGTTCTCGCTTCGCTCCGCTTTCCGTGCTTTGGCTCGCGCTTCTCGATTACATACTGTTCCGCTTGATTGAGCCTCCTGAATACAAGGTTAAACTGTTCAGTTGTATCTTACTCGTGTACCGTGATTACATGGACTGCTGGTTTGTCCTTGTTTTCATTACTATACATTTTGAGCTCTACTTCTTTGTTGCCGTGTTACCTATATGATGTCGCAAGTAGATAAGCTCCTTGGCTTCTCTTCTTGCATTGTCATCTAATATCTAGTGTTGTCAAGTAGAGTGCGTTGTTTCAGCTCCACTTGACGCGTTGTTATTTATTTCTGTTGTCAACTTTATCTGGCGATGGGAACACCTATTGCAAGGTGAAGTTGGGAACTTCAAATTGTTAACTTGATGTTGGGAACATCAATTAGCAATTTGGAGTTAGGAACTCCTACGTAGTATTTACAAGTTGGAAACTAGTCGCGTTGCTATGGGCTTAGTAAGCTTCTAGAACTTGTATAAATAGCGTAGAAGTTTGATCGAGAAGCCCTAAGCTTCTCTTGACTTCGATTTCCTGTAATTGAATAGAACAATCCATCTCCTATATTCCCGACTTCCCTGAGCCACCTAGAAGGGTTTACTTCTAGCTCATCTCTACCACCAACTGAAGAACGCTTCACTAAGGCATACGTCTTTGCCTTAGTTCCAGAACCAGGACTCATTGAGTCAGAAGACACATTTACGACAAGGGTGCAAGCCTTGAGACAACTTGTGTTACAGAGACTTAACCAATATCTCTGGGTTATTGTAGACCTAGCGTGTCTAACGATATTTAGAAGGCGTTATACACATCCGCCTAGAAGGCAATAGACAGGGTCTATTGGAAGGCAGTCATCACCCTGTACTGTCTATAGAACGGGACATGCATCGTGTCATTAAAGGTCCAGAGCGTTCACATTAACCAGGAGAAGTCCGACACTCTCAGAGTCATCAAGATCGGCGGAACCAGAACTTATATCTTCGCGTACAAACTCCGATAAGGCTATCGCCGAATACACTACAGGACGTAACAACCGGAGCGGCCTGCTCGCACCGGAACGGTAAGTCGGAATATGGCATATGCGCAAATGGAGAGAACTGGGAATCTGAGATCGGGATCTGTACCTGCCACTGGTTGCTGTCGGCCGATCGGATGCTTCGGGGTTTTGATGGGTAAATGGAAATTTGCTCGGTAAGAAAGAGGGTGATGAAAAGGAATAGGGGAATGAATGGAAAGGGAATGGAAAATTGCTGAGAGACGCTGAGACGCTGAGACTGAGAAACGCTGAGACGACGAGAGCCTAAGAAAATGCTTCCACCCCCTCGCGGTGGGCTCCAGATGATGAGCTGGGAAGCTGGTCTGTGGGGAAACTATCACCCAACTCAAACCACGTGTGCTCCCTCAGCCGGCAAGTTCTAGGGGGTGGGAAGCCCTGTCCGATATTGCGCAGGTGTCCGTGGAGGACCAAACTTCGCAGGAGGGTCCGTCTTGACCCCAAGGACTTGGGATACGCTCCGCTAAAGGTGCGGACGCGTGCGGCGGTTCCGGGAGCGGCGGGACTGTTCCGGAGAGACTGTGAGCGCGGCCTATCGCGCACGTCCGCGCGGACTTCGCTACTTCGCACCTGAGGCCGCACTGGACCTCCGGAGGTGCTCCTGAATTTCCTAAGGGCGCCGGCGCATGCTGCACTCTCGGGGACGCGAAGAAGAGTGAACTGTGCTCTTTAGGGATCTCTGCACTGAGAGACTGAGGGGGGAACTCCTGGGCTTCTTCTTATTGGTTTGTAGGTAGTTACAAGGTATATATATACTAGGATTGACAGTTCCAGGCACTGTAGTGAGGGGAGAAGGGGGCTGAGATGCTGTAACAAGTCCATGAGGGGAAGTGTCACGGAGCGCGGGAAAGTGGCAGCAAAGCGGGCCGGAACTCCGAAAATGTGTGTAGATGTAAGTGTAAGGGTAGGGGGATGATGGGGAGAGGGTCCTGGTGCTCTGAGGAGCCTGATACTCACTTTTACATGAGCAGCCCGTGCTGCGTCGTATCAGCGGACGAGAATACGCGTTCACAGGGAACAGAAGATGCCTGAATCGGAAGATAATCCAAGGCAATCCTGAACAACGTTGGAAACTCCACCTTGTTGATCTGTATTGCTCCCATCAGCATCCTTTATCCTCGTTGATGTGAGTATAGCTCACTCACCTCCCAAAAATGAAGAATATCCATCTCGAGCGGGGAAAGCGAGGCGGCCGTATACTTGTCGAATTCCTCCTGAACAGTTCCCTGGTGCGGAGACACATCAAGGTTGTCGAGTAACTTGTCTACCATGTGGTTATCAAGTTGGAAACGCGACACAGCTTTGGAGGATGACGACTTTCTGAACTTGGACGATTTGAGCGGCGTAGCAGGTGCACATTGTGCAAGGGCTTGAGGGGCAGCAGAAGGGATACCCGAGGACTGTCGGCTGCGATATTTCAACATCTTGCTGACGATTTAGATTTTGACTTGATTATTATGAGTGAGTACTCACAAGGTTGATAATCAAGCCTTTAGTGCGCTTAGTATAACTTCCTCCCAATGGCGAGTAATCCACTCGAAACGGATGCAAGGATTGAGAACTGGGAGCAATAAACCTGTTGTCAGTTCACATTAAGATTGGATAACAAACTCAGAAGCAACTCACACATCGCAATCACGTACGCATCGGTGTCGTCCATGTGGGTATAATACTTCTTAGCCCACTCCAAGCCGATGTTGACCCAGGGTTTCAACTCTGGGAACTTGGTACGGAGTTTTTCCCATCGGGTCATGAAGATCTCGAAAGACGGAACAGCTTCTGAGAGCACTGGCATCAATTCGGCCGACATGACTTGCTGGACCATATGAGGAACCTGTGCAGCAAGTTGAACGAACAGCGGATGAATCTGGATCTGAGTAAAAACTGACAGCCAATACTGCATAGAGAGCATTGAGGAGTTCCCAGTCCAGATCTGTGAGTTTATATTCTGTAAGCCCGTGCACCTTCATACTGAAAAAGAGGTTGATGGCCTGTACGCGTGTCAAATTTTAACAATTTGAACGAGAGGGGTGTCCGTGCGTATGAACACTCACCGGTCAAAGCACCAACAGACGCTCGATCATACAATATACTGAGTCCCACCGAGTTTTGACATCGCGCAACAGTTCCAAGTCGGGAAGGTCGATGACTTTATCATCGCTAGACCTGAACCAGCCACTATGGTTTCCGGTGTTGATTACTTTCTTGAATGCCTGCTTCCTTTGATCCGACGAACGCACGATGTGGACAATTCTGCGGGCACGTTTGATGGGATCGCGCTTCAACCCTGAGTACCAGTCCTGTACGTCCTCATCCAACATATCGAGCCGTTCTTCATCGAGTGTAAGCTCAGGAATATTGGATTTCCGAGCAAACAAATGGTCGTCGTCGTCGTCGTCGTCGCCATAGCCATTGCCATTGCCATTGCCATCGTCATTGTCATCATCGCCGTCTTCAACGTTGGAATAAACCATGTTACCCTCAGCTTCAGATTTGAGGGTTTCGAGAAATTGCTTAGAGATACGTGTAGATGACGCAATAATATGAGACGAGCATATGTTGATGATATGCGGATAACAACGAATACGGTTGTTGAGATGATCAAACTCGACATTCTTGTCATATCGCTTTAGTAGGGCCTCTAGCTCCCACATCGCCGTGGCATTGTTTTCCACATTGTCGAGAGTGAAATGCCCAATCTAATGGTGATAAGATAAACTAAAAACAACTGTCATAACAAGTTCTTACCTTCGATGTGATACCGGCGCGTTTGAGAAGATGAAAGATATTCCGAGCGATGTTCTTTCCGGTATGCTTATGCTTGAGACGATGGAATCCAATCAGCGCCGACTTCAGTATAAGGGAGCGCTGGGCCCCTTATTGGAAACCCAGTGGCAAGTGAGGGCAAGATATGAAGAAAAATTCCCAGATGACCATATGTCAGCTGTGAGGCTAATACGACCTGGCGAGTCCTATTTCAAATAAGTTACGTAAAGCAGAGAGCAGAAATAGTACACACAGCGAGCTCCTGCGTCAAGCTATCGAACCATTTGTGCCATTGCTCTATGATGCCCTCCCGGAGTCTGTCTCAACGGGGGATCTCTTTGTCTTGTAGGCTTGGGCGAAGGAGCATGCAGAGGTCACGAAATTCGGGACACTCGATAACATGAATTGACTGCATAGAGATGAGGCATAAGTTAGAGACTGAGAACGCGTTACTCACTTGGTCATCAGCAACGACAAAGCGAATGAGATAGTCAATGAATGATGCTTGCGTAAAAGGGGGAAGAGAATGTTTGCGGGCATCTACAGTGTTGGATTTACCGGCCTTTACATCACTCGAGAGGCGATAAGTCCAGTTGTTCTCCACAATAGCCTTGTCGTAGGCGGCAGCGTGCTTATTGGCGAGGTGCTTTCGAAGATTCAAATATCCGGTAACCAAACAGTAGATGTAGTTATCTACTTCGTCTGGAACTTCTGAGAAGCCATATTTCTCGCTGATATATCACTATCAAAGCAATCGTTGATGTATTGTGCCAAGACTTACCCGCATATTTTGCACACCCGTTTTTTGGTATCCCCTTCTTTCCATACACGACAAAGAAGTACTTGATGTCCAAAGCCGCTTTTGCATTCTGAGACTCTACTGTGTCCAGAGTAGGCAGGGAGAAGGCAGGTTTGAGCAGGGGATGAGCCGTTTCATCAACTTGGGGTGGGGTATCGTAACTGTCATCATTCTCGTAGTTTTCGTCAGGAAAGTCAAACTCTTCGCCGCTGCCGGTTTGACCAGACTGAAAATGAGGAGCAACCTGTCAAGATTAAGAAAGTGATATTATTGATGAAAGTAATCACCAATTCAACACGTTTATGGCGTTTTTTAAGCCTGGGTTCGGTGGTCCGAGAAGTCGCCACTCGCACTCGCCCCTTCTCAGAAGCATTGCGCTTCTCTTTTCGTACATTTTTGGGGGCTTGTTGGGACATTACCTCTGAAGCAGCAGCAGTCCTCTCAGTGGCTACATTGTTGGCAGAGCGTCGAGGCATTTCAGTAAAACGGGGGTAACAGTGATGCGATGTATAATGATCGGGGGTTTCCGAAAAAAAAAGTAGTAATATACAATACAAGCTAGCGCAAACTATCACAAACACCCCACACTAATTCTTCTGTCACTTCGAATTCGATGAACGGATGGGCTCGGAATGGACCGGCTGCAATTTTGTGATGCATAATAGCTACCCTCGATCTCTTGGACCCAAAGAATGAGCTTGAATGTGCATCTGCGGAGAGTTCTATCACTTGCAGCTCAGCAGAATCATCTTGAGGCCACTGCTCCTTAAGCGCGGCATCCAATGCCTTGAAAACTTTAGAATAAGTGACAATACGCCTCTCTGCAAGACTCTCCATGGCAGTAGCTCTGTCCCCAGACGCAGAATTATTGAAAAGGAGATTGACTGTGTCAGCATCCGTCTGGCACTGACATGTCAAAACCTAAGAGTGGTTTTGAGGTTTAAAAGCAAACGGGACAGAGGACCATTTCCTGTGGCTTTGAAGTTGTTTACATCGCTTGAGTTTGCCATCCAGTTAACTTTGCTATCATTACCATAAATGGTGGAGGGGCCCATCTTACTGGGGTCACTGAACAGCGAATGACGGGGGTCGGATTGAACACATCGGAGAGTACCAAACCATGCTTTGAGGCATCGTAAGAGCTGGGTAGGTACTTCACACTGAGCCAGAACATGACGTAGAACGTGGATTCCAGGTCATGAACGAAGGTTTGAGAGATTTTGGGATCCGTGATGAGATCAGCAGCCATGAACTGCCAAGTACCCTGATTCAAGTTCATTAATACTGCAGTGCATATTGAAAGGGGTTCAATTCTCACTGTACGTTGATGAGCTGGGAAGCTGGTCTGTGGGGAAACTATCACCCAACTCAAACCACGCGTGCTCCCTCAGCTGGCAAGTTCTAGGGGGTGGAAAGCCCTGTCCGATATCGCGCAGGTGTCCGTGGAAGACCAAACTTCGCAGGAGGGTCCGTCTTGACCCTAAGGACTTGGGATACGCTCCGCTAAGGGTGCGGACGCGTGCGGCGGTTCACGGAGCGGTGGGACTGTTCCGGAAAGACAGTGAGCGCGGCCTATTGTGCATGTCCGCGCGGACTTCGCTACTTCGCACCTGAGGCCGCACTGGACCTCCGGAGGTGCTCCTGAATTTCCTAAGGGCGCAGGCGTGTGCTGCACTCTCAGGAACGCGAAGAAGAGTTGCACTGAACTCTTTGGGGATCTCTACACTGAGAGACTGAGGGGGGAACTCCTGGGCTTCTTCTTATTGGGTTTGTAGGTAGTTACAAGCTATATATATAAGTGTCTGACAGTTCCAGGCACTGTAGTGAGGGGAGAAGGGGCTGAGATGCTGTAACAAGTCCATGAGGGGAAGTGTCACGGAGCACGGGAAAGCGGCGGGAAAGCGGCTCGAAACTCCGAAAATGTGCGTAGATGTAAGTATGAGGGATGGGGGATGATAGGGAGAGGGTCCTGGTGCTCTGAGGGCCCTGATACCCACTTTTCCGCGTACTGCCGCTGCTGCTGCGTATCAACGTGCAGCGCGACGTGCTTTATGCTCAGTTGACTTGACATCCTTACATAAATCCCAGTCAATGAGGAGACCACCGGCTTCATTTCCCTCTTGAATTAGAATATTTGAAGGACTGATATCACAATGGAGGATACTGCAGCAGTCGTACGCAGCTTGATGAGCTATAGTGGCGACATCATCCATAAGGGTAGAGGATACGCTTTAACTTCAAAGAACTCACCCATTAAAGCGGCACGAATGGCACGTACCATAGACAAACTGGACTTGAATCATTCGAGGGGAGTGCCTATAGTGTCCAGCACAATACGATAATGTCTGTGAGGCGTGAATTCAGCTGTGGACTTGGGGGAGGTTACCCAATCCGCATTGACAAAGAGGTGGGTTTGCGTGCTATGATACGTGTCGTTGCCAATATCCCCGAATTCGAGCAACGTGCGATATAAGGAACTTGATTGGCTTGGAGTATCGCGTAAGTATCGCCCTCCTTCGGGATTCCGACTATATCAATCCTCCAAGAGTCCTTGACGAAAACGCGCATATTCCTGTGAATGTCATAAGCGATGAATGTTCGAGTCGCACGTCCAAGTGGGGGGAAATTGTTGTAGAGGGGCTTCAATGATGTAGTTGTTAGATTTGTTGACATATCCACTCCTTGGGACGGAGACGACCAAAAATTTCTTTGCCTTTGCCTTTACCTTTGTCTTTGCCTTTGCCTTTGCCTTTCCTCTGCCTGAACCGGAGTCGTGAAATTCGTCGATAAGGCAGGTGGCAGCGTGAAGCTCATTGGCTCCGGTGCTCAGACAGTGGAGTCGGAACCTCGTATGTCGGATTTTGCATAATTATAACAAATAAAGAAGTCGAAAAAGTGACGTTCCTCATTGAAACGTATTGGCGCAGTAATGATAGCACCGCCACGGTCCCATCGGATAAGTCTCACGTAATTGTGGACAACGAGAACGAAGAACATGTGGGTCCAAAACTGTGAGCTCAGGTGCGAGGAGACATAAGATATTATCTGGCCAAGAGTGTCGAGCCCATCCTTTGAATCTTTCACGATCGGATTGATGCATAGTGTGGATGTTTGGTTCGGGACAATGAAAGGATCCATACTAGGCTGGGATTTGTGCTCCATGAAAAACTCGACAAGGGAAGAATTGGTGGGTTGCTGTGAGATTTCTTTGGCATATACAGACCAATCGGGTCGTATTTTGAAGGGAGATCGGGGAGTTTCTTCTTCCTCGTCTGATGAGGCAGTGATAGAGATATCAAGGGCCGGTAGGAAGGGTTCAAGACTGGATTTCTAAATAAAACAGTTAAGATAATTGCCAAAACATTATTCAGGCCATGATGGACATACCATTGCTTTATACGGAGCACATTTAGTCGCAGCGCTTGCACCGGTGGCACCGGTGGCACCAGTCGCACCAGCAGTAGCACCAGTCGCACCGTGGCACCGGTAGATGCTAGCAAACTTGTGAACATTCCCACCTGGAAGCTTGGTGTGCCTCCAGGTATGGATATGGAGTGCAAGGGGAGAAATCGATCTAGGAAGATGTTAGGAGGCATAGGACCAAGAACATAAGGTGCAGTATTAGATGTTAGCATATGGTGAACAGGATGTCTGCTAAAGCATTTCATTCCAAATCGCTCAGTAGTATTAAAGCGGGAATGGATTGGAGTACATGCAGAGTCCGACTGGTTGTAAGTAGGGGGATCGCCAGGAGATGGGCAGTCAGCGGGTCGGTCACCAACACAGGGGTCGGGCGCGTGGTCAATGGGGAGATCGCCGGTGAATGAGCCATCAGTGGGTGATATTTTGGGCTTTGAAAAGAAACTCATGTTGGCAGGTTTGTTCATAGGGCCGATTGTTTGAGGGCGTGAGGGTTATTGTGACCGTTGTTTGAGGGGGGGAGTATGGCTATGGGCCGAGCTGCCCGCAGGAAGAGTCGGCTAAATATAGGTCAGAGCCAAATGTGGCTCAGCTCGGCTAGCATGTTAGCCGAGGTCGGCTCTCGGCTAAAACCGGAATGGAGCGGGAGCTGCCGCAACACTAATTGCCATTGCTGTTGTGGGAGATGGAGAGCAGTTTACTGGGACTCAGGACATTATTGTGTACAAAAAGGGCTATGCTAATAATCATGGCCTTTTCAGGATCTCTGATTGTCATCCTCTCTATCCCCCCTTGCATTATGTCTTGCTTTTTCCAACTGGCCAGATGGGTTGGCACCATAACATTCCCTATATCGAGTTGGAGGGTCGAGGCCCTTATAAGAGGAAGAATGTCACTTTGGAGGAGTACTTTCGCTATCACTTCCACATTCGCCCCTCTCAATTTGACTCCATCCATCTTTTTCTTGCTGGCAAGCTCTTTCAGGCTTATGTCTGTGAGTCTTGGGCAGTGGCTGAGCAGCAGTGTCTTGCACAACTTGCCAACATACAGGATAATCTCAGGGTTGAGCTTTATCAAGGCTTGGCAGATGCTATTGTTGCCAATGTTGATATTGATATCAATGATTTAGGCAGGAGGACCATTCTTCCCTCATCTTTTCCTGGTGGCACACGCTACATGCAGCAACTCTGTCAGGATGCCTTAGCCATCAACAGGTATTTTGGAGGTGGTGACCTTTTCATTACCATGACTGCCAACCCTGCATGGCCTGAGATCACAGGTGCCCTTCTTCATGGTCAGAAATCTCATGATTGCCCTGATCTCACCACACGTGTCTTTCATGCCAAGCTTCACTCTCTTATCAAGGACATTGATGATGGTGTGCTTGGTAACTCTGCTGGCTACCTTTACACCATTGAGTTTCAGAAGAGGGGCCTTCCTCATGCTCACATCATTGTCTTTCTGAAGCCCCATGCCAAGTTGCGCACTCCAGAGCAGATTGACAGCCTTATGTCCTTTGAGTTTCCTGTAGACAATCCTGAGTTGCTGGACCTCATCAAAAGCTTCATGGTTCATGGCCCCTGTGGTGCTCACAACACCAAAGCTGCTTGCATGGTCAATAATATATGCAGTAAAGGTTTTCCCAAGCCTTTCAATGAGCACACTTCTATCACAGATGACTCTTATGCCAGAACAAGGCGTCTTAACACTGGCCAGACTATTCAGAAAGGTAGATATCAGGTGGACAACAGATGGGTCGTCTGTCACAGCAAGTATCTTATCTGGAAGTACAGGTGTCATATTAATGTGGAGTCTATTGCCTCTGTCAAGGCTGTCAAGTATATCTACAAGTATGTGTACAAGGGCCATAATCGTACCACCATGCAGTTTGGCAGGGCTTATGATGAGATCAAGCATTATTTGGATGCGCGTTATGTTGGCAGCTGTGAGGCATGTTGGCGCCTTTACTTCTTTGAGGTCCAGGATCACAAGCCCAGTATCTTGTGCCTTGCAGTCCATCTTCCTCAGCAGCAGACAGTTGTCCTCAATCCCAGCAGGGAAACCCTTCAGGAGGCTCTTGCACAACATGAGAATAGGGACACCACTCTTACAGGATGGTTCAAGGCAAATGCCCTTTATCAGGATGGCATCACCAACAACACCCTCTATCAAGACTTTCTAACAGGATGGTCTGGCACAAGGATGAGCGTTATTGGTCTATCAGGCAAAAAAAATTTCAGATAGGCAGAATGTATTATGCCCATCCCTTCTGTGGAGAGCGCTTTTATCTGCGTCTCCTTCTCACTGTTGTCAAAGGTGCCACCTCTTATGAAGACCTGCATACCCATCAAGGTGTCCTTTATCCTACCTTTAGAGAAGCCTGCATTGCCTATGGCCTTACAGAGGATGATAATGAGTGGCATCAATGCCTTGAAGAGGCAAAGCACATGGCAGTTGGCTATCAGATGCGCAACCTCTTTGTTACCATCCTCAAGGACTGTGCTCCTACTGATCCAAGATCTTTGTGGGATGCCTTTTGGCCAGACATCTGTGATGACCTCAAGCGCCACCCCATCTTTCATGATAGGGATCAGAAGCCAGCAGAGGAGGAGATTCATGATTATGGCCTTTATCTTATTGATCAGCTTCTCATTCAGGCTGGCAAGAGCCTTTCACATTGGGACTCCATGCCACAGATCATAAGAGATTGGGGCACCATGCTTCAGAATCTCAACCCCTTTATTGCAGAGCAGAGAAACTATGATGCACAGGAGCAGGCTGACCTTGCTGTACAGCACATTCTCAGACTTAATGCTGATCAGCGTATTGCCTTTGATGAGATCAGTGATGCTGTTGCTAATAGGTCAGGGAAGATCTTTTTTCTCAATGGTCCTGGAGGCACTGGCAAAACCTATGTTTACAACACCCTTTGCTATGATGGTCACTCAAAGTTAAAGATTATCATCTGTGTTGCATCCTCTGGCATTTCTGCTCTTCTCCTCAAAGGTGGTCGTACTGTTCACTTGCACTTCAAGGTTCCCATTGACATCAATCAACGCTCTTTTTGCAACATTCCCAAAAATAGTCAACTGGCTGATTTGATTCGCCAAGCTGACTTGGTCATATGGGATGAGGCACCCATGCAGCATTGTCATATTATGGAGGCAGTTGATCGCTCCTTTAGAGATTTGCACAATAACCCTGATAGCCCTTTTGGTGGTCTCTCTATTGTCTTTGGAGGGGACTTTCAGCAAATCCTACCAGTTATTCTCAAGGGTTCAAGACCTGAGGTTGTAGGTGCCTGTATGCAAAGGTCCTTCCTTTGGGACAACATTACAAAGCTTCACCTTCATCAGAACATGTGTCTTAACACTCATCTTCAAGAAGAGGCTGACTTTGCAAGATGGCAATTGGAAGTGGGTCATGGCCATCACACTGATGAAGATGGCACCATCATCCTTCCAGTTCACTTTCACTGTGCAGAGAACACTGTGGATTCCCTCATTGACACCATCTATCCTAATCTTCAGACTCCTAACCATCCTGACTAGTACTTTTCTGAGCACATCATTCTTTCCACCATGAATAGTGAAGTCAATAACCTCAATGAGACAATTCTAGCAAGGTTTCCTGGCCCTGCTCATGTTTTTCACAGTGTTGACTCTATTCCACTCTCTGAGCAGTTGGGTGAAGATGACCCCTTGCTGAATTATCCTGTGGAGTGGTTAAATAAGATCAACTGTGGGTCAATGCCACTTGCAAAGCTAGAGCTCAAGGTTGGATGTTCTGTGATGGTGCTGAAGAACTTGGATGCTGCAAATGGAGTTTGCAATGGTAGCAGAGGGATCTTAACAAGATTTGGCAACAGAGTGTTAGAGGTTAGACTGCTTACTAGAGATCATGCAGGCAAGACAGTGTTTATTCCAAGGGTGGCCAATGACCCAGGAGATGATGAGAATGCCTTTAAGTTTACAAGAAGGCAATTTCCTATCAGGGTCTGCTTCTCAATGACAATTAACAAGTCTCAAGGCCAATCTGTAGACTTTGTTGGCCTGGATCTTAGATCTCCTGCCTTTACCCATGAACAGTTCTATGTTGCTATATCCAGAGTTACATCAAAGTCAAACATCAAGGCAATTTGAAATGAAAATGAAAGAGTGGCAAAGACCAAAAATATTATATTATTTTGTATATAAGGAAGTTTTGCTTGATAGAGTTGAGCCAGTAGTATAGTGATGTAAATACCATGATTGTATACATATGAGACTATATATACTGTATATTGATGAGATTCTATGATAAAAAAAAAGGAGGTTTGGGGCAACGCCCCAACAAGCTAAAGGCCTGTGACATAGGTAAGGGGAGTGAGCTTGCGAGCAACCTGTGCCATAGGCACGGCCTAAAGCTTGTCACGAGAAAAGGAAAATCAGTCAGAGACGTAACACTTATAGTAAGTGCACTTTAATGACTTAACATTTTTTAGTCTCAAAGTAATTTTAAGATGTTTAAGTCAATTAAAGCGAGCTTATTGTCTTAATCATCTTAGTTCCAGTTTAAGAAACCTAAGTGTGCTTAAGCAGCGTTAAGTGAAATGATGTTTTGCTGATGTTGGCATGTGCACTGAGCTTATGTAACACTGCTTACGTAATCAAGATAGCAGTCATCGGGTAAGAAAATCGAACCACGGACAATCCGCCTACCGTAGCTGGCGTTGACGTGGCCAGATTCCAGTGGTTGAAAATCCTGGAGTGGAACCGTAGTACTGTAGTACTGTTATGTTACGATTAGGGGAGCAAGTCACGCTAGTCACGAGGCATGTTCCGGATATATGTGGAGTGAACACGTAAAGTTGACTTCGGACTCGGACCAGCAATCCGGAGGTGGTTTTAGGGGTGAAATGTCTTCCAGACAGAGCGTGCACTGAGCGCTGAGCTCTCTACCCCACTTTCTCTCCCAACTCTTTCCACCTTTCTCGTCATAGACTGCTCTTGTTTATCCGACCGTGTCATTTTCATATTCATCACGACCATTACGAACTAGTGCTATCACACCTGTGTCGTCCACACCGCTGACCGCCTCGGGTTATGCATTTCTACCCTGTCCGTCAACGCGTGCCTTCGGGTCTATGTCTGCACACTGCCGACTGACGCTTCATGTCCAGTTTGAGGTGTCCATACCGCACATTCTCTATGCCTGCCTTGGCGGTTTCGTCGTATTCGTATGTCCCCTTTCGCCTGCCACGCTCAGCATGCTATTAAGTTGATTTTTTTCCCGCTGATTCTCTCAGTTTGGGATGTTTTCACTCTTCATTCGGGAAAAAGTTTGTGGCTAGGCCGTGTTTTACCCTGATCTGTCGATTCTAACGATCGTTCGTCATGTGTAGCTCTACATTGGCGAAGCTTGCTGGCCTTTCTTTTTGGCGTCATTATCGGTGAGTCAACTATTTCTATGCCTAATATCCTGCGTCACGTCCGAGTCCGGGGTGCCAATACCTGCATACGCTTGGCGTTGAGCCTTCGTTTACTTGGTTGGACAGCCAAGCGTTCAGGTGCCGTCCCACGCGCGTCTTGCGAATCTCATGACCATGACTCAATCACGGCATGAAACACCCCACTGTTTCATTCATGTGGTTCTA
Organism: Russula griseocarnosa; assembly: GCA_022884055.1. Lineage (NCBI taxonomy): Eukaryota > Fungi > Basidiomycota > Agaricomycetes > Russulales > Russulaceae > Russula > Russula griseocarnosa. The sequence goes on from JAGKRU010000029.1 coordinate 163,532, forward strand.
TACGTATATCAGCTTCAGAGTCGCTTACCAAAATCTATCTCTTAGGTCCCTATGGGACAAACATTTTCGACCCCCGTTCTTGGGGTAATAGCACTAATGAAAGCATTAATAATATTACTCTCGAGTTCACTCGCGTCGTCATCGCCATTGGCGTATTCGCCGTTGGCGTCGAGCTTCCCAAAAAGTACATGTACCGCCACTGGAAAAGTCTCTTCTTCCTCCTTGTCCCTGTCATGACATGGGTGCGATCTAGTAATTAGCTCTCCCCATTTAAAAGTTGATTAACCATCGTGCTTAAGGGCTGGTTCGTGTCGGCTGCCTTCATTTATGCATTCATTCCGAACCTCAACTTCCTTTCATCTCTAGCTGTTGCTGCCTGTCTTACCCCCACTGACCCGATTCTCGCTGCAGCCATTATTGGAGGCAAATATGCCGATAAGCATGTGCCTGCACATCTACGACATTTACTTGCCGCAGAGTCGGCTAGCAACGACGGCGCAGCGTTTCCTTTTCTTTATTTCACGCTCTATCTTACCTCGACCGTACAACGGGAGAGGCAATGAAAGACTGGTTCCTCGTCCTATGGCTCTGTGCATGCCTAATTACTTTTTTCGTTCAGTCCTATTAATATTAACGTTACGTTGTACAGACCAGATCGTGCTCAGCGTCATATGGGGTTCGATCCTTGGATATGGTTTTCGGCACCTCATGAAGTTTTGCGAGCGCAAGGACCTCATTGACAGACAGTCATACGTTGCGCAATACGTCTCACTTGCACTTCTCACTGTCGGCACGACAACTCTTCTTGGTCCGGACGACCTTCTTGCCTCATTCGCCTGTGGCACTGCCTTTGCCTGGGATGGCTTTTTCAACAAGCAGACAGAGGCTTCGGTCTTTTCCTCCGTCATCGACCTGCTTCTCAACACTGCTGCGTTCGTATACGTTGGCGCATGGATGCCGTTCAATTCGTTCTCGGACGAGACCCTCTCTCTCTCCGTTGGGCGACTCATCTGCATTGCCGTTCTTGTGTTACTGTTACGGCGTCTACCGATCATACTTGGGCTATTCAAGTGGATCCCAGACATCAAAACTTTCCGCGAAGCGTTGTTTAGCGGACACTTCGGTCCTATTGGTATTGGCGAGTTTTGTCTGTCAAAACCCGTAACTCCATCGCTCACGTGACATAACAGGTGCTATCTTTATATCCACTCTTGCAGCCGAAATCCTTCCACGACCGCAAGACCCGCCTGCCAACCAAGCAGAATACCTTGCGACCTTGATTCAGCCTGTGGTTGCGTTCATGGTTCTTTGTTCTGTTCTTATCCATGGACTTTCTATCCCCTTTTTCTCGCTCGGGCGGCGCGTGACGACTGTCACGCGAACCTGGTCACGCCAACCAAGCCTTCCTGACTGGGCATTGCATACACGGCGCGTTGAGCGTGCAGAGGACGTCGTGATTAATCGCGACCCCGCGATCATGATGGAACGCGGCCAGGCAGGCGATGGTGCGAAAGATGGCCTGTCAAACAGGCCATCGGTGACGGTGGGACATGAAGATGAAAAGAGGGACAGTGTCGTGCCGAGGGAGGATAGTGCGGATGCAGATGCTCTCACAATGGCAATGACTGAGCCGGAGGAGGCCAAAGCAGATAATGCGCCAGACGGTACAGAAGTTTTTGCAGAGTGGAAGGAAGGCCCGCATCGTATCATCGAGCATCGTACCGGCGCTGGAGAAGAGGTTTGTCTTTGCTTTGATTATGCCTATGTTATAATGAATGACGCACTATAGGTCAATGTCGAGGTCCAAAGTAATGCATATGGCCCGAGCGAAGCTGAGCGCGTCAACCGCGCATTTCGTGGGGCCATGCTGCGGTGCACCGTGCTGCGGAGGCATTCATCGGCGAAGTGATGCGACACGTTCCACACGAAGTCGAAGCAGGTTTTAAAGGTTTGCTTGGCTCCCACAGCGGCGGTGTTATTAGCGTATCTCCGGAGCATCCAAGTCTGCCTGCGCCCCGCTCACAGACTCCCGGAGAGGGGACTGTATTGCCTGCACTTGAGTCGGCACACATCGTGCCGGAATCGCCTGCGGAGCCAGATACTGTGGATATTCGCCAAGATGAGGAGGGATGGGTGTCTGATCAGAGTCTGCCTGAGGGTGTCCTAGTTGAAAGGGGAGATCAACAAACTACAAAACCGCCCCGGAGTCGAACCAACAAGAGAAGACGCGCACACCGCCATCGCTCACGTCTACCACCTCACACCGCAATAGATATATCGAGTTCCGCCATCAAGTCTAGTACTGGCGGGGATTCATCTACAATGGCACCAGACGTGCCGAACCCAGAACTTTCGCCTTCCCCGACGGATACGGCGGACGAGGAAACGCGCGGTCGTAGGTTACCCGGGTCTGCTCCGTCAACCTCTGCAGTTCAGACGCCGCCGCGACATATGCGCATAATGTCACTCCGCGAAAGTGAGACCGGTTCCCGGGAAGTTTCTCCCGCCCGTTCGATCCGGTGGGCCGATGCTGGCACAAGTGCCAGCCCGCGACAGCGCGTTGGACTCTGTCTCCATCCGCACAAGGCAGCCGTGCACCCTCGCCTGGGCCACCAACTCCAGCGAGCACATGGAAGCCAACCTGGGTTAATACGAGTCTGCACAGACGCATACCCTTAGACATCGAGATTATGCTCGGTTTGGGGAGCCGTATATTATCGGCGGGTTGATGAAGACAGTTTTCTCACCATATTCTTTTTGAGCCCATGCTCCGGTATAAGAGGGTGTGGTATGATCTCATTATAGACTAAAATTGTATACATGTACGGGTCTGCCCCTCCCTAGCCGTTATAATAATGTCGTTAATTTTCAAACGTGATAGGCAACACTCACGTTCCGCTTCAGCTTCCGCCTTAAGGCTCGTTAAATTTAAAGTTGAGCCGCTCACGAAATTGAGTTGTAGTCACTCAGAGCTAGTCGAGTTACGGTAAAACATAAACGACACCAGGACAAAGTGTCTTTGCCTGCTAGTACTGGGATAAGCTTTACATGTGGTTGTTCAGTTGGCCGTCCACTGAGAAGCGGTGGTTGGAAGGGCAGGAAAGAAATGTCGAGCCAGTATGCATCACGATTCTTTGTCGTGAAACTGTAGCCACGGTTCCAACTGAGGAGTGTGGCAGACGAGCGCAACGTAGTAGAACCGAAAAGGAATACGCCGGTCTGAGCTATGATACAAAAAATCAGCAACAGAATGACAAACGATTGGGAGACCACTGACCTGTTGAGATTGCGAGCGAGCCAGATACGGAAGCTCGACTGTCCATCCTGCGAGCAATGCACCAGGTACACCGATGACGCTCAGGATAACATGCTGAGAGGGAAGAAAATATGGTTATGAGAGACGCGACCACTGTTGGAATCAAGTACCCACATTACGATAAGCGAGTTAAGTTGAGCCATCTATAAAATCCGCTCCTCGAGTTGGCAGGCTACAAAGTAAAATCAAAAGGGCAAAACAGGCGAGAGAGGGTCATCATACAAATATGTCACAAAACTGTTATACCTGTAGGGTATCAATGTAAATATGAAGTTCAGCTGAATTGAAACAAAACAATTGCCTCACAGTGGAAAAGCGAGGTCAATGGCTAAAAGCGGATTAATCGTGCGCAAGTGGTGATACCGAACGTGAAAATAAAGTACCCCACAGTAGAGTGATAAATAAACTTGTAGACCAGGAAAACTTCCGTGTTTTGAATAGCGGCGTGATGTGGTCCCAACCAAACTCTTGCAGTATACAATGAAGGGCGCCTAATCTAGACGTATTCATTGAGTCGTCATTCAGAGATGCCGGGCGATTCAGCTCATCTCTACGAAGCATATCCAACGTAAGGTTTCCAGTTGTGCCATTGTATGCTGCCACTTTATGCACGACTTCCACCGCCTCAGCGTCGCGCCCACGTCTCATGAGGAACTTGGAGCTCTCATAAGATGGAAAATGACGAAACGAATAACGGAGAGCATGAGCATGAGGCCCCCATGGTATAGGAAGTAGCGCCATCCTTGATTCTCGGAGCGCGGACAAGGAGAGGGCGGAGACGTGGTCGGGCAGGAGAAATTCGCGATCAGCGGCCATGCAACCTGTCCTTTGCTGAGGAACCGGTGCGGTGGGAGAAAATAAATCTAAAGCTCACCGAACTACCAAGAAGCCGGCCGAGAGCCCACCAAACGGACAAGACCGTCAGTAGATATTGGTGTGTCGCGGGTATAAATTCTATAATTAAAGTCCCATAAGCAATCAACTGGTAAACCCAGGTATGCCAATTACGGCACCTGACATACCCAGAAAGATAGCAGAATCCACGTCGAGGTTACCACAAAAACGCTGGTGATGAAGAGCTGAAGGACAGCCTAATGAATATGTGACTTCATGACGCGAAATTTTGAAGGGCGGTGGAATGATACCTACTTCCCCAGATATCTGATCCAACACCCCAAAAAACAGCACCGACAAGGAAACCAGTGTTCTGTCCGAGCTTGAGAAATGGACCTTGAATGTAAACTCGTTAATCACAGGCGTGAATGGCCGGTGACAATCTACGTAGGAATGAATAAGTGAACCGACTAGATGGGTGTTGTGATGGAATAAATAATTACAGGCCACAGGTTGTCGCTGTCAAAGGCGGCATTGAGAAGGCGTGTGTGATACATGACGCAGAAAAAATAGGGAGACGCACGACAACCAGTCAAACCCAGTGACAAGAAAAAGAAGCCACTACAGAGTGAGGCATAGTAATTAAATAACGCAGAGACCAAAGTTCATAGTAAGCAGACCACACCCGATACTTGCCCATCCCAATGATTTCACGTAAAGCATCGTTAAGAATCTTTTGCTTTGGCAACGTAGGTGAGATCAAGAGTCATACGCATGGACACTTCTGTGTCTCCACGAATCACGATTTCCAGATCGTTTTGCCCGACGTTTTGGAGACTGCTTCCCGGGGGGATGAGTTCGTCGTCAACCATAACGCGATAAGGGAGCATTCTTGGGTTTTTGTACCGTGGACGGAGAAACCGCAGCCCTGAGAATAGTTTGGACTAAGAAATACTCGACTGGAACGAACAGAGCTACTGTACAGGAAGGTTCAGCCGCTCTCAACCCGATCGCATCCGCGTGGTGTCGCTGCATCCCAAGGTCCGCGGATCTCGCTAACAAAATAATCGTCAGTGATCCTCTGTGGCTATCAATAAAATGATAGACTCACTATTTGTACTGCTGTGCCCACATCAAAACAACGGGTCCTCCAAATGTCACGCTCATTAACACGGCCGCACCAAAAGTAGGTAATGGTGCCGCCAGAGCCGCCAATCCCAGTAGTAGCGTAACTAGGGTTTGAACAGGAGCCGGCATCGACTGCGTTCCATATTTGAGTAAACACAGGGAATGACACTAATGGTCGAGACTCACCTGGATGCGACGCCGAAATATTGGGAAGAGCGCAAAAGTCTCCACAGAGAATAGCATCAGCGCAAAAACGGCCAGATCGTCGTGCAGGCGCGAGGCCAGCACAACAACAGCTAAAATCGCAGCATTGATCGAGAGCACCGAGGTCAGTCTTTTCCAACCCGGTGGGTCCTACTTATCCGCCAAGAAGAGAAGAAAGGACACGCACCGTTCGCGTCTGACCGGAGACGCAGCGTAAGAGTAATCTGCGAGCGCAGCGTGGACGAGGAAGAGGGCTGTCGTGAGGGCCAAAATCGAGTCTGCGGACGTTGGCGCGGTGAGCGTCCGGAGGATGGGTGCAAGTGCGATGAGCGCGAGAAAGACGAGCAGGGACGCCTTGACCGTGCGCGCACCTGGGACCCCAATCAACATCAGGCCAGTTATGCAACCAAATGGCAGCATAAACTTACGGCGATCAGAAGGAGTACTCTTTAGCGCATCTCTCGTGAAATATTCCATGGCCTCCCAGGTAATACATCCAACTACAAATATTGCGCTAGAGAGGACAACTAACAGGCGCGGGTCGAGTGTATGATCGAGTAGGCGAGTAAATACGGCCAGAAAAATGAAGATGACCGAGAGGTGTTGGGAGATAGTGCATGCACCGAGCATGAGTGGCCAGTACCGATACGGAAGTACATTTGCTGTAAAGAAGTAAGAATTTAACAATCCGAATTTGAAGAAACATTCATTACGGTTCTTAGACAGACCCGCAAGGAACGTTGATGGGACGTAGTTGTCAGGGAATGGCTGAATTGTCCACAGAACACGTTCCCACTCGGGACCATCTTCACCAGTCTTATCGGGTTCTGTCGTCACCATTCAGGAGAGCTTGAGATTGGTGAAAGACAATCCGAGTCGAGTCGCTTGGAAGATTCGACGTGCAGGTCCGAGTCCGTCCCGGGCCGGAGCGCCATCCATAGATACATTTTTGGAATATTTTTTTCAAGCCACACCAACCCGTCCGTTCAGTTAATACAGGACGCCACGTGCAGGTCTCAATAAGGAAAAATGGCAGGCATTTATTTTTGTCTCAATTCAGTATAAGGAACGCAGGGCCACAGTCAGTAACACTAATGCGGGCCTTCGTCGACTACTACTGTAGCCATCGTAACTGAGTTCGTGGGTTCGGAGCAGATGACCAAGGTGAGCTCAAGCTTATACGAAGATCACTGCACGCGATAGTGGACAGGATCAGCTGGTCTCACGACCACAGTATTCTTTGCGAATAGTAGAATACAGTATTATGTGAACGCGTTTCATTACCATAGAGTCGAATAGACACCTTAACGAGGTTCAGAGTCTGCACATAGGGACCAGGGGCACAATTTCTTTTCAGCAGAGTGAGTCAAACAAGAAACAGAAAGGCTCACCTGGCAGTCTCTAGTGCAGATGTATCTACGTACTCCCATTTATGGAATGCACGCGTGAGCCGCCCCCACCGCCCGCCATGCCACGTTTCCAGTGCAGCCCACTCTTGCGTATTCGCACCCCACATCCTACGCGCCCAACCGAGCCAACATGCCGCGACGACATCGGCGTACGTCTCTCGCTCACCGAGGAGGAATGTATCAGAAGCACCGCGCGCATCCGCATCCCTTGCGAACGGCTCCAACGCCTCACGCACCGCAATCCAGCGCGCGGCGGTGGCAGCGCCAGGTGCGGAAAACGTCTCGAGAGACCCGCGAAATATACGCTCGCGTGTCGTACGGAAGTAGTCCTTGCTCCTGTCGCTCAGTTGTGTCCAGATCCTACTAAGGAGTAGTGGTAATAGGGCGGTAGCGACGGAGCGCAAGAACTTGTCATCAAAGTCGGTGATCAAGCCCTCTGTGCCGGGCGGGAAAAGTTTCGGCGAATGTGGATACAGGCGCTCTAGATTGAGAGCGATCTGAAGCGACCCGGAAAGGCACCTGTCCGTAGCAGGGTCGCGAAGGATGGGGACTGTGTATAACGGCTTGCCCCCACGCCGCAAGAAGGTGTGCGGCGCCAAAATGCATTTAGCCACTTCCGCGATGTCGGGGAACTCGACCCATTCCGTCCTATGGTGTATCTCTTTGTAGTTGAGAACGATTCTTTTGCATGTGTCATCTCGAGACATGCGTCGATTCGTCCATGATGATAGTTGCATACCTGGTTTTCCACACATTAGGGGACCATGATTGATGCTTGGTCGCAGTTCCAGGGATGTCGTAGAGAATATAGGTCGTGTTCGTAGGCATGGCTTTGGTGCCTAGTTGAAATCCAAAGGAACGGAACAGGGTCATGATCACATGTTGGCGTGGTAAGACTCGGTGAATGCCAGTGGGGTGGGATGGAAATGCAGTACTTGAGTAAATTACAGAGACCATTCCGTTCAGAACATGACCTTGGCCATGTATAACCCTTGCATAAACAGAAATCTGGATTACTTGAATGCCCATCGGACATCAGGCATGTATATTTGGAGGTAGTACAAGGTATGACGGGCACATTGCGCAACTTCGGGAAATTCCAAACGAAGTAAAAGACAGAAAAATGTGTGCGATGGCGATACAAAAAATACACCTGTGATAGTATCCGCAGTACTCGATCTGCGCTCAACCAGAACACATCACACATGCCTCCTTGTTCTCAAGTGAACACGCCAGCTTTGCCTCTTCCAACTCACGAGCCTTTCTGCGCACTACGGCCGCCGCAAACTCGGGATCCTTCTCAGCGGCGCGCCGCTGTACTTCGTCCAGCTCCGCCAAAGCATCGTCATGTGACTCGGCGGGAGTCAGCGGGTACTGTGGCGACGCGGGCGTTGAACCACTTGAGGTTGTTGTCGAGGGAGTAGAAGTAGCGGCCATAGGTTCTGTAGCTGTAGTGGTAGCAGGGCTTGTAGCAGATTTTGTCGTGACCTCAGGTGGAATGGATGTATACAAGGGTACGGTAGGAGTGGAGGCGACAGGGAGTTTGATAGGCGCAGCCTTCGTGACTGGCTGGACTTCCTGTTGCTCCTTCTGTTGCTTGACTTGCGAAACAAGCGAGTGGTCGAGCGTGAATTGGATCGCTTGTGCCGCGGGGCGCGTGCGGAGGTAGTACATACCAGTCTTAAGGCCGCGCTTCCAACCATAGAAATGCATACTTGTCAGCTGGCCGGCTGTCGGTGCCTGAAGGTGCACGTTAAGGCTTTGACTTTGGCAGATGAATGCGCCACGGTCTGCCGCCAAGTCGAGCACCTTCTTCTGCGAGATTTCCCATACTGTCTTGTAGATCGCCTTGATATCCGTAGGAATCTCGGGAATTGCCTGAATCGAGCCATTGTTGGCTATGATCCTATTTTTCATGTCGTCATTCCAAAGCTTGAGGTCGACAAGCTCGCGTAGAAGCCATGGGCACACGACCTGGAATTCGCCAGCAAGGACACGGCGCGTATAGATGTTGCTGTGATCGACATTAAACTTCAGCCAGACGCTAACGAAAAGAAAGCTACCTTGTATACGGCTCAAAGCACTCGTTGAAACCCAAAATCTGGCTTGTCGACGCAGTCGGCATCGGTGCAACGAGAAGAGAGTTGCGCAAGCCATGTTTAGCAACCTTCTCCTTCAGAGTAGCCCAATCCCACAACTCGGTGGGCGTGACATTCCACAGGTCGTACTGCAACTGTCCTTGCGACGCAGGGCTACCTTCATATGTTTCATACGTTCCCTGCGCTTGTGCCATCTCACAACTGGCCTCCACCGCAGCGTGATAAATGGTCTCGAATATCTGTTGATTGAGTAGACGTCCTTCTGGCGAGTCGAAAGGAATTCGCAGGACCATAAACGTGTCGGCGAGACCCTGAACACCGAGACCAATCGGACGATGACGCATGTTCGAGCGGCGCGCTTCCGGAACCGGATAGTAATTGGCGTCGATGACGCGATTCAAGTTGAATGCAACAACTTTGGCAACATCATGCAACTTCTGAAAATCGTACCTTTTCCCTCGGATGAAGGAAGGCAGAGCGATAGAAGCAAGGTTGCACACAGCAGTCTCATCTGGGGAGGAGTATTCCATTATTTCTGTGCAGAGATTGGACGACCTGATGGTGCCAAGGTTCTTCTGGTTCGATTTTCCTGGAACCGGATCAGTCACAACCAAGAGAATTTGCTTTAGAACTTACTGTTGGCGTGGTCTTTGTAGCACATAAAAGGACCACCAGTTTCAATTTGCGCATCCAAAATGGCATACCACAACTTCTGGGCGGGTATAGTCTTGCGAGCGCGTCCCTCGCGTTCATAACGCTCATACAACTCCTCAAATTCAGTACCATAGGTTTCATGCAAACCAGGTGCCTCGTCAGGAGAGAAGAGTGACCATTCTGCATTAGCTTCAACGCGACTCATGCTATGAATATGATCAGCAAGGACAGGAGAAAATATTCATGAGAAGGAACTCACAAGATATCGGGTATCCACAACGCATAAAAAAGGTCGCGAGCTCTAACCTCCTCCTTGCCATGGTTTTTACGGAGGTCGATGAATTCAAATATATCAGAGTGCCATGGCTCGAGGTAAATAGCAAAAGCCCCAGGGCGCTTATTACCTCCTTGATCAACATAGCGCGCAGTAGCGTCAAAGGCGCGAAGCATGGGTACGATGCCATTCGAGTATCCATTTGTACCAGCAATGTAAGCACTAGTGATCATCCGTCAGCACAACACAGCGCTGGATCAAGTGGGAAAAGGTGCGACTGACCCAGTAGCACGGATATTGTGAATACTCAGACCGATGCCTCCAGCTGACTTGCTAATCATCGCACATTGCTTGAGAGTATCATAAATGCCTTCAATGGAATCATCCTTCATAGCGATCAAGAAGCATGATGACATTTGAGCATTTGGAGTGCCAGCACTAAAGAGTGTTGGCGAGGCATGAGTGAAATAACGCTCTGACATGAGATTGTACGTCTGAAGGACTCTTTCAATGTCAGAGCCGTGAATGCCAACCGCTACGCGCATGATGAGATGCTGGGGTCGTTCTGCTACACGCCCATTGATGCGTAATAGGTAGGAACGCTCAAGGGTTTTAAAACCAAAACTACCAATTTGACGTCAGGGGGTACCCTTATGCGTTCAGCAAGACTTACAAGTTGTACTGAAAGTCACGTTCGTAGATGACAGCGGAGTCTAAGGTCTCAGCATTAGACATTACTACATCATACGTCTCCTTTGAGATCATGCGAGCAGATCGTCCGGTTTTGGGGTTCACTATGAAAAACACATTAGATATTACAAAAACGCCTTCGAGAAAGAACAAACCATAGTTGTATAGATCTCTGATAACATGAGAGAAGTTCTTCTTCGTCTCTTTGTGGAGATTGGACACAGCAATACGAGCGGCGAGGATAGCGTAATCAGGATGTTTTGTCGTCAGATAGGCAGCTGTCTCGGCGGCGAGGTTCTGCGCAACACAGTTAGTCAAAATGTGAAATATTATTAAAGATTAAAATGTACATCAAGTTCGGTCGTAGTGACACCCTGATAGACACCTTGGATAACTTTCTGTGCGACTCTAGGCTGTGATCGGTAATCTTTCAGGCATCACAACAAGGGGCATACTCGATAGGATTGACATGGTTCATGTCTAAGCCATAACAGAGCTTGTTGATACGAGCAGTGATCTACGCTTTATGAATAAGGATGCAAACAAGACGCGTCACGCTATGCACGCACCTTATCAAATTGGACGCGTTCCTTACGCCTAAAGTCACACGTGAGTCAGTCATGCTTGGTCGAGGACGCATTCAACAGTAGTCACGTACCCATCTACGTGAGGAGGATGTCAGCGACGAGACGATGGATGCATAATGCGTGTGAAGACTCACCTCGCTTGTATACAAAGGAAGCCATGAAAATCACAAGAGATCACAATAGAGGATACAATGCAAGGAGATGGATTGATGCACAAGTAAAGATAAAACAGCAAGCGGTGGAGGTTGGACAAGGGAGGTGGTGATTTGAGAGAGACGCGACGCGACGGTTTTAAATTAGTGGTCGTGACTAAGCCGGAATGTTTTCGCATGTTTACAAACGTTCAACGTTCAAGATGTGGCCTATAATAATTATCGCAGTTCTGAATGTTCACAATAAAGGGCGGTACGTCCAACACTGATTTTTCACTGATACTGAACAGATAGGATTGCAAAAGAGGCTGACGATACGGGATATCCTTGAAAACTTGGGGTTAAGGTTAGACGCGTCAACAAGTCGCGTTCTTTGTCGATATTTACTGTATTGACGCGTCCTGCTAGCACATGGCTGCTCCTTCGTTAACACCATGTGTATAAGCATTTTTGGTGCCCATGAGGTGATATATACATACTGTAAATGCAGGATTCGAAGTGTACGTTACAAATAAAACGTACTCGTCTGTACTCACTAATCCATGTCTGAGAACAAGTCCGGTAGAGCATCCTGCGCCGCCTTCAGCTTCTCGTTAATCGCACGCCTCGCTAGCATGCGGCAATCATGATGCATGTACGTTGCACTCCCCCATTTGTCAAACTCCTTCAGCACCGCACGCAGGCGACCGAGCACATCCGCAAGTCCAAGCCCAAGCACAGTTTCGCTCTTCGATTTCTCGCGCCAGAATTCTTGCCATGACTGCATGCACCCGCTTTGGTGCCAGTTCACACCGCATGACGGAGCATGGTCGAAGTTTGGAGGTAGCGTGCGAAGCTGTTCCCATGCCATCGTAAGACGGTAGTAACCCGAAAGTAGTCGCATCTGCTGCGTAGCTGAGACAACAAGACGTCCGTCTGCATCAAGCTCCCCTTCCACGTGCCCCGAACCTGGCCGCCGCACGACAACAACAGCCTTCTGCATCACCTCAAGGTAAGCGGCTCCGCGAAGGACACGCAGATCAAGCTCGTCCGCGAGTGTCATTGCCATGTAGGCATTCTGCGGTGAGACACCCATGTGTCTGCGCAGCGACTCAACCATCGTGTTGAGCAGTCGCTCGTGTTGGCACATCTGCGCGAGACGCACCAGCGCCACAATTTGCTCATTATTTGTAAGCTGCGCAGGCAGCGTGTATGTCTGTGTAGGTGAGGTGGGCGCATGACATAGTCCAACTAAGGGGAATTGAGGAGAGGAAGAGCCCCTGCGGGTGACAGTATCCACGATCACATCTAAAGACCACGTTTCGAGGGATTTGAATGAGTACTTATTCGAGATGCTGGCGATGTCGATGAGGCGAGTGAGATTGGCCAGATTGGAGTGAACCTGTAAGAGTTCGTGCGGTCTTCGCAGTTTAGCCACGGGATGTGGGTGAGGGCAAGCCAGAACTCACAACGCATATAGCGCCCAGAGAAAGTTCCGGAACTGGGACACAGTATCTCCTGCGAGAATGACTGGGTTGTCATCCGACTGGCCTTCAGCTGGTTTGTCTCCTTGGGGCAGAGAAAACATAGAGCTAAAAGAAGAAGAATCTTTTGATAGAATGGTCCGATGTACCTATAATGAATGGGGTCAGTCATTTTTGCGTGACGAAAAAAGCGGACTCACATTGAACAAAGTACTTCCCACCATTATGATGCAACTTCCGTCAGAAAAGTAGTAGTCCTCGTCACGGACGACCTCTAACCCCTGGGATTGAGGAATCTTCATATCTTCTGGTTTCTCGAATAAATTACGCGCACGTTTTCGCGGTGGTGAGTGGAGTGGCTGAGCCCCAACGACCCCCTCTTGTTGTACTATGAATCCCTCGTCCTCGGGTGGGATGAATAGAGGAGTGTCAAGTTCGGTCATCGATTGCCCTGAGGCCTGGAGACCGTGCACGGAAAAAATTAGCATTGGCCTCTGTATGCGATGACGTGCGACGTACCTTGGATCGCTGAGGAGAGCGTTTGGGGGAAGGTCAGGCCATTAAGGCGAGGCGATGTGATGAGCGTGTCAGATAACCACGTGGTTATCATATCTATGTTCAACCGCCCATGATTTTTGACCCTCTCATCTCAGCACCTCCCTCAGCATGCGGAAGCAACTTGACCAGCGTATTCCGATACTCATAAACAATAATGTAAAAAAGAACCATCGTTCCTTCATAGTTCTCGTAGGGGACAAGGGAAGGGATCAGGTCGTCAATCTTCATTTTCTGCTCTCTCAGGCACGCATCTCTGCACGTCCTAACGTACTTTGGTGTTACAAGAAAGAGCTTGGGTTCACAAGGTACGTTCTTGCTAAGCTATCAACATCATTTTTGACCTCCTATGCCAGTCACCGAAAGAAGCGTGAGGCAAAAATAAAGAGAGACGTAAAGCGCGGTATTAGGGAAACGAACGAGCATGACCCCTTTGAGATCTTCATAACGGTGACCGACATCCGCTACACGTGTGTACCAGTGATCCTCTCTCGAGTACTGTGACCCTCACTTTCTATAGCTACTACAAAGAATCGGAGAAGATTCTTGGCAATACCTTTGGAATGTTGGTCTTGCAAGACTTCGAAGCAATCACGCCGAACCTACTCGCGCGGACAATAGAGACCGTAGAAGGTGGCGGGCTTGTAATACTCTTGCTAAAGACTATGACTTCTCTGAGACAGCTATACACCATGACCATGGTAAGATTCAAGCCAATGACTGTTCATTCAGACGCTGATACTAAGCAGGATGTGCATGCACGCTATCGAACATCATCACAACATGACGTCGTTGCCCGCTTCAATGAGCGTTTCATTCTCTCCCTCAGCTCCTGTGATGATTGCTTGGTCCTTGACGATGAACTTAATGTGCTTCCTATATCTCGCGGAAAAGATATCACCGTAGTCAAGGACGAACGTAGAAAGGGAGAAGAAGAGTCAGAGCTAGAAGAACTAAAGGAGACGTTGGAAAATACCAAGCCAGTTGGAGAGCTCGTCAAGCTCGCCAAGACGGTTAATCAGGCACAAGCAGTTCTCACTTTCACGGATGCCATTGCGGAGAAGACACTCAGCTCGACAGTGACGTTGACAGCCGGGCGTGGCCGCGGCAAATCTGCTGCTCTCGGTTTGGCTATTGCCGCAGCACTTGCGCACGGTTATTCCAACATTTTTGTCACCAGTCCTAGCCCGGAAAATTTAAAGACCTTATTCGAATTTGTCTTCAAGGGTATGGACGCGTTGGGGTACGAGGAGCACCTAGACTACGACATCGCACAGAGCACAAACCCTGACTTTAACAAGGCCATTGTACGTGTCAATGTTTTTCGGGGGCACCGACAGACCATCCAGGTAACTCCGTTTCACGGGATGCATCAATGGCGTACTCAGAGTCTTATGTTAGTATATCCAACCCCAAGATGCGCATGTTCTTGGCCAAGCCGAATTGGTCATCGTCGATGAAGCGGCTGCTATCCCGCTTCCCCTTGTTCGGAATCTCATTGGACCGTATCTCGTCTTCCTTGCATCCACTATTAACGGTTACGAAGGTACTGGACGCTCACTCTCCCTCAAACTCATTCAACAACTTCGTGAGTCAACTCAGCCTTCACTCTCGAACGGAATCAAAGAGGACGCGGCCGCTGGCCCGCTCACCAAAAAACCCGTACACACCGCTCCTCCAAAAATCCGAACTCTACGTGAAGTGAAGCTCGACACCCCGATCCGTTATAGTACCGGGGACAAGGTCGAGCAGTGGCTAAACGTGCTTCTCTGTCTTGACGCAAGGATTTCTCCGCGTTCAGCACTACATGGGACACCGCACCCATCGCAATGCGAGCTCTTCTACGTCTCGCGTGATACACTTTTCTCTTATCACATCGCTAGCGAGGCATTCCTGCAACGCATGATGGCTCTTTTCGTCGCGTCCCACTACAAGAACCAGCCAAATGACCTTCAGTTGATGTCCGACGCACCAGCACATCACCTATTTGTGCTCCTTCCGCCTATCGCGGATGATGAGACACATCTTCCCGAACCGCTTGCCGTATTACAGGTTGCATTAGAAGGAAATATCAGCAAGCAGGCCATACCGGACGGTCTACAGCGCGGGTTACGTGCAGGGGGTGATCTCATTCCGTGGTTAGTCGCACAGCAGTTCCAAGAGGGCAAGTTTGCCATGATGAGCGGAGCACGTATTGTTCGTATCGCGACACATCCAGACTACTTGAGTGTACGTGCCTTGGACTTCGGTATGGACTAAATATTGATATGGGAACCTAGATGGGGTACGGGGCACGGGCGCTTCAAGCATTGAATGCATATTACTCCGGCGAATATTTCAATTTAGACGAGACTGCTAAAGTAGATGTCGCTTATTCTGATATCGCGACGATAAACGAGGCATGTCAAAAACCATACCGCCATATCCCAAGGAAACTTACCTTTCACTAGTCCGCCACACTTCTCACCGACCACCCTACAGTCAGATCAGTGACTGCTATGCCTCCCCTATTGCAAAGACTCACAGAGCGTAGACCTGAGAACCTTGATTACCTCGGTGTGTCATACGGGTTAACGTCTCAGCTTCTTCGGTCTGCTTGTCAGCAATTGAATACCAAACTTCCCTGACGTCATTAACAGGTTCTGGAAGCGGGCGGGCTACGTCCCATTGTACATCCGTCAGACACAGAGTGAACTTACCGGAGAGCACACGATCGTTATGGTTCGTGGACTCCAATCCTCAACAAATGAAGAGCTTGGGTGGTTAGGAGAGTTTTCTAAAGGCAGGTTCTTACGTTGTTTGACGGCACTTGTTAATGTTAATTAATCATGATATCTTCTAAAAGACTTTCGAAGGCGGTTTCTCACACTTCTATCATTCAAATTCAGGGAATTTAACAGTATTATTGGGCTCAGCGTTCTTGAAGCCGCTAACGCTGGGATTAAATATCTCGAACCTGACAGCAAGCCAGGTTTGTATTAATTTGCATTACGCTCACTCTTCCCTGTCTCACATCTGGTGACCTAGCTCTGACCTCTCAGGAACTATCGTTCTTGTTCACACCATTCGACCTCAAGCGCCTCAAATCATATGCTCAGAACCTGCTTGACTATCATGTTATACTTGACTTGTTACCTACAGTTGCCATGCTCTATTTCGAGAAACGCCTCGAAGAAGTACGCCTTAGTGCCATACAAAGTAGTCTGCTACTTGGCATGGGGTTACAACGGAAAAGCATCGAAGTTATGGAGGTAAGATCGCACTCGTGTATGAATCGTCCAAGCTCATGCAACTGCGCTGGCACAGGCGGAACTCCAGCTCCCGGTTTCACAGGCACTCGCACTTTTTGTGAAGCTCCTCCGTAAGATCTCGTGTAGCCTGCAGGAAATACAAAGGGCCGCGGTTAGTGCTACCATACCTGAACCTGCTTCCGTGTCCCAGGACGGAACAGGCGACACGGTTTCCCTAGTTGCAGATGCGGAGCGCGGGCTAAAGAACATGGAAGCCGAGCTAGATGCAGCTGGTGACGAGGCTGCCGCCGCACTCCAGGAAAAGCAGCGTGCAATAGTTGACTCGCTCGAGCTTTCACGGTAAGGAAACTACCCTTTTTTAATCTTCAACTCGTCACACCTACCTCTGATGTGCATCAGCTTATCATTGTCTTAAAACCTAATAGGTATGCCATCGACGACGCGTCGACAGACTGGTCTGCTGCTGAGGCACAAATACGTGATCGACTTGCTGCTGGGAGGGGGCGTAGCCAATTGACGGTCGTCAGCGTCAAGACGTCAAATTCCGCTGGACTTAAGCGCAAGGCGGATATTGCTACTGATACGCCACCCGTGGGAGCTAAAAAGAACCGCAGGAGTCTTACGAAAAAGCATTGACGCATTGACGATTTGGTTTTATGGACCGTTATCGATTCTTTGGCGCGCCATTTTTCGAACCCTACACTGTAGTCCAATTGTTCGAGTTCACGGATCTTTCATCAATTCAAAGACCAATTAAAGCTCGCTGAGCTCGATAGCCTTAAAATCTGCGATTAAAATGCAGCTCAATTGTTGTGGCTTATTGTTGACTACTGTACTATATAGATGCAAATTACTTTTACCTCGTGCACCTTGCCATCATGTGCATTGGCATCTCTCGACTTACTACAACATCTTCTTAGCCTCACCCAACATGACTTACCTACTTTCCGTGCTCCGGTAACTCACCTACAACGTGTTGGCGGTGTTGCTGCCGCCGTCGGTGATAGGTCGGGGAACGCAGTCGTGGCAGCCGCGAATCATATCTTTGGGATCACGACGCCGATTATCGCCCTTTATACGTACTTGGTGGCACAGGCGCCTATCTAAGTTCCGCCCCGGGCCTCTGTCGGGTTTCATTGCATTGCTGTTGTCGTTCGAGCCGCAGGGGAAGGCGTCATTGTAGATACTCAGCAAATTCTACGGCACATTTAGTGCCGTAAATACGTAGATTCTGATTGATTTAATTTACTTCAAGTTGCGGGGCCTCAGACATTAGATGAGATAATCGGTGATAAGATGACCGTGGGAAGTTGGCACGAGGGGCGAGATGTGGCACAATTGAGAAAAAAAACGTTTGTATACCACGACGGATCCTTCGATCCTTCAGTGCACACTCGGAGCGTACTCTGGCTCGGACAAATAGTTCATTATGCATTAGGTGTTGAGTTGAACCACCCGCGATGATGAGGGGCAAAGATGATGTGCCCACCGGTACCAGAATTTCAGCTTCTATCTCGACCATCGTAGCATCGTAGATCATAGCGCCCATGCTGCCGCGAGGTGCTGGAAAGGTATATGAGCCTGGGGAGCATTCCAGACACCTTTAGCTTCCAGGTCTACTACGCCCACCCATCCTATCATTGCACCTTCGACAATACCCTCAATTTATTATGCTAGAAGATACGTTCGGAACACATGGAGATAAGGTGCCTTTAGTGGTGCCCATTCCGACCTTTGAACCCCGTAAATACCAGCTAGAGATGCTTGAGGAGAGTTTGCGGCGGAATATTGTCATTGCTCTTGACACGGGAGCAGGGAAAACTCACATCGCCGTTCTGCGGATGAAGTACGAAATAGAACGTGAATCCCGCAAGGTGTGTGCTTCGTTTCTGCACGCAACGTTCCCCACATACCAGTGTCCTGCGGTAACTATGCATCGCTTAATCACCCACCCACACAGGTCTCCTGGTTCCTCGCGCCGACAGTCGCGCTCGCGCGGCAGCAGCAGGCAGCCATTGCGGCCCACCTCCCCGTTTCTGTCGGACTCATTTCTGGCGCGAACGAACCGGACCAGTGGAGGGATCGGGAGCTGTGGCACCGAGTGTTGGACACGCATCGTATTGTTGTCAGCACGCACGACGTCCTCCTCAATGCACTCCGCCATGGTTACGTCCACCTTGGGGCCGATGTTGGTCTACTTGTGTTCGATGAGGCACACCATGCTGCGGACAAACACCCGTATAACCTCTTAATGCGGGAATTTTACGATGCCTTGCCACGACGCGTACCCGATGACGTAAATAAGACCACGCGTCCTATGATCCTTGGACTCACAGCGAGTCCGATCTTTGGTGGCAATGCTGAGAGAGCATTCAGGCAAGTAAAGCAGACACTTTGTTTTGGTGGTTTATCTTGCTGAAGCCCGTTTTTTTGGAACAGGCAACTCGAGCTTAATTTGGATTCCATCATCTGTGCTCCGCTTCTATTTCGTGGAGAACTCGAGGGTTTCGTGCATCGCCCTCATTTCAAACATGTTATCTACGCAGAGCCAGATTATCTTCTCAAAGGCACCCCACCTTCGAAGAGCCTGCAGTCGCTCAAATCTGTTGTCGCCTCCATGAATATCGAAGAGGATCCCTGGGTGCTCAATCTGCGTGCCGAACTCCGACAGCATGAACCAGGACCCAAGCGCAATCGAATCGATCAGCGATTGTCAAGGGCGATAGACAAGCACGACAGTTTTACGCACAAAGGCTTGCGCGACTTTGAACGCGCTGCAGACGAGATTTGCTCGGACCTTGGGGAGTGGGCAGCAGACTGGTATATCCATCAGGTGTGCAAACATGCAACCGACGCAGGCAAAACATTCCCGGAGTTCGCCTTCACAATGAACGAAAGCGAGAAAAAGTATCTACTCGGACACCTCTCACGCGTTGAGATTACGCCTATACCCGACGACAATCCCGAGGAGATTCTACGGAAGAGCTCAGATAAGGTAGAGAAACTGATCGACACCTTATTGAAAGAGAAAGCATCTTTCGAGGAGAACAAGGAGAAGGCATTCTTTGAGGAGAACGAGGAGAAGGAAATGAACTACCGTGGCATTGTCTTCGTCACACGGCGTGATGCTGTGCTTGCGTTAACCGAGATCCTCGCGCGACACCCCCGTACTGCCCAGGTGTTTACCGTCGGCAGTCTCCTTGGTGAATCGGGCAACTCTCGGCGCCGCTCGTTCCTTGACATCACGCGACGCCTGCTTCGCCAGCCCCCGAATGAAACCCTCGAGGATTTCCGTATCGGGGACCTCAACTTGATCGTCGCGACGGCCGTCGCGGAGGAAGGGTTGGACATTCAAGCGTGCTGTAATGTCGTGCGATGGGATGTGCCACCGAACATGGTCAGCTGGGCGCAAAGTCGCGGGCGTGCGCGCCAGAAACGCAGCTCGTTCGTCCTCATGTTTTCGGACTCATTAGCATTCGAGCCCGTCGTGCGAAAATGGGAGGAGCAAGAGAAAGAGATGTCCAGTCTATACAATACGAGGTCAGAATACCAGGTACCGCTTGTCGAAGATGAAGACGCCGACGAGGATGGAAGTTTGCGATTTAGTGTAGACGCGACCGGGTGAGCCCTAGTGCAAGACTTCCCCGCTTTCACTTCTCGTTAAACCATTAAATCAGCGCAGTGCTTACAGGAAACTCGGCTATCGAGCATATCTTCCATTTCTGCTCCATCCTTCCTTATTCAGGGTTGGCCAACAACTCCCCGCAGTTCGATATTGACCCTCCCGATTACCCCTTGGAATGGCACGCGGACCGCGGACCACGCTTCCCATACATTGGTTCATATGGATGTACCTTGACACTTCCGAGGCTGGTGGACCCTCGTTTCCGCTCGTTTTCGACCCCTAGAATCCATCCTACGAAGGTCTCTGCGAGACGCCATGTTGCATTCCAAGCATATCGCGTTCTGTACGAAAACAAGCTACTCAACGACTATCTCCTGCCGCTCACAAGTACCCCGGAACCCGACCAGGAAAGTGAGGTGCAGCTTCTGCTGAAAGACGTCGAGAAGCGTGAAGGTACGGCACTGGTCTCGAGCCAAATGGATCCTTGGCATGTCTCTGGCGTCAGCGAGTCAGGCGCGCGATGGTGGTCGATAACATTAGAGGTGGATGGACTTCCCCCATTGCGCATGCTGACCCAGGCCGCTCTCCCTCCGCTCAAGACTGACGAGCTCCCTGTCATACATACACGCGAATACCCCCCGTTCAAAGTGCGTGTCGTGGGGGACCAATCACCCATCATCGCTGGCGACGATGATGGCATTCTGGCGCGTGCGAAAGAGTTTACACGTCGTCTTTTCTGGCCTATGTATAACTCGCGCATGAAATGGGATCAGACCGACTTCCTTCATCTCTTCATTCCTGTGGACGAGTCTCCAAACGTTTGGGACGAGCGAAGGGTCCTGGCCTCTGACCCCGGTTTGTTCCCCAGTGACTCGCAGGCGCTTTTCTCCACCTTCTCATCGTTCATGCGCCATTACGGTCAAGTAGATGGCATCCACGTTGTAAGCGGGACAGGACTCACTTGGAAATTTTTCAAGTTCATACGAATGCGAAATACGCCCATTACCATAGAGGAGAAAGCGGACCTCGTGAGGCGATATGTGCGTAGGCGCGACGACAATGCTGCTGGACTCGAAATAACGTACCCACTAATCGAAGCACGGCCCATCGTCAAGCGCAACTTTCTCAATCCGATGCCGGATGAGTCAAAAGGGATGGATGCTGTGAGCCAGAAGACCGTGCCGCTTCTGCAGCACTCCACCATGGTAGCACTCATCTCGTCTCACGAAGTACAATACGCGCTATGGACTCCGTCGATCATCAGGCACCTCCAGGTAGCCTGCACCGTCTCTTCCATGAGAGATACCTTGTTCATCGGGACCCCTCTGGCTCAGATTCCCTCAAATCTGCTCTTGACCGCGATTACGATGCCAGTCGCCAAAGAACGCTCCCATTACCAACGTCTTGAGACACTCGGCGACACCACTCTCAAGTATGTAGTGAGCATTCAACTTCTCTCAGCGCATCCTCTTTGGCACGAGGGGTACCTGGCGAGACGCAAGGACCACGCGGTCTCAAATGCCAATCTTGCCAAGATGGCGATCGAGCGGAAGTTATACAAGTGGATCATCCGAGATATTTTTATACCCAAGAAGTGGAAGCCGAGGCGAGCGTCCGATCCGGCTGCGTTGGTGTTCGATGAAACGTCACAGTCATCGCCTGACATGGCCGAGATGACAGAAAAACAGAAGAGGAGAGTCAGCGTCGCACGGAATCTATCGACGAAGGTATTGGCTGACGTCGTAGAGGCTCTCATCGGCGCTGCGTATTTTCACGGTGGTTTCGCGACAGGAATTGAATGCATGAAGGTTTTTGATCTTGATCTTTCGTGGAGACCCCTCTCAGAATGCATCGACGCCATGTATTCACGCGTCATCGACTTCGCGAATTACCCAACGCAAATTGCCGTCGTGGAGGGCATCTTGGGTTACACGTTCCGTCGCAAAACGATTGCTGTGGAAGCCCTCACACATGCGAGCTACCAAAGCGACTTGGAAACAATCTCTTACGAGCGCATGGAATTCCTTGGAGACGCCGTTCTCGACATGCTGGTCACAGACTACCTCTATCGCGCGCCAGGGAACTATAGTCCAGGAAACATACACTCCATCAAGACAGCCGTGGTGAATGCTCACTTCCTTGCGATGTTGTGCCTACGCGCATCCACCGAGTTGCCTGTGGTTATGCCGGCATGGTCGCAAGACAGTGGAGTGACAGTGACGGAGGGCTGGCAGCGCCTATACCTCTACAGATGTCTCTTGCATTCAAATGTTCACATTTTGGACGAGCAGCGCGCCACGTTTGCTCGATGGGAGCGTCCAGGTGGCCGCGACAAGATCGAGGCTGCGCTCGCAGAGGGACGCGCTTTCCCTTGGTCAGCCTTAACGTCATTGCAGGCACCGAAATTCCTAAGCGATATGTTTGAGAGCCTGCTCGGGGCTGTCTACCTTGATTCTCGTGGAGACCTTGACATCGTGCGGGACGTGCTCGGGCGCCTGGGTCACTGGGAAGTCTTGGAGCGCATCGTCAACCGCGATACGGACGTGCAGCACCCCGTCTCGCGTTTGTATATGTGGGCAGGCAGACACCACGAGAAGGTGAAGTGTAGTTCCTCCAAAAGAGATGGAAAGATGGTCAGCTGTTCGGTCCTCTGGGATGATTATGAGATCACCAAGGTCGAGGACGAATGGCGCGGGCGGATCAGCCAGGAGGACGTCCGCTTCAAAGCAGCAGAGGAGGCTATCGCGTTATTGGAGGACCCGGTTTCGTTGCTGCAGATCTGGCTTGCGAAGCGTGATCGGAGTATAGATTACTCCACGGAGGAGGCTGGGGGCGTATGGACCTGTACCGCGATTGTTGACAGCACAAGGATCGCTACGGTCCAGTCACCTGTCCAGCCGGGATCGGGCGAGAAGACCGTGACAGATTTGAAGCGAGCAGCAGCCGCAGAAGCTTTCAAGAAATTGGAAGAACCTGTACACTGGCTCGCTTTCCTATCAGTGCAGCATGACTTCGAAGTGGGATACCAGATTTACGAAGAGGAAGGGCGGAAGGTTTGTTGTGTGCACGTGGACGGTTACGAGGCTAGCAGGGTGAAGAACGCTATCAAGGGTGCTGGTACCGAAAGGGATTTGATGAGAAAGGCAGCAAAGGAAGCTATAGAGGGAGTAGAGCTACAAATTGCGACGAGAACGGAGGGTTCGTCGGACAAAGATTGGGAGATTAACTGATAAGAAAGATCTCAGCTAGATAGTTTAATATAGTATAGTACCCTTACACCTCATCCACCATGTCATCACTTGACAGTGCTGTCCTCAATCAGATTCTAAACCAACTCGCATCCTTGCAACTCTCACAGCAAGTCTTGCAAGCCAAGGTTGTTTCATCCTTCTTTGTTCGTTTCCGATTATAGTGCTAAAACGTCAGCTACTGTATAGCTTGACGCTTTGGCCAACCCAGCATCGCCTGGACTACAACCCGTGGGAAGCAATGAGCCCCCTGGCCCAACACGCGCTTCTCTCTCAACCCTCGACGGGGTTTCGTCCTCACTACCCTCGGCTCCTGTCCCGTCGACAGCAACTGCGCTCGAGGAAAAGGGTGTGGATGGCATTTCGTCAGAAAAGGAGCGCGAAAAGATTCTATACCCCGGCCGTGTCACGTTGACCAGTGAGTCTTTTGACGACCTCTTTTTCCTCTTCCCCTCGTCGTGTCTGGGCGCTCGATTACACATCCGCCACATGACCAGCCTGAGCACGGTCTCAGTCTCCTCTTTCTGGAAGTATTCCACTTTCCCGACATGCCACTGGGTGTTGCCAGTCGCCTTCTTACACGGAGTCTTCTCATCTATCCATTTATTTGGCGCACTGACTAGCGCCATAGCATATCCCGATCAACACGGCGTCAAACCCGTCCCGTTGAAATGGGGTGCCGAGAGCGCCACCGAACGCGGTCCCGTAATCCCTTCGCGCCTTCCCTCATCCATCAAGCAGCGCAATGCCATCGGCGCACACTCAGGATCTTATTCCATCTACCGGGCTCTCGCCGTGGCAATGGGAACTCTTGTCCCCACGCATAAACCGGACTATGCGCGAACGGAGCCACCGGTGGCTATTCCGCCAAATCCTGCTTGGTTCGATGCAAGCAAAATTGTCTCTTTTGACCCGTGGGGTCACCTCACAACACAGGTTTTCCGCTCAGAATCGGCCAGTGGCTTGGACGTCAGGCCCAGCATTGCAGTCACCAAGGCGCATATCAAGCTCAGCGAGATTGACGAATCGTCGCGCAAGGGCGATATTGTTGTGGATGGGAAAGTGGTGCTGAAGAGCGCTTCCTTGTTCAATGCTGATGGGACGACAAGCACGGCGGATCCTGGCGTGGAGATTAATGTAAGCAAGGCTGCAGTAGAGCCAGTGTGGTATTTGCCAGGCGTCGCAGAGCGTTTTAAGATGTGAGCATCTCCGCTATTCCAAATGACCCACGCTGACAACACTGGACACAGGTCAGAGAGCTTTCTCCGCCGAGCTCTGTTTGAAGAAACGGGTGGGATGTACCCGGAACTAGTCACACGACCAGACATTAAGGTTTTCTTACCACCCATTGGCGGCATGACTGTCTATGTCTGTACGCTATCACTCCCATGCTCTCTATCATTTCCACTTTAATCACGTATCCTACCCTGCAGTCGGCCCAGCTTCATATCTATCAGATGAAAGCAAAGTGCTCACATTACGCGTGCACGATGAATGTAGGTCAGCTTCTCTGACTAGATGCCCAGTCCTTACCCTTCCCCCAGGCAACGGTTCGGATGTGTTTGGCTCGGACATCTGCACATGCAAACCGTACCTCGTATTCGCAATCGAGGAGTGCATCCGTACGGCGCAACGAGGCGGCGTTGGAGTTGTCGTGTACTTTCGCAAGGAAGGCCGTGCGCTTGGCGAGGTGACGAAATATCTTGTCTACAACCTCCGCAAGCGTGGCGGCGACTCGGCAGACAAGTATTTCCGTGCAACAGAGCTGATCGCGGGCGTGAAGGACATGCGCTTCCAGGCTCTCATGCCAGACGTACTGCACTGGCTGGGAATTAAGAAGGTCGATAACATGGTTTCTATGAGTGATATGTACGTGCCTATGCCTATGCCTTCGATTCTGGTCTCTCTTTTCTCCGTGCTGACATACGTGCGTTTCACGTAGGAAATACGATGCCATCGTCCAGTCAGGTATTCCGATCCTCAGGCGCTACGACATCCCTGGTGCGTTGTTCTTGTCATTGTTTTGCAATAAAGCTGTCCAAGTATGGCTAATGATCCGGTACATGCGTAGAACACCTGATCCCGATGGACTCGCGTGTTGAAATCGACGCGAAGATTGCGGCCGGATACTTCACAAGCGGAAAGAGTATTGCAACCGAAGACCTCGTTAAGACCGTGGGGCGAACTTGGGAGGAGACCGAACACTGATGTTTTTTGTCACCTGCCCGGCCAATTGTATAACCTGTAGGATTCTGTAGGATATAATGTAAAGAAATGTAATGTAACGGGCGGTAAAAACTGGGTATCTCAGTAAGGTCCGCGATTTGTGTAGACGTACGTGTGACCGACCATACCGATCCATGTTGCTTTGGATCGCTGCCCGTCTTCGCCGTGTCAAACGCTGCACTCATACCTACGCGCTCTCACTCCCTCCCTTAACCATAACAAGTAATACCCTACGCACCGCCAGTCCACTCGCAGGCTTCCTGGTGCAACCCAGCCCCAATGCTGATCCGCCGTCAGGATGGCTAGTCCTGTCTGCGTTCGTCGGGCTTCCCATTGCGCTATGGGCATACAAGGTCCGCCTTGTAGAATGATTCCGAGATTACCATATACTTCGCTGAAAGATTCCGGGGTGTGCACCGACACAGTGCTTGATGCTAGTCGTATTCCAACGGAAAATAATTTACATGGGTCATTAATCGCGCCGCTGCCAATGCGTTTCCAGCGCCTTCCCCGTATACTAAAGTTTGTTGGCAGGATACGCCCCTCCTGGTTCAAGGACGGAGGCTCTTAGGGACGTTTACCCCGAATGCACACCGAAAGGGATCCACATCGAAGAGCTCTCCATTCCCAGTTCCCTACCAAACACGGTCCGACTTTCGACTCTATTGCTGCGCCAGCGCGACATGAACTCTCCTCCTACACATGTCATCGTTTATTGTCAAGGTATCTGTTGTCTTTTCTCTTCTCTTCGTACAATTTTCACCGTCTTGTAACAGGCAACGCTGGAAACCCACTCCACCGCATCCCTGTCTTCACTACTCTGTTGAATGCTATCCCATCATTGGCCGTCTTCGCGCCAGCCCCACGTTCATATTGGACATCCTCAGGTACAGCACGTCCCACCCAGGCCGGTCTCACCGCCGACTACACCGCCGCGTTAGCCTTCGTGGCTTCCCGCTTCCCAACATCGCGCTTGACAGTCTACGGCCACTCTCTCGGCGCGTCCATCGCGCTCTGCCTCCTGGCACCTCGCACGGATGTATCGAAAACTGCCGCCGTGGTGCACGGCCTTGTGCTCGAAAATCCATTCACGAGTGTGCCTGACATGCTCCGCGTGCTCTACCCACAACGCCTGCTGCCCTACCGCTATCTCGGCCCATTCGTGTGGGACCGATGGGACACGCGCGCTGCCGTAACCTCACATACATTTCCACGCGACCTCGCGCGGCGTGCGATGGTGCTAGTCAGTGAACGTGATGAAGTCGTCCCGCCGGCGATGGGTAAGGAGATATTCGGTGCTCTGCGGGCATCTGGGGTTAATCAGGAAGGAGGTGTCGGTGGTAGTATGCAGATGCAGGAGCCCCTGGGGCGGTTCGTGGTGGTAGAGGGGGCACTGCATGAGGACGCGTGGCAGTATCGGGAGTGGACACGGGCAATGAAGAAGTACTTGGAGGATATCTACTAAGAGGGTAAGAGGCACGCAGACACGGTAATTGCCGGGCCACTACAGGACCAAGTCGATTAACCCTTTGTCAACCTTTGGCTCTGAATACCACCATGCCCGTTGTTCAATTTGCACAGTTCTCATCCATCGTTCAGCCAACATTCTGGCACGAACTCAGTCGGCTTAAGCTCGAGGTCCTCCGTCTGTCGGACGAGACAGTCACACTTACGGCAACTTACTCAACCGGGCGTACAGTCAAAGACCGGAACACGGGACAGGACGTCGCATTAGGCTGTAACATTGCATTGGGCGGAGAAGGACTCTCGGAGAATTATAGGTGTGTATATCTTAGAATCCGTTCCGATGGGCGCTCATTATACCAGCCCACCTCATCTCTCCGTTCCGGCTCGGGGGATCTTGAAGAATTATAACACAATTGAGGAGTTCAAGAACGCCGACAAGCGTGCCTTGTTTAATAAGTTATCGGATGAGGTATGTGTTACATTTCTCCGTCGTCTCCACTACGAGCTCGCTTGGATAAGAGCTTACTGATGACGGGTGCCAATGGCCTCGCACCATAGATTTGGGATAGCATCATCCAGAACCATGACGCTACATCGCTAACAAGATTCCTACTCATCACCTTCACCGACCTCAAAAAATACAAATTCTACTATTGGTTCGCGTTTCCCGCTTTTGCTGCCCAGCCGTTGTGGGAGATCGATGATGGCTGGACGGCGGCGGAGTCGCACTTTTCGGAAGCTCAGCTCAGTTCTCTCACGAAGCAACTTTCCCTTCAAGCGCGCGCATTCTTCATTGTACGGCCTGCGCAGGGCGACAGTGTTGAGGTTGCCCCTGTGCAGGACTTTACCGCTTTCTTTGAAAATGTGCCTGAGCAATCGGTGCGTAGTTGAATCTCGTATATCATCTTACAAGTGTGTGGCAGGCGATGACGCCCGATGGCTTTCAGCGAACGATTGGTTTCCTTGACCCTTCTGCACAAGCTTCCGCACCAGGATGGCCTCTTCGTAATCTCCTCGCCTACCTTCGCGCAGTGCACCGAGAAGCGACGCGGGCCGTGCGGGTACTATGCTGGCGTGGCGATGCATCGTCGAGTCGTTTCGGTATTTTGCGCGGCGGTCCAACGAGCGCTGAGAAGCAGAATGTCGTGGGGTGGGAAAAGAATGTACAAGGTAAACTGGGCCCGCGAGTCGCCGATCTTGCGCCCATGATGGACCCCAAAAGGTCGGGTCATATCTTTCACTGTGCCAGCACGCTGAAAATCTAGACTGGAAACGACAGACTCGCAGACCAGGCAGTGGACCTGAATCTGAAGTTGATGCGCTGGCGGATTCTCCCCGCCCTCGACCTGGAGAAGGTTGCACAAACGCGTTGCCTATTGCTTGGCGCGGGCACCCTTGGGTGCTACGTTGCACGTACGCTCATGGTCAGTCGTCTTGCCCTCGAGGGCGCGGATTCCTTTCTTTTCTTTTGACATGGATTGCAGGGTTGGGGTATCCGTAAAATCACTCTCGTTGATTCGGGCAAAGTGTCCTTCTCGAACCCTGTGCGACAACCGTTATTCGAATTTGACGACTGCCTCCATGGCGGCAGGCCAAAAGCCGAGGCTGCCGCCGAGCGGTTGAAGAAAATTTTCCCGGGGGTTGTACGTGCAAACGCATATCATACACACAGAATCATGCCAACGATGCCTCCAGGATGCCGAGGGAGTGACTCTTTCCATTCCGATGCCGGGTCATCCAATCCCACCAGGGTCTGAGGAACAGACCAAGGCGGATGTTAATGCCCTCGAGAATCTCTTTGACACCCACGATGCCGTCTTTCTCTTGATGGACTCACGTGAGAGCCGCTGGCTTCCAACAGTGCTCGGCTCGGCGAAGGACAAGGCACGTCGGTTCTTTCCCTGACTCCCTCATTGTCTGATTCTTGTGCAGATTGTACTGAACGCCGCGCTGGGCTTTGACTCTTACCTCGTTATGCGCCATGGTGCGCGCGAGAAACCTGCGCATGGTTCACCAAGACTCGGCTGTTACTATTGCAATGATATCGTGGCTCCTGCAGACGTCCGTTTTTTATATATGTCTTAGGTTCCTGATGACTGACCAAGTTACTGCCTGCATATCAATGACGCACAGTCGCTTACAGATCGCACACTAGATCAGATGTGTACCGTGACCCGTCCAGGGCTCGCGCCAATCGCGTCTGCGACAGCCGTAGAGCTCCTTGTTTCACTCCTCCAGCATCCTCTAGGGTGAGTCCTGCTCGGTCTGGGCGAACGATGAATGTCGGGGTCTTATAACCACTTTTCAGCCTCCACGCATCTGCGCCACCACCCGGGCAAGATGCCCAGCAGCCCGAACGGGAAGACGAGGGAAGTGTATTAGGTCTTGTTCCGCATCAGTTGCGCGGATTTCTCGCGCAGTTCCGCAATATGCGGATCGTTGGTGCCGCATACGACCGTTGTACAGGGTGCAGTGAGACGGTATGCCAGGATGTCCTGACAATGAGCAGAATGGCTGACCCGATGATGAATGTTTTTGGCCATGGCAGGTCCTCAGAGCGTACGAGACGGAAGGATTTGCCATGTTGTTGAAAGCATTCAACGAATCGGGATTCCTGGAGAACCTGACGGGTCTGGATAAGTTGCATGCCGAAGGTGAACAAGCGTTGGAAGCGGTGGATTGGGAGGAGGAAGGGGAGGGAGCAGACGAGGACTTTTGAAAGATGCGGGGAAATCACATTTATCTACCCAACAAATAATACCCTGAACGCTAGACCTTTTCTGACAAATATTTTGATTGACGCCGTCAACGACGCATTGTAACTGGCGGCGAGATTTGGTCGTTGTACAATACACGAATCTAATAAGGGTTTGCCCGAATCGCATCCGAGTCCGCACCGATGAATGTCCATAGGAATAGAACAAATTGATCAACAAAGACGCCCTCGAGGTCTTGTCGATATTCGGAACAGTTATTAACTATACTAATAGCTGGGTACATGGTCAATATAAAGTCACATCATGATAGACCATTGGTTTTTTGGCTAGCAGATTCACTTCACGCGCGTTCCCCACTACTACAGAGGGCACGGCCAACCCTATCGTATACCACCCTTCCACCCACCCACAAATAGAACAAGACATTACGACGCCATGTTCATCTATCGTGCACCTTAAACAACCACTGATTGCTCCTGCGCAGGCTGTGTCCGCTGTTGTTGTTGTCCAGTCCGACTGAGCGCGGCACCGAGCGCCTGCGTCCGGATGCTCAGCCCACGGGTCTTCTCGATGACCGACTGGTATATCGGCAGAGCCGGGCGGTGGATTTCGATGACATTCTACAGAATAATTGTCAGTCTGGAAAGGGTCGATATGAAGGGAACACGGGATAATGCCTTTTCAAGGTCGATCTTGGCGTCGGCGGCCATCCGAGTGTCGCGGATGAGGTTGACAATCCATTTCTCGCCTTCATCTGGGGTAAGGTTGAGGCGGGCAGAGAGGTCGCTTATGGCAAAATAAGACGGTCAGTTCTCTTTCTCACTACCTTACAGATCACGCGAATGAAACGTACGCGATGTCGATCCGCTGATGAATGCGGCAGTACGCCTCACTGATGAGGTACCGTGCGTTATCAAGAAATTCCTCTCTTATCTCGCTCAGGAAGAAATCATTCCCGACGACGCGTTCTGCGAGCTGCAACTGACGCTGCGCGGCTTCGAAATCAAACTCGACGTAAAGTTCCTTGAGGAACTTTGTAACCGGGTCCGAATACTGATACTCTTCCAACTGCACAACCTTGACAACCTCCCGTATTGCATGCCGTACGCGCGAGCTCACGGGCGTCGCCGCGGCTGCACTCGCCGCCTGCGACCTGCGGGAGAGGACGGCAGCGACGGCGAGGTAGCGCAGGACCCAGGGTGCGGCGGATTGGATGGTGTTGAGATAGGCGGGTGAGAGGAATGTTTCGAGGAGAAGAGTGCGACCTGTTGGGTGGTTGAAATATACAAAGAGGGACCAATGCACGAGCCAAGTGCGTGAGTGTAGGGTCCCGAGTGGTGGTTCCACGTGCGAGGAAGGTGTTGCCCCCGCCGCGGAGGAAGTGGTCGGGGCGGCTCCCGCTCGCGCATCGAGCGTTTCGCGCAGTGTGTTGAGCTCCTCTAGTGCCACGTCCCATTTCCCTGTGAGGATGTCCGAGGCGAGTTTGCCCCAGTGCGCCGAGGTGTTCAAATCAGTGTCGGTGGAAAGCACACGGAAGTGGTAGAGGTAGTCGGCGGCGCCAGAGTAATTCCCGTACGTGTACTGAAACTTCCCAAAGTTGTATAACGCTGTAATTTGTTCGAGGGTGAGCTGCGATAAAAGAGGGAGAAAAAGTCGGCGTCAAAAAGTTGAGCCCGTATAAAACATCATCACTCACACCGTAGTTATCTTTTAGATAGGTCAGGTTTTGGTTTTTGTCCTGGCGCAGAGCCTGGGCAACGTCTGGGTTCTCGATCACATCCAGGACAGCTTGGGCCTCTTGCTGAAGTTGCTCGTTTATCGCCACTGCTTTTTCTCTCTTGGCAGCAAATTCTAAATTATACGCCTACGTAAGAAAGGGTATATAAGGGTAAAAGTCTGAGGAATTTCACACCTTGTGGGACCTCGGAATCGTTCAACTGCTCATAGAGAGATACGATGTAATCGACCATGTTTGTGCCTTTTGCGAGTTCATATTGAGCAGCGACGACTTGTTCCGGGGCGAAAAGACCGCTTTCGTGAAGATGTGAGAGCAAAGGAAAGACAAGATGTCGATCCAAGTAAGGAATAATCGTGCTTGTGAGGTCGTATTCAGCCATTTCAGCTTTGCTCGTCGTTGTTTGAGATACTGAATACTCTCTGTCACGTGCGCGTCAGACGCACGACTCTCTCGCACCCGAACCACGACCTACTATGACTACTGTCACAAAAAATCTCCCCTGGTTCATTAAAGATCTCGGTATATCGATAATAGGACAGGTCCGTATCTTTGGACGTGCTCATTTGCCATATGCCTTACGAGTGGCTTAATTTTCAACAGAAATGCTATGTCTCCCTCGTAGAGAATCTCAACGTTGAAGATGTCGACTGCATCAAGTATTCATTATCCAAGGGAATTGGCGTCGGGATAGTCGTCGGTGGATCGATAATGAAAGTCCCCCAACTTGTTCTTAGTACGCTGCGTTCCCTCCGTCCCCTACCCCGCTTACCTTCCCTTAGTCCTTAGAGCCCAATCTGCGCGTGGCCTCTCCCTAGCTGCCTACATCCTAGAAACATCTTCATATGCCATAACCCTCACATACTCCTGGAGGAACGCTTTTCCCTTTTCCACATATGGAGAAAACCTTTTCCTCACCATCCAAAACCTCTTCATTACCCTTCTCATTATCCTCTACAACCCATCCTCATCTCGCAGACTCGCAACCTCCCCCACACCCAATCCGACAGGCAAGATTCTACTCGCTCTACTCGCTCTTATAGCAGCAAGCATCGCCCTCTTCACCGCACCGGCTAGCGTGCTTGCAGTCGCACAACTCTGCACGCTCCCTCTCTCCCTGTTCTCCAAACTCCCCCAAATCTTGCAGAATCACCGCGCCCGTAGCACGGGCCAGCTTTCTACCTTTGCTGTCGTTTCCCAGATCGGGGGCTGCGCCGCCCGACTATTTACCACTTCGCAAGAGGTCAACGATCCTCTCGTGGCAGCCGGGTTCGCCCTCGCTCTTGTTCTCAATTTCATCGTGGGCATACAGATGTATGTCTACTGGGGCAAGGGCAGTGGCGCCAGTGTCGTCGCGGGACACGAGAAGGCGCGCGATGAATTTCCGCTCGGAGGAGGGAGGGAGATTGGTGGCTACGGACGGGAAAAGGTCGATATTGTTGTACAACCCCAGAGCCCGTCGTCGTATCCGCCGACCCATCAGCATTCGCAATCTCCTGCGTATGGGCGTAAGTGGGCACGCAAGGTTGACTAGACGCATTCATCTGTTCATTCTGTGCGGGGCTTGGTGACGTTACCGCTGCGTCGACACATGCGCATCCTCAAGTCACCCCCACGATGATCCCTTTTTTATGCAGTATGGATTCGCACATTCAGGTCAATTTATAATATTAGTTTGTTCAAATATTAAACGGTGTGTAGGGTTGCTTACAGGTGTTCTCTGGTTCTGTGGATTCCGCCACTGTCTTCAGTTCGCAGACCGTGACACTATCGGTGGTATGGACGGTCTGTGTAACAGGCAACGCCTCAGTAGGACTATCGAGGACCGATGCGATCGTATCCAATGGCCTGGGCAGCCTAGTGTTAGTCCGACTTAAACTGCTTGTACGTACCAAAGTTGATAAAATCAAGTCACATTGGATTCGAGATCATCATAATCGAGTTCTGGTTCATTATAGCGCCTGAGCGTGAAGTAAAGTAGGTGTCTTGTCCTTCGCAGATCCAATCACCATTAAAAGCCAGCGGCTTTCACGTGTGTCTATCAAAAAGAAAGACGGCGTCGTGTGTCTCAGAGAGATTCTCAAGGACATTAACATCCGCCTTGGTCTGTTCCTGTACACGCTGGCTGCTAAATAATTGTTCGGAATTACGACCCGACTACTCTCTCACTATACAACGTCGTCGTCTGGGTAGAGCTGTTGAGGTATTAAGCAACAAGCTCTGCAACATTGAGAACCGCGTGCGTGGTACTGTACATACCTTTCCTGGGTTCATGATCCCGAGGGGGTCTATCGCCCGCTTGATCGCCTTCATCAGTCCCACTGTGCCCTCACCGAGCTCCTCAACCAAGAATTCCTTCTTTCCAATCCCGACTCCATGTTCACCGGTACCTGGAATGCATGAAGTTTTCAAGGTGAGGGAAAGGAGAGAAACGAGGTGGGTGGAAGAGGAAGGATATTCACAAGTTCCATCGAGGGCGAGAGCACGCTTGACTATGCGGTGTACGAGACCGCGCACGGTGTTGAGCTCGTCATCCGTCTTAAAAAGTAGGAGGGAGTGGAAATTTCCTGTGCGATTGATCATCATTTATTAGCCCTCTCAAATGGAATCGAGTTCGACCTATGGCCTTCTGCAAGGATAATAATTCACCATCCCCTGCATGACCAATGATAGAATACAAAATGCCAGAGCGTTCGATGTCTTGTTGAGTCTCGTACACAAGTTGTGGGAGCCTGGAAATGGGGACACTGTGCAACTTTCAAAGTGAGCATTGGCAGGGGAAGAAGCCCACGCGCAAAGCACGACTTCGATGAAGGCATCTCTCGCGCGCGCAAAGGTTATGATGAGCTGGACGTACCATACGTCCGTAGTCCAGGCCCTTGATCCTTCACCCGCGTACGCCAAACTGGAGTACAGCACATTCTTCCGATCCGTCCATATCGCTTCGGCCTCCTCCTGAGTTCTCGCTGGCCAGAAATTAACACCGCCATGCTTTTTTACGGTCTTTTTGACCACCTCTATGGACTCAGATAGCGCGCCGGGCGTCGCACCCTGCAGCTTGAAGAACAAGTGATCGGCGATGTCGTACCGACGAGCAGGATTGCCCGCAGTCATGGTGGCGTGCATGGACGCAGCGTCCACGAGTTCGATGCATTCTATGTAGACGTTAGGAGTTCGAGAAAGAAGAAGAGACGATATAATCATAAAAATAGAAATAGCGCACGAATGCCGATTCCCGTGTTTAGGATTTCGATAACAGCCTCGCTGGCCTTGCGCATGTTGGGAAATCGTACTGTCGCGACCGTGGTTGGGACAATGGGTACAAGGCGGATGGTCATTTCTGTGATGATGCCGAGGGTTCCTTCTGCGCCGATAAACAGCTTAGTCGTGTCGAATCCGGCCGACGACTTGCGCGATCGACGTCTCGTTTTTATCACCTCCCCAGAGGGAAGGACAACGGTCTGTCGAGGGAAGATCAGCATACCACGGCAGACAATTACAGCATACTCACCGCATTCAAAAACCATTCACCCTTTGCTGTGCCATAGCGGACCGCGTTGGCTATTGCAAGAAGGGGGCATCAGAGAATGTGGGAGTACAGTCAGGATCGCGCTGACTTCCGGAGCAGCCAGTGCTAAGCATGCCACCAACAGTCGCCGTGGGGCCCGGATCGAGCTACGGACGGACGTTAAAGACCAAGGATTCGGGGACACCTTCAGCTTTGCCACGTACAGGAAAGAATAACGGTATGCCCTTCTCCTTCAAAGCCTCGTTGATTTCCACCCATCCTACGCCCGGCTGGCAGACAAGGTCCGAATCCTCTTCTGAAAGGTAGAGTTTCTTGGATCAGCAGCGGAGATCGCAGATTGGAGAGAGAAACACACCATGAATAGCAATAATCCTATCCATTCCAGACATGTCGACGCATATGCCCCCACTTTTCCACTGCAGAGGTAGAACGAACAATGTGTTTAGAAAATGACCGCCTGGTAATGTATCAGGGAGGCGGTTACGCACACCTGCAAAATGACCTTCCAGGCTTGTTCCACCGGAGTAAGGGATGATGGGCATTCGGTACTTTCTTGCAACGTTGACAATCCTCACGACATCCTCAGTCGAGTCCGGATAGACCACGACGCTATGCGGACATCCTATCCAAAAGTGGCCCAAATGTCAACAAACTATGTGTTAGTGTCCGAGTGGCATGGCGTACCAGGGTGATATGCGTTGGGGGAAAACCCATGAGCCTCCAATTGGTCCTCATCTGTCGTCACCGCGTCCTTCGAGAATAGAGTTTTGAGATCCTCTATTGCACGAGCAAAGTCCTCTGGTGTGCCGTAGACTGGTTTTTGTGGGGGAGTTTCGATGGCACGACGTACGCCCACATAGTAGCCTCCCAGCCCTAACGCAACACTCCCTAATGCCAAAGCAAACACGTTTGACGAGGACGCGTTGCCCGTATTTCTAGCAGTTGCTGTGTGAACCTGACGGAGGTAGTGGGGATGTATGTGCTTCCTCCCACTCAAACCACTTGTCAGCGAGGCAGGCACTCGTCGAGAGATGTAGGTCCTCCTTAGTAACAACATGCTGCTCGAAGTTGTATTTGAAGTGGTATGTTCCCGAAGCTCGGTGCTATACAGTAACACCTTACAGATTTCTCCGTGTTGCGCTCAGAGCGGATGACACGAGGGACGTCGGCGCACCCGATAAAACAAGCGCGCCACCACGACAAACAGCATCTTCTTCTCACAACAACCTGAGGGCGTGCTGTTTGAAATGCGAACGCCAGGCCTAGGCGACTAAGAGCAAATTCGCAACCAGACAACGTGGCTCTCCCATGTCAGTGGTATGTCTCTAATGATGTATTTCGTAGGTAATATGATGTTATGCTTCTACTATCCATCTTTACGTGTACTTGTACTGTATAATATATAATATCGCTACACTGGTTCTGCTCTTCGCAGAGTGGTCATTACGCAACGTGGATGGAAGGGAAAAGAGTGCAAGTAATAATGATACATAAATGACCAAGGAATGACACCGATTAGCCATATTGCGACCGTCGAGGTGGTCGCGGCGGGACGTAAGGTCCAGGAGACTGCGCCGCACGCACCCAGTGAGACCGATCTCCCACAGGGATGGGCTCATTTTCGTTTAGTACCACGTCTGATGGGTCTGGATCTATCGTGTGGTGTGGCGAGACATCAAAACTCTCTTCTTCCTCATTCAGTTGTGGCAGTGGTTGCGGTGGCTGTTGCCATACACGCCCATATTGGGGCTGGTAATATGGAAGCGTGGCTGCGGCTACTCTTGGCCTGTCCCAATCGTTTCTCCTGGCGGATGACGATGATGTACGCCTTAAGGACGACGATCGGTGGCTCGGGGGCCGTTCTCGGGGCCGGCGGATAGTGAAGGGATGGTCGCGGCCCGCCCGACCAGGGGTGATACTGTCCCACCAGACATTTGGGTTCGACGGCAGCGGTTGCTCACGAACGGGTTCGGGTTCAGGGTCGCGCTCGGTTCTGGATTGCTGGTTCTCCACGACGACAGCACTTTCATACTGGTCTTGTAGAAGCGGGGGCGTGATGGTGAGATGTATGGGGGACGTGTCGAGAGGGGGAAGTTGTGGGGCCGAAGAGTGTTTGCTTTTTCCGTCATCGAACCATGCTACTTCGTATATCGGTGTGGACCATAGATCCAAATGCACGCGCAAATGGGAAACGCACAGCGCCAGAACCGCAACAAAGTAGCCGAGCACTTGAAACGAATAGGAGCGCAGTCAGTACACACACCAACGGTGAAAAGGGGATACGAAAGTTGGAGAGACTCACGCAAGGTCGCGGCTAACCAGGATATAGGAACGAGGATGGTGATGGAAGCGCAGATCGAAAGTGGTGCTCTTGCGTCGCAGAACGTAGGTGGGCCACTCAACGTGACATCGATGCTTGCCGCTGTTTGTCGCGAAAAAGTTGATTTAGTGACCACGACACGGCACAGCCCAGGAAAGAGGGTAGGAGACTGTACTCTACCTATTTGCAGCACAGTGAAAATCCCTGTCCAAACACATTCGAATGTGACCTGCGACGTGGAGAACGACAAAAATCTAATGTTCGTCAATGCCCTGTGGGAAAAAGTTTGAGTGAACAAACTGATTGTTGAACGGGGCGAGATGCACACGTACATGGTGACGAAGAGGCACATTGCAATCCCGTTAAATATGAGGAAGATAGACGCTCCAGCAACTATCGAGAGACAAAGAAAAAACTCGGTCAGAATCCCCAGCTGGGTTTGCTAATGCTCACCGTTGGCTCCAGCTGCCCGACTCGCGCCCACATTCCAAGCTGCGAATCCCAGCGCAGTCAAGCTCAAATAAACTAATAAAGCTACTGCAGCGTGAGTAGGTGCCCATGGATGCTCAAGATATTTTGTCTCGTACTGACAGAAAACGACAAATCGGGCAAGCAGGAAGGGGCTACTGATCACCAGGGGACGGGAAGGGGTCCGAGGGAGTCCCTGCTCGAGAATCCGACCGGACATTCTCTCTATCGAAGAGCGGATGTTCGAGGTGTAGGAGTGAGGGACAGGGGACGAAGGGCGGAGGAAGAAATGAACATAAAGTAGACAATGAGACACTCCTTATGGGCAATTGAGAAGAAATATGTTGTTGAAGCTTGAAGAATAAACCATAGCCGGTGTCTCCATCTCTACCTGGTTTTGTTGGCCGCACGCAGACAATGCAGTTCGAGACAAGAACAACAATGAACTCACACCATTACCAAATCAACAAAATGTCATGTCATGGCTGTGCACCGGCCCATGTTTCGTGGCCCATGTTTCAATCCACGCGTTCCAATTCGAGAGTACACATACAACATATAATTTATCCCATGGAAGACAACCCAACCCGACACGGAAACGTAGCATAACGAATGGACGACGAGCGCGCCGCGCCCAGACAGAGGCAGAGTTCACAGAGACCCGATTATGATGTACGATGGTCCAACCCCACATACTCGGCATAATAATGATTGTACAAACCAAGTCCGTATTCGGACATATCCAGGTCAAGGTTGACCCGAAATTCCTCCATCAAACTACGGCAGACTTGGCGGTAGACCCTCCCTCGCCTCGCGCGGGGCCATAGAGACAGACGGATGCTCAGAAGCGGGCACTTTCTTCCGAACTACTGTCTGTCTTGGCAGTGGGTGTGACATAATATCCGGGCGAGGCCAATTCAACAATGGCGGTGGTCCACCACTGTCAGACAGTGAATTGCGGAAATGCTGGGAGTGGGTAGCCCGTGGAGGGAAGAGCGGTGGGCGTCCGACGGGGGGTCCTAAGGCGGCTTGGACGTGCGAGGGATAGAGCGTGGTGAGAAGCGTGGACACTGGCCTGGCCTGCTGTGTCACAGATTGCCGCGTATAACGCTCATTGATCCCAGACTCTCGTTCAGGCCTACGTCCGATCCTGGACAGTGAAGAAAGCATAGATCGCCTCAGGAGGAGGATGGGGCGCCGGGGTTGAGGTGCTTCGATAGGCACATCTTGGTGGATTTCGGGCGAGCTTCCGAGCTGATGGCAATAAAAATTGAACCACGGATACGATCGTACTTGGGAGCTCCAGACGGTATTGTCCTGCTTTTGATGGACTACAGAGGCGATCACAAGGAAAATAAGGTAGATGAACACTGCACGCAGGTAATGTCAGCGGTACAGCTGCGACGTAACGGAGGATAAATCTCACAATTAACAGTACACATCCACGAGAAGGCCATTAAGACATTCACAGACACGCAAGAATTCTCGTTTATAAGACGGGCTAGAAAAATGCCAAGCCGTTAAGCGGTCATCCCCATGAATACGCATGTCCTTCCTTGCCTTGAGGTGTACACATGTCAAGCGGAAGTTTGGTCGTTACAAGGATAGCACCCACTGGAACATGGAACAGGTTAGGATCTCCGAAACAGAAATGAAGGCAATGCGCACCGAAATGCAGGAGCCAAAGAAATTTGACCCAGAGGCACTCCACCCAAACACGGCCGATAAAGGCTCGATGTAACAAAACATCGATGAAGAGTCTAGGATGGGGTCAATCACGATACAGGGTGAAAGGGTGGGATTGACGACTCACGTAGGAATGACAACTAGTAAACTGAATGCACCGAGAAAGATCATGTAGATGTCAATATGCCACTGAGCTGCGATTGCAGATGAGCGGAGAGTGCAGCTTTGTCGGGTACTATAGGGCTATTTACCGTTAAAGTCGGCATTCTGTGAGATGGGCAAGTTCCATGCAGCTGCACTGCAGACTATTGCATTGGAAACGATGACAATTACTTGAGGCGAAGGGAAGTTTGTCAGTATGCCGAGCATCTGGTGGGTTGGTCGGATGACATACCGAAAAGACAGTAGCGGTACAAGAGGACGACATAAGAGGCCTCCATGACGGGATCCGGGTGGTTAAGGAATAAAGAAAGTGAGGGACTGCAGCTAGTGCAGTCGAGCAGGACCTGGCTGCAACTGAGAAAAGCGAACGGGCTAGGCGGGGATTAGTGCCTCGCCACTGCCGCTGATTCCCACGCCCATTTCATGGCAGACATCTCTTCAGTCACCTTCACTATCAGAGCCACGGATCATGCCAACGTTAGAGGCCGTGCTGTTCGACGCGTCTTTCTCAGCGATCATGCTTTGAAATTAGCAAAATTGTTTGCCGGTGATGTGGTCGCGTTGACTGCTACCTCTGATATTTACCAAGAGCAGGTTGGTGTGCCTCTGCAATCGAAAATGCGGTGTCGAAAATTTATTGCATTTCTATCTAGAGACACTTCGCCGTAGGCACGGTATGGCCCTCATCAGGCTTGGCCAATGATGGTGAGCAAATTGGCTGGCTGACGTTCCGGACATCGTCTCATATTCATAGTTGCGGAGCTCGCAACCACTCTCTTGCTCACCGCTCATCTTTCTGAGGGTTCCAAAGCGGTCATATTCCCTTTGAGGTCGACCCATGCCACCAGTCGCCCTACGTGGTTACCCTCCCTCCAGGAGGCACATCATGCGGACACTGTGCGGCTTTGTGAAATTGATGTCAATGGAGCGCCTATCATGGCATCTGTCTCTGAAAAACTACCCGAAAGGGTCAAACAAAGAGATTGGCTCCGCTTGCTCCTACGTGAATCTTTGGGTACGAAATTACTTTTGTATGTGGCTATCGACATTGACCTGATTCATCGCACAGTGGACCTCAAGTATGTACTGTCCACACAAGTTGTACAAGTTCATTATGAGGGCAGAATGCGTCTTTACTCTGTCGCCACTGTATCAACGAGGAAACAAAACACTAGGGACCCTGATTCGGACATCTCGGAGAGCCTTGGCGCGCTAACTGTGAATGTTATCGCTCGCCTGTATATTGTAGACTGGGATACCGCCGTCGCTATCGGAGATAATGTACAGGTCCCTGCATCCAGATCACTAACCGTAAACGATTTCCTATCCTTCCATCTTTTGCTCTACCTGACAACGGATCAGCCAGACGTCAAACCCCAAAGCGCTGATGCCTACACAGCTGTCGGAGGACTTGATGAGCAAATTGCTCAAATTCGTGACCTCATCGACATCCCTTTCCGGCGCCCCGACCTGTTCTGTCACTTTCGTGAGTTCCAATGAATGCCTACCGAAGGCTATCCAGCCCGAGCTTGTTTACCTGTAGACCTCAAGCCCCCACGTGGGTTACTCCTCCACGGCCCTCCCGGGACGGGAAAGACACACCTTGCACGAGCAATCTCCGCCTCAACGGGCTCATCAGTCCTCACAGTCAACGGACCTGAATTAACATCCGCGTACCACGGCGAGACAGAGGCAAGCCTACGACGCGTCTTTGCGGCCGCCCGCGCTCGCGCACCTTGCATCATCATACTGGACGAGGTCGACGCGATTTGCCCGCGCCGCATAGACGATGCTGGGGGAGAAGTCGAAAAGCGCGTCGTCGCTACGCTGCTCACCGAAATGGACGGCATCGATGAGACGGACGCACGTATCTTGGTCGTCGCGACGACCAACCGCCCAAACTCCATCGATCCTGCTCTCCGTCGTCCCGGCCGCTTCGATCGCGAGATCGAAATAGGTGTGTTTTTCTACGTTTCCTTGTTATAGAGAGAAAGAAGAGTGGTGTTACTGAAAGTGCGACGCCGTGTTTTTTTTTTTTTCAGGAGTCCCTGACTTCAACGCGCGCATATCGATTTTGAACGTACTTTTAGCAAAGACACCGCACATCATCACTCAGGGCGAACTTCACGCAACCGCATCCCGCGCACACGGCTACGTCGGCGCGGACCTAGCTGCAGTCATCCGCGAAGCAGGAACGCTCGCCATCAAACGTTTCTCGTCATCATTACCCACCCAGCACTCCGCCGAAACGGCGCACTTGACCGCAGCGGATCTCGTCGCAGCGCTCCCCGCCGTCCGCCCGTCCGCGCTGCGCGCGCACGCGATCGCCACGGCACCGGTTCGTTTCTCTGACATCGGGGGGCTTGAGAGCACCATCGCCCGCTTGCGTGAATGTGTCGAGTGGCCGCTTGTGCATCGGGATAAGCTCGCGCATCTCGGCGTCCGCGCTCCAAAGGGCGTGTTATTATGCGGGCCGCCCGGTTGTAGTAAGACGGTGCTGGTGCGCGCGACCGCTGGCGAGAGTGGCGTGAATTTTGTTGCAATTCGCGGTCCAGAGGTGAGTAGTTTCTTCTCACGGTCGAGGTTTTGGACTGATGAATGCGTTGTCTGGTCAAAAAATCATTAATTACTTTGTAGTTGTTGAATAAATACGTCGGCGAATCGGAGCGTGCCGTGAGAGAGATCTTCCGCAAAGCTCGTAGCGCATCTCCATCAATTGTATTTTTTGTACGTGCCCCTCACTTGCCTTGGCTACATATACGTTCAGACTAGCGCGCAGGATGAGATCGACGCTTTAGCGTCCTCACGCTCGTATTCTGCCGTCGATAGTGGCACGCATGAGGGCGTCCTGCTCAGTTTGCTGAATGAAATGGATGGTGTAGAGGAGTTGGTGGGTGTTACGGTCATC
Source organism: Russula griseocarnosa (assembly GCA_022884055.1). Lineage (NCBI taxonomy): Eukaryota > Fungi > Basidiomycota > Agaricomycetes > Russulales > Russulaceae > Russula > Russula griseocarnosa. The sequence goes on from JAGKRU010000029.1 coordinate 206,239, forward strand.
GGCGCGACGAATCGGCCAGAGGTACTAGTGAGTTGGGCCGCTTCGTCCCCATTCCGTTTCTGGGCGCCTTATTACCCTCTCTCATTTTGAAAATGCTTCGCGTAAGGACCCGGCGTTGATGCGTCCCGGAAGGCTTGATCGCATTTTATACGTGGGACCGCCGGATTTCGCTGGTCGCGTTGATATTCTCCGCATTCGTACACGCAACATGGCCGTCGATCCTTCTCTTGATCTTGATGCACTGGCCGCCCTTGTACGTTCACGTCTCCTTCCCTTTCACAGAACTTGAGACGCCATTTTACAACTTCCGGTTGTTGGGTTTGGTTGGAACAGACGAGCGGGTGCTCGGGCGCAGAACTTACGGTTATGTGCCAAGAGGCCGCAATAATCGCCATGCGAGAAGATTTAAATGCGACATCTGTGGGAGCTCCGCCTTTCTCCGTGGTGCCTTGATCTCAATATTAGAAATTTTCAGGTCCCACAGGGCGCGTTCATCGCCGCAGCGAAAGCCCTCAAGCGACAGATCACACCCGAGATGCTGCGACGGTTTGAGCGCTGGAATAACGAATACGGCGTCAGCATGTTGGCGTAGATCACCTTTTTCCCTACCCAGAGAGGGGTCCTTGTTACCGACCCACCAGGATGATCTCGCGCACCCATGGGGGCCGAGGAAGCATATAAGTAAGAAACTCGGTTCAGAGGGACTCCTGTATGTAGTGAGCTCTCATGCTTGTAGCGACAGGTCGCTGCCGATACGGTCATGAGTAGCCCGGAGTTATAGTGTGGCGGTAAATTGGTACATTCTTTATCAGACAGCCATCATCATGATAGGCGTTCCGTCATCGGTTACTGGTTCTTCCATGCATTCTCGTGAGCGAGGAGTAAGAGCATCATGTTTCGATCATCTGGGTATTGTTCGCCGTAGCTTCGCTCCTGCTAATGCTCCTTCTAACCCCCGAATTGATCATTCATTTCGCCATAACATAAATGTGACAAGAATCACGAGGTCCCCTCTCCCTTCCCGCCAGCCCACCCATGCTCAGCCTACGTTGCGCCTTCCTCCCTTTCGTCCTGTCCACATTCGCCTTGAACTCAAAGGCATCAGAAATCGACCAGGGTGTGCTCCAGTGCACGACCAAGGCATTCACGACCGCCTGGTCGGAGACATTCAACAAATTCATCGGGCTTACCCCAAACTTCACTCCGGGAACCTTCATTGTGGTAGATTGTACCGAGCTACCAAATATTCAGTGCAATGCCATCCCTGAGAACGCGAAGTGAGTGGCCTTGTCGGATGATACCCCGAGCTGCCAGCTGAACTCTGTCCGCAGGTGGTACGTTCAATTACATTCCAAGACTTAGGGTTAACATTAATGACTCGTTTTCCAAGTCAGAGGAAGTATTGCGTATGTTGCGAGCGAGTCATTAGGGGTGGGTTTACTTCGTAATACGTTGTGGCGAACTAACACACATCGTCGCTGCAGGGCATCTTCCTGGACCCGTGGGGGTTGGGTGTAAACGGGTCTTCTCTTGATGCAAACCCTGGTTGCCGCCCAAAAAACCAAACGGCCCTTTACAATTCTCTTCGACTTGCAAATCGGCACAGATTCTTAAAGTATTGGACTGTCATATTTGCGCTTCGTGGTTTCCGTATCCAATCTCCATACCAGTCATATTCTTCTCATGGATCTTGCGGGACGACTACAGCTGCATTTCGGGTAGTGGACATTGACCGCTTCCATGGCGAGCTATATCATTTCGATGACGAGTATGATCAGGAACGGCATCAGCTAGCTTTCAACCAGATCAATTACAATTAGATCACGTTACTGGTTCTGCTAGTAGCGCTGTAACACGATACGTGGACCATGTTGCATTAGGGTATAGTAATATAGAATTCTCTGCTACTGCTACTAGTAAGTCACTGCTATTGCTGCCTGCTAGGCGGAATGGTCAGCCAGGGCCTTGCCGCCCTTACTACCGATTTGCCCGCACAGTATTGATCCGCCGCCGTTAAGTTAAGTTAGTCTGCTTTTAACAACCAGCGGTTAGAAACAAAAATGATGGACCCATTCATGATTGAATTGTATTCTCGCGTCCGCAATTACAGCTTTCCGTACGTATATCTGAACTAGCGGTTGCCCATGCTCAGCATGGGCACAGCTCTGAATCCATCCGCGTCTCGTCGGATAGTACTCGGATAGTACTGTATTCCCGATCCCGGAATAAACCTGATTTGGAGTTTCAGACGCCGGCCCGGCGTTCCACTAAAATTTGCTAATTGGGACATCTACGAAAGGCGGATAGCGCAAGGATGAATTTTAAACATTGCGCTCGGAAGTAGAGCGTCCGTTTCAGGACGTTGTGTGCCACGACTCCACGTGATTGAGTGTGTCGGATGTTGACGCGTTGACGATCAGTACTCGATAAGTTTGGCCACACCAGGTAATTACAGTCCAAAGAAAAATTGTTTATTTACTATTACTGTACTATACAACAGATTATACTAGTGGGTGGGTAAAGCAAGGAATATGTGGGCTATGAATACATTGATGTATTGGAACGAGACGGGCGTCATGCCTAAACGCGTAAAGTTCAGGGTACGCGAGACGCGCAGCGATTCGGCGGCTGCGAAGGCGTCGTCAGAGAGGGATATGTCGCCGTGAACGCGGTTACGCAGGTGATGCAGGATCTGGACCCGTGGCGGGGACTCGAAGTATCTGCAGACTGCGAATGAGTTGTCATTAGGAATATGGGACTGATGGTACAGGAAGTGCACTGGTGAATACATCGTAAGTGCAGGCGTGTCTGTGCGTGGGACAAGGACAGGGAGACAAGCAGCGGGGAGTGATACAGGCAAGGGGGTTCTGCTGCGTTCAAAGACGCCCATTCACTGCTTTGCACACTCAAGCATTGGGGAACAAGCGGCTCTGAGGGAGGAGGGATTGGTTTTTCTTGCAGTGTCTTGAACTGATGGTCGAGGAGGAGAAGAATGTGAAGCGAGTCAACCGAGCGGGATGGAAGGAGCGTGAGAAAACCATAATCAATCAATCAACCCAAACCCGACACATGTTTGTCCACGATTGTAATTATGGACAAATGTTTATTAGATAATTAATATTTTTATTTTTATTTTATTTTTTTGTACAAGTATTAAGCGCCCGTTTGGCTGCAGTGCTATCTTACTACTGTAGGCCTTGTTGCTCTTGTGTGTTTTTTTGGCGGCGAAAGGCTGTTATCATTGTTCTGTCAGCACGAGCACTGTAAGTGAATGGGCCTCACTAACATGATGCGCCAAAGTTTCGTTCTTGTCGGACTTCAAAACCACGTTCTCATGGGTCACGTGATCAGATTAGCCAACTCAAGCGAGCCGAGCTGAGTCACGCGCAATTTCTAAAATTCATCCTTGCGCTATCCGCCCTTCGTAGACATCAGCACAACCTCTGGTAAGTTAAACCCAAATATCCATCATTGATTGGACGATATAATAAGAGCTACTGTAGAACATTGTCTCGGTCACACTTTCATGTCATCGCCACGGCCGGGTGAGTCGGACTCACGTCCAAGAACGATAGCCTGAATCATACGACACGACATTGGCTTTGCAACTTCCGGGCATGAAAATAGTTTCTTAGGCTTTGAAAAAATGTATCACCGGTCTTGGCCGGGTCCATTTGAATATGTGGTACCTAGACTACTCAGGCATACGTCCGTGGACGTTATGTGACTTACGGTTGTTCTCTGCCGCCTTCAGAGTCGGTATTTGTTGTCCCGGGTAACAGCTAAGGGTAACAGCACCAATTGGAAGAAGAGATACCACCTATATGTACGAACAACGGCATTGGTGTCTGTTTGTGTCTCTTACTGGCAGCCCTGTGGTCCTCCGAGTCTTCGGTATCCAGCCCAAGGGGCGACTTTTGTCCAATTGGTAAGCTCGCGACGGAGTAGAATGATAGTGGTTGATGGTTTGGTAGAAAAGCGTCATTCTACTGGCTCATACCATGACCCACCCACCCAAGTCATGTTATTAGCCAACTTACGCGGACGAAACTAAAGGGGTGGCAATAATAGTATATCATGATAAGCAACTGGGTGGCAGCCTGAGAGCCTCTAAGTCAGGCTCAAGTCCTACAGTGACGACGCGAGTCAACCCCAATCGGGCTTCCTTTCAAGTTCATTCACCACCCGCTGGACCGCACCCTGACATTGGCGGGTGAAGGGATGACACTTTGAATGTTTAGTCCGAGATGACCGGGTGATCGCCTATGGCGCTGCTGGATAACAATGACAAATTTACGGTACATTCTGATCACCCAGCACTGCTGTACTGATGTATTGATGGGTACTCACGGCGATGATTACAAGCGCTATGTCCTGTTAACCAATCTCTCCAACGCATCACCTGTTGTGACCTGGAACTCCCATAAACCCGAGCTCGCCATCTCCCCACCCTTCTTGACAAGACGTCCCTGATTGCGTACGGCAGCGCTCATCCGCCGTTCTGCAGGATCACCATCACCGTCATTCTCCTCTCTACGCCTTTTTAGTCTACGAGCCTGTTTCTTCCCGCTGGCCGTACCCTGGCTCCTTCCATGGCCACTTATAGTGCCGGGAGCATCGCGCAACGCAAATGACTTGGCAACGTGACCGAGATGTAGGTGTCGAATGTGAAAGATGTGTTTTTCGTCTGAAGGGTGCGTTGCATACGCGCGAAGATGCGAAGCAAAAGCTTTGCGTGCCATCTTCGCATTCTGTCGTATATAGCCGTCAATCCCCAGGCGGCACATCGAGAGACTCAAAACACACCTCTTTCCCATGCAAGCACCACCGTTCGAATGCCAATTGAACCTCCGTCGCACGATCCTCGAACTCCCTACCACTCCCACCGAAACCTGCCTGCAAAATTTCTTCCACAGCCACGGCTTCAAGAGAGTGGCCTGCACTACCTTCAGTGGTTCCATTGGCCATTCGCGCCTGGACCCATTCGACCCATGTTTCCTCGCTCGGCGCAATAATCGTCCATGCTTGCCCACCACGACCCGCACGCGCTGTCCGACCGACACGGTGTACGTATTCAGTAGCACCACCTTCAGTTGGGAGATCGTATTGGACGACGGCGCGCACCCGTGGTAAGTCAAGTCCACGAGCCGCCACGCTCGTACAAAGCAAAACTGATGCTAACCGAGCAGCTTGAGGTGCCTTCGGGGACGAGGAGAATGCACGGAGAGAGGAGTGGCGGATAGCCGGTGGAAGAGACCCGTGCAGTCGGAAGATCGATGTATCAGGAAGCAACGGGGAATTAACCTCTATGCTGCCATCATCACCCGAAGTCTGTGCCGCTATATCATCACTTGATTCTCCACCGTTACTGTCATCATCCAAGGTAGCGCCGCCCAGCAAGCGCCAGTGGAAATCTACGGAGTCTATGCAACTGAGGAAGACGATGATTTTGAAGCTCCCTCGACCACTTGATTGAGACAGCAAGGACCGAAGTAGGGCAATAAGTGTTACCAGACGTAATTTAAGTGGCACAACGATGTATTTCTGTAACAGCTGCGATGGTGGTGTAAATTTCGGATCTGCTGCGATACCCTCGGTAGCGTCTGCAGCTGGTCCAGGTAGATCCGTCTCGGTGGTCTTGATAATGATCGGGTTTTGGAGAGCAGCACCAGCTAGAACCTGGACGTCTTCGCGCATTGTCGCGGAGCAAAGGATGGTACGTCTCACACTCCAGTCCCACCCACGAACATCCATGCTCCGCCCTCCTTTCACAGCCTGTAAAGCGAGCTTTCGGCTTCCCTCCAGACAAGAAAGGATACCTTTGATCGTGTCCGCGAACCCAAGCTCCATGAGTCGGTCTGCTTCGTCAAGCACAAGCCAGCGACACTTGCTGACATTAAACGAGGATGTGTTTTGAAGATGGTCGAGAAGACGGCCCGGCGTCGCGACTAAGATGGGTATGCCCTTGCGGAGACGGGCTTTCTCGTGGCCGCGTGTCGCTCCGCCTGTTAGTAGTCCTGATACCAGCCAACGGGTGAGTCGCGTTTCATTGTTCTCCTCGTCATCAGGCGCGGCATCAAGTGGACGCAGACGGAGCTTCAACAGCACGTCGAGCACATCTGATATTTGCTTGGCGAGTTCGCGCGTGGGAGAGATGATAATTGCGAGAGTTCCAATTGAGCGATCAATGTACGAGTTCGTACTCAAAGGGAGAAGGTCATGAAGAATTGGAAGGAGATATGACAGTGTCTTTCCTGAGCCCGTTTGGGACTGGATGAACGCGTCTCGCCACGAAGACGCGCCTGGCGACAGGAGGGTTGAGAGCGATGCGCGCTGTATCGATGTGGGCTTCAGGATGTTCATTTTTGTCGTGAGGTGTGTGGCGATGAGGGGGTTGAGGCCGAGCCCTGTGAAAGTCGAAGAGTCGGTGAGCGGGGCATTACTTGGCCTGCTCGGCGCATGCAATACAGATGCCGTGGATTTAGGTTCGACCTTTGGGTTGGAGGAGAATAGCGAAGATATAATTTGCGTAGGTTGGCGAGGCTTGGGATGCGCTTCTGGCACAGAGCGAGATGCCACGGACAGGCGGTCGGATTGTTTTCGTGGCCGTTTAGGTGGTCGCCCGTCTACTATGTTTGTATTTGCATGGGAGTGATTTTGGGTACGAGCATTGCGCTTTTCGATCCTCTTTGACTTGAGTCTAAAGAGTAAAGACAGTGAGCAGGGCATGTCATATCGGGTTCCCCAACACACCTCTCAGTCCACCGACCACCTTTCTTGGTGGGTTCCCTCCTGGTCGATGGCCCTTCCTCGAGTGCAAGATTCAACACCAAAGTATCACTCATGGAATTGGATTGCAGTGTTTGTCTGCAAATCTCAATTGATTTTTATTGGCTCGGTGCGCGGCCCGCGCTATTCCGGTCGAGACTCGAGACAGCTGTAACAAACCTTGTTTCGATCGTCCCACGTGTTGTGTGTATCTGAATCTGAATACGCACACGAAGTTGTGTCGAGCCGGGGTAATGCTGAGAACGGGCAGCTCGAAGCACTTGCGGTCGCTTTCGCTTTTGCATTCCAACCGAAGCTGCCTCCAAAGTGGGGGACGCACTTAAAGTGCGAGATCCAATGCTCGCCCTTTTTTCTTGGTTGTCTCCCGAATCCTCAGACGTTCATCCTAGGCGTTCTTGGCCCTCAAACCTTTCCATTCCTTTGCTTCCCTCCTTTTATCCAACAATGCGGCCGAATGCTCGCATTTTCTCTCTTTTCGTCATCGCAGCCCTCGCCCTCGCCCACCCTCTGCCACGCGACGCCACGCCGAGTGGTGCGTGCACGCCACAATGAATTCTTCCGGGTCCTTTGACCATGAACTTCCCCTAGACGTTGATATCTTGAATTTCGCGCTCACCCTGGAGCATGTCGAAAATGCATTCTATATCCAGGGTCTCTCCAGGTTCAAGCAGGAGGATTTCGTGCACGCAGGCTTTCCAGATTGGACGTATGGTCGGCTCGAGCAGATCGCTGTTCATGAGGCTGCTCACGTTGAGTTTCTGGAGAAAATTCTTGGTGACAAAGCCACGAAACCTTGCAGCTACAAATTGTCCGTGATCCTGCGCGGTTCCGATTTTGCGCGTCGATGGCTGACCGCCTACGCTTCTAGCCCTTATGATGATCCCAAGTCCTTTGTTACTCTCAGTCGTGCCCTTGAAGCTATCGGCAAGTGTCTCATTGTCGTTGACTGTCCCAATATCTCATGTTACAATACAAGGGGACTCGTCATACATTGGCGCATCGAAGTTCTTCGTCAACAAGGTACGATGCCTCTATACTTCCTTTGTTCCCAGTTCAGAGGTAATGATCCCGGAATCAAAGGAAAATCTCCTCGCTGCAGCGACAATACTCTCCACAGAGTCCCGCCACTCCGCTTGGGTTGACTCTGCTCTCGGGACAGGAAGCGCATGGAGTGGTCCATTTGATGTAACCTCAGTGTTCAATGATGCGATCCACTGGCAGCCCTGACTCCAAGCTGTAGACACCACTTGGTCTAAGTCAAGGCTTCACGATTGCGTCAAGTTTCATCAACTCGTGCCCTCCCACGAATCCAAGTCTCCCCTTCACTTCATATGCTCAACTCACGCTCCCAGATCCCGCGAGTGCAAGGCCAGGCTCAACGACATCACTCCAGTTCACGCCACCAAGTAGCCTGGATGGTTCTACTCCATTGTATGGGGCGTTCATGAGTGGGCAAGAAGCCTTCATCTTACCCCTTTTAGATGGTGGGAAGAGCATCAGTATACCCGGTAATTTACGTGGCTTTGTCTTTCTCCTTATTACCACCAGTGCGGATAGTGTGGATGACAGTAAGATAATTGCAGGTCCCGCGTTACTCGAGTTTCCATTTAACTCGAACGGGGACTTGCAGAAGCACTCGTTGTAGTTGGCGCGTACTTGCAATTGGGTATACATTTAAATGTGGGAACTAGGACCTGGGACACAATAGCATCGTTATTATTGCCTCAGGCCTCATATGTGGGTATTCTTCAGTGTCAGTGAGAAAGCCTATTAGGACTATTGATATGCTAGACGCTATAGAAAGCTTACATCGTATTTCCATGGCGCATTTGGCTCTTTTATGATGCTGTTGAGGGTGGCTCTCACAGTAAGGCTGGATGTATACTTAGTAGGGGCATAAGGTGTCTGCTAACTTTTTTTTTGGAAAGCGTTTTATTTGGCAGTTTAGTACATAACTACCATAATAAGTGCTAAGTAGCAAGTGAAATAATATCGATACTTAGCTCGCTGAAGCCGGGCCGTGGCCCAGGGGAGGACAAAAAAAAATATGCTTTTACGCACACCCCTTGGTATTTGGGGTAGTGTGGGACTCAGGTCGTGTTCCTGATTGCCGGTAGGTCACGCTCTAATACCCACTAAAACCTCGCGGTTTTGGAACCAGTTGACGGGTAGTGTTCCGTTGCGATGAGTCGGTGATATTATCCTGTATAAACTTCATAGTTATTTATTTATTTAGTTGACAGGTAGGTGCAGTATAGGTTTCTCTTTCAAGTTTTGTTCAGTGATCGTCGTTTTTTATTTTTTATTATTATCTTCCTTAGCCATCTCGCCCTTACGATTGGCAGGCCAGGTGGCTGGCCTGTTTCCTTAGGGGAGCAGGGAGAGTTGGCACAGGGTTGCAGCGTGGAGTTTTAACTTTGTGAGTCGGAGTTGAATAGCGTGCCAGCGTTTCAGTTCGTGTTCAGTTCGTGTTATGTTAGAGAGGTGGTAAGTGGATTACAGTACACTGGGGCACTTGGATTTGACGGGTTGCGGACGGTGGTGACTGTGTGAAGTGCTTCCTGATGTGTCATGACTTTTGGTTCTGTTCATGGGAAAGGCTTTGTTCATTGGGAGTGGAGGGGCTTCACGTTGTGTGTTTACCGCCTTGTATGGGATACAGATGGTAACTCGTACTCATCGTGTTTGATAATATTCATAAAATATGTTATGTTAATTTGGGTGGGTGGGTATTCGTGGATGTCTAGGTGTACTGTAGAGGGGCGGGTGCGGTGGTATTTCTCCTTGCCCAGCGTGGCATGGTGGTGGTTACGGTTCAAGGAGCCCCCACTGCTAACTTATCATAGAAACTTTGCAGCGCGAAGCAGACGCGTGACCGTGTGGCAAAATTACTAAAATTTACTTATGATATAATCGCTCCTGCGTCTCGTCTTCGTCTCGTCTAACAACAATCTGATATTTATCTCATGTCGGGTGCAGCGAACCCTACCCATGAGGTACATCGTGGCGATGTCCCCTATCAAGCACCATTCACACGTTCGACCTCTCCAAATGACTCACTAACAACAGCATATGGGGCAGATGAGACGAGTCTATCAGATGCAGAGCTCTCTGAAGATGCGTTCTCGAACAAGGTGCTCGCTGGTCTACGCATCCACGAGAAACGAGAAGAGGAAGAGCGTGCGGAAGCACGACCTCTGATAATGCCCCGCGCACGCCGAGGAGCAACCACGACTGTCAGTGCGCAAACAGAGGAAAAAGGTGGGACGATCCCCTGTGACAATACGTCAGACAAACTCAACCTTTACATGAAGCGATGTTTGATCAAGTCATGCGTTCGTTGCGGTGGCACATCGAAGAGCTCGAGGAAGAAGATACGGTGGAAAGTGTGCTGCAGCGTCGGATAAAGGGTGTAGTGGAGACTCAACCATCGGCGAGCGAGATGGACTTAATAATGGAGAGCCTGATGGAACCAAGCGGTGGCCTGGCTTAGGCCATGATTACTTACACGTGATCGAGTAAATTAATCGGACGCGTTATTTGGAGTTGTTTGTTGTGTGTTCATATTCCACTGTTCGAGCGTGTTGTTCCTCTTCGAGTTGTTTTCAGCCTCCGTTGGTCTCTTTCGGTGTTCTTATTGCACTTTTTTCTCTCTGTACATTTAGTTATCCTCTCCATTTTATCATGTCCACAGAACAACCACCATCGGACGCCACAGACATCTTCTCGCTTTCCGATCGAGTTCTCGCCGACAAGCTCCAATTCGTGAAGGAGGTGCGCTTCTCCATCTACGTGTTGGCTTCGACGGCTCATGTATCCATTCAAGATTGGTTTTGGGAACTGGGGTAGTGTTTGGTTATGCCAACCAAGAGTATCAAATGATGCCGGCAACACTAAACTTGCAGTGAAGCTTGTGCACCGATCCAAGACGACAACAACGACCGCCGCTCGGGTTCGATCACTGTGAGTGGGGCCTTGTCATAATATCGTTCTGTGTCGCCGAAAAGTTATCACTAGATGGAACGAGATGAAGGTAGTCCGGACATTCAAGAATGACCCTCACCCTACGATCATTCCCTTCCATTCATTCATCATCACCCCTTCATACGCGCTCATCACAATGTGGGTTCTTTTCGCCTATATACCGCCGCCTGTGCCCGGTGGGGTAAATGCGCTCGTTCTGATGTGAGTCTTCTTTTTAGGGAATACCTCCCGGAACTCGTCCCTGTTGAGGTCCCAGAACACAAAGCCAAAGAGTGGTTCCAATCACTTCTCTCTGGTGTCCAATTCCTCCATTCTCGGGGTGTCGTCCATAACGACCTCAAGTGAGTGTTGCATTTTACATCTACTTTCACTTGATGGCTAATGAGAATCCAACTCAGGCCCGCAAACATTCTCTTGTCGGAGCTGCAAGTGCCTGTGTTGGTTGACTTTGGCTTTGCCGAGAAGTACGACTTGGAGAGTGAAACAGCTTTTCGTTCAAACCTTACGTACGGTACTCCAGAAGTAAGTTTCATTCTTCCACTCGAGTATATGCATTGATGTTCTCGCAGTACTTGTCTCCGGAGCGGGCGAGGGGTCTTCCACATGACACTCGCAAGGGAGATATTTGGTCTCTCGGCGTCACATTCTTTGAGATCCTCATTGGGCGTACGCCATTTGAGCATACCGAGGGCGAGCCTTTTGCCACGAAGGCTGCATTAGAGGATTACTGGGCGCGAACTGTATGCACGCTTACGTATGACCTGATCCTCTACTTACCACGTGGGCTGTAGATGCGTGGAAAGTGGCTCGGCAGCTGGAAGATGTCCAAAGGCGCAGAGAAGATGCTGCGTCGTATGATTCAGCCAAATGCTGATCTGCGTTGTACTGCGCCTGAGGTTCTACAGGACCCTTACTGGGATGCGTCACTTTCTGCTCCGGGGCATAAGAAGCTAGCAAGTAGTGGGACCCCAGATAAATCAAAGTCCTACAATGGAGTCTCGCCTCTGTCTTCGCGCCGTGCGTCCAAAGTTCAACAAGCCGAGCGCGAGCAGACAAAGAGGAAGCGCTACGACAAGGAAAATTCACCTATAACAGTGCCTAATGCGAAGAAAGCTCCCTCTCGGCAGCGTGTACGCTCAGGAACGGATGGTTTGTTTTGCGTTTTCCGTTAATCGCGGACATAAATGACCCTTTTCTAGTCTTGAGCTTAACGAAGAGGCGGCCCAATGTCAATGCTCACCTGCTCACCCCACCCCGCCCACGAGAGAATACGTCTGCACTCAAGCAGAATTCCCCAAAGATCAAAGATAAGGAGAACGTCATCGCCGAGCAGAAGGTTGTCTCACGCAAGACGCCCTCTGCGCTTGACCTTCCCCGCAAGCCTTCTGCTCTAGGAGATCGTACAACGCAGATACGCAACGCCGAGAATTCGTGGGCTGGCGCGCTCGATAAGAGTGTTAGCGAGACAGATAGGAGCAAGGGGAGTGTTCGTGATCGTATGCGTGAGTGGGAACTTGAGCGCGCAAGGCTACGAGAGATGGAGCGGGTCAGTGAGTCGGACACTCCGGATATTGAGCAGGAAACAGAGCGTCACCTCCCCGTTCGAAAGTCCTCACGGCTTGGGGGTATCTTGCCACCGGTACCACCGTCACCTGGTATTGTTTTCCGTTTTAGTCCATCCCGCCGGTTGCATGGTAACGGTTATCCCCACAGATGCACACTCCTCACCGATCAGGTCGGGTGATCCCTTCACACGGACCGTGTCTACGAAACTCTTCAAGCAAGTTAATAACTCAACTGCGCCGCCGACATCTATGCCGCGTGTGCCAGGTATGTTCTATAACCTTCATCCATTGAGCTTGTGACCTTCATAAAAATAATATTTATCAGTTGATACGGACGTACCAATGCGTGAATGGTTTGCGCGAAACGCGTCTACGAACGAGTCGAGTCTCAACCTCTTTAAACAGAGCTTAAAAGCTCCACTGGGTACGTCCAACGTGTCGTTCCCCCAATGTTTCATCTAAACTTTCCGGGATATCGGCATCTCAGTTAAGACAGTCGACATTTACAAATCCTCGATTGGCATGGTTGGACGTCGCCTAAGCACAACGCGCCCTGGTTCCCCACAAAGGCTTAGCGATCGACCATCTTGGGAGAATGAGATTCTCGAAGAAGGTAGGGTTCCAAGTTGATGTCAGTTGCAGTCTTGTCATGCCATCCTGCGACAGCAAACTCGTCCTTGCCCATTGTGCAACAGGCCGCCAGGAACCGACGGATTGGTGCAGACAATCAGGCTGATCGGATGACCACTTGGCTCCAGAACGTTGAGAGTGCGTCTGCGAACCGTAACTATTGACACTCTATTTATGCCGTCGTTTCTATATTCCAGAGGTGGTCGCTGATGCAAGACAAAATTTTGCTTCTTCGAATGTTAGTTTGCTTCCTCCATTGCCTGTCCCTCCAGGACCTCAGACCAGGAGGTCGTCACGTGATCGTTCTCAATGGCCCTCGCGCAGGGTACTTCCTCCCAATCAAGTTTTTCAGGTTGAGGAAGGCTCGAGCGTAGATCAGAGCTTCGCCTCCTCGTCGAACCTGGCACAGAATGATCAACACAATGTCGTTCTCACGGACATACTCCCCACCGGCCCCCGAGAAGGGCCTGGTTGTTCAGCCTTCTCGTACGACGGTCCGCGGCCGACACGTCGTGCGACCGTTCTTGGACGCACACCTGAAAAGCCATGTATTTTAGATATTGATGTCGACATGACGCCGTCAAAACGAAGAGAGAAGTCTAAATCTGCAAATGACTTGAACCGTCTTATCCGTCCTATTTCTAAAGTCCAGTTCGAATTGGATAAACGTGAGAGCAAACCGTCGACAACTGTCATCTATAACTTATCTCTCTGCTCTAGTCGCGGCAAAGTCGAATCTCTCAGCAGTCCTAGACCGAGACCTATTCACCCCAGATCCTGTGTCGATAGACCCTGATTCGTCGTGGAGTTCGAATGATCATGCGACCGCCCATAGCCCCGCCCGCAATAGCCTCACCGATTCGCCATTCGTTGTGCATCCGTATCCTTCTCGCAAGCAAGCAGTTACCCCTCCTGCCATGAACTCGCCCACCCGGCGTGACCTCGAAGGTGTCTACGACCGATTACTTATGGCAACTAGTGGGGTGAAGCGCGTTGGTAAAGGCTATCAGTCATGCCACGTCAAGCCAATTTCAACAATCATGTCTCCATCGTCCTCGAGGAATCCAGGCCGATTCTTTCATTCAACACGCCGACCAATGCCACCACCCGTATCTAGTGAAGACACGTTCATGACTGGCCCTGATGAACCCGATGTAAACGTTGATGGCCCTGTCCTCTGTGAGGACCACGCTGGCGCTGCGAAAGTTGTAAGTCGCGCGCTCAAAGCACTTGTCGCGGGAAAAGTTGTGAAGAAAGCATCACGCACATCATGACAATACCCCAAGTCTTGGCATTTCTCCTCGTCCACAGGCCTATCTATATTTTTATCCCCCCATTTTGCCTGCAATCTGCATGTCATCTTCTCATCAGTTGTTTATCCATCATAATACGGCTTACATCGCATATTTCCTTACCACGGGGTTTTTTTTTCTCTCAACTGTTCTCCGCGTCCCTACTCTGGATTCCGGTTTTGTGGATGTCCTACTTGTGTTATCTATAGTTATCTCTGTCGCCAACGTCATTGCCACTCAACGAGCTAGATCCTTGATGTCTTTTCACGCCTATTCATGTCCTTTCCAATACGTACTTTCACGTCTTCATGACAACACCCCATCCACGAACAGGTTAATGGAGTTTTGCAATGGATCATCATTTTCTACCATCCATCGCCTGGTATCCTTGTTGGTCGGCTTCCACTCGTGCCGCAATGGCAAACATGGACTTGTCAAGCGCACGCAATAAAAAATCGCAATGTTATAGACCACCCTCGCACCTATTAGTGTCGCTTCAAATCAACAACTGAAAGGCTAGTTGTCGGTGTCGTGCTGATTGTCATGGTATTTGTCTCGTCTCGAAATTTTCTTCGGCACTATGGCTCCTTCCCGGCTATCACCACCACCTGGGAGACATTACAGTAATCGGCCCACACTGTATATTCAAAGTTTCACTCGCTTCTGTAATTACATGCTGTACTAGTGCGATCATGCGATGCAATCTTTCATTTGATAAGAGAAAACAACATTTGGCCCAGCGAGTACGGGTACGAAGTAGGGTCCTGATGCGCCGAGGTCGGCGTCACCCCCAATGTCAGACTATCTGATTGCGAACAACCGATCGTGCCTCAGAGGAGAATAACAAAAACGAAACGCCAAAAGACTAATGGCGATTCATCTTCATCATCCGCACCAAAAATACGGGGCCGTCGATTGGCAAAATGGAGCTTTAGCGGTGGAGGGGAGTTTTCTTGGGCGGGGGTGACGCTTTTTTCCCCCTCTCTGTGCAGAGCTGGGGATTCGTGGGTTAAATGCATTCTCCTCAGCTACGGGGGTTAAGGCCAGACCTTGCTGTCGATGGATGGATATTGTTAAGATTTGGAACCAGAGGGAGGGCATGTGAGGGGGGTGAGTCTGGGGACAAGAGACCAATTTTTTCGAGAGCGGAGAGTACCAAGTAGGTACTTGTACGACCGAATACATGGTCAAAGCGAAGTTCATCTCAAAATAGAGAAATTGTTACCTTGTACAGTACATCATCCACTGAGCGCAAGGTCCGATGGTAGCACGGGTCAGTTTGTGGCTGCGCCGTTTCAACAGTTTATTCGAACCAGCCAGGCTTTCCAGGAATCCCGATTCTCCCTTCGTCTTTCTGTCGGGTATGCTAGAGATCCTGCCCTATTGGGTGCACGTATGTGAAATAAGACCTCGACATACGTCGCTCGCGAGCTTTAGGTGTATGTATTCACGGCTATGAGTAGTTGATTAGGTCCTCATAGTATGTCGCAGACTCGGAGAGTTTAAGGGAAGGATAATGTAGCAGAGAACAGATAAGTGCAACGAAAGTCGGGAACATTGAGGACTATGCGAAATGGGGCCACAAACCGAACGAGTGACATAAATCAGATGGAGAAAAACGCACGACGGACTTTTCGACGGTCCCAAAACGGGGCTCTCGTCAAAAATTTCTCATTCATCAATACCACGAGCCCCATTAATGCGTTCGTCCCGTTCGTCGAGACGCTGGTTGATACCATACAAGGTGTTCTAGAGACATACTGTACGTCCGTCTGGTACACGTACTATCCGCCGTAATAAGATGTCTGCCCTGAGTAGGTCGAACCGCTGTTCAGGGCCGCAGTTGGATGCGTTGCCAGTTAGCCAGTCAGGTTACGTTGGCATTACAATGCTATCAAGGGGAAAATAATGTCGTGTCTGATTTAGTTAAGCGCCGAGGTGTCTGTCACTGCAGGCGACGGAAGAATGATCGATTACCTGGCTGGAAGAGACGACCCAGCGGGCCAGAAAACAGGTATCATACGTACGATCAAGCCCATCCACCACGCTGTCCCTGCCAATGTCCCAGTCCTGAGTCGTGCACCCCGTTTCTAGCCTCGTGTCTTGGGAAGACATCCGTCTGCCATGCGTCAACAAGAGTGACACTTCCGCCTTGAACACGTGCTTCCCATACACACACACCCATACGTTTATACCCATCATCAACGTGCATGACACGCTGAAGTTTCATTCTAACTCCCAGTTCTGTTTGACCCAGGTCTGCCCGGGGACTGCGTATACTTCCAGAGGGGGGACGGCTCGTGTGCACCACTTTGACAAGAGCTACGCGAGGACTGGTGCGGTGAATCATATACTCTCAAATTAACGTTGTTTCTTGTTGTATCATTAAAAATAAACGTGACATTGCAAACGTACCATATAAGAGAGAAAAAATGCGGGGAGAAAGCAGGGGGGCACGTGTTTCTACGAATGAGCCCACTCGTGAGCAATTTATGTCTAATCCTCTCTAACGTTAAATTACACAGAATGACAGGATAGAGCAACGTAAGGTCAGGTGTGTATATATGGTCATGAGTAGTTGAATGAGATCCTAATATGTCCATGCCAGGGTGAGACGTGGGGGGAGGGGAGGAGGGAAGAAAGCCCAGAGAGATTAAGGGAAGAATAATGCAGCAGAGAGCATGAAGATAAGAATAACGAAGGTTGGTAACAGTGAGGGCTGTGCGTATGGTCGTGCCCTGCCGCACGAAACAAACAAGTGACACAAATTATCAGCGCAGTGACTCGGATGTGATGGAAAAACACGCACGATGAAGTTTTTGACGATCCCGAAACAGGGCTCGTCAAAATTTTCACGTTCATCATCGCTACCAGCCCGTCTACTGCGTTCGTCCCGTTCGCTCCGACACTCAGGTAGTGGTTGATCCCGTTCGAAGTGTTCGAGAGGTACCCGGAGACGTACTGCACGTTCGTCTGGTACACATAACCGCCATAAGAGGACTGCCCTGAGTAGGTCGTTCCATTCCCCAGGGTCGCCGTGGGAATAAGTGACGATTGTGTAGTTGCATTGCCAATTAGCCAGTCACTGGTTGGGGTGGTTCGTGAGCAAAACGCACGGAAAAATAAACCGAAGAAAGGCGCACCGAGCCAAGTTATATCTTTACAAGATGAACTTTGAGTTTAGTATCACAAAAGAAAGCTAAGAAGAGAGAGCGCGCACCCATTGAAAATGATGTCGTGATTCGCTATGGCACAGAAGAGTTGGCGTAAGATGGGTACAGACGAGGGGAGACAGTAACAAACTGCTCACATTGTTCTGGAAGTTCGTAGGAGACGGCCATGAAAATGGCCCCGCTTTGGATGGAAATAAGTGAGCAACGTCGAGACACGCAGAGGGCGATGTATAGAAATAATACCTGTTTGCACTACTGCCTGACTGTATCCAATATCGAAAGTGGTTCCCGCCTTGTACCGTTTCCTTGCACGTGCCCAACGTAGGGTCCCCATAATCATTCCTGATCACAGCCGTTTCGTTCACTTGAAAGGAGAGAAAAATGGGTATGTGGACGTGCGATGAAGGGAGACGTGGACGCACGATAGCCGTGACCGTCACCAAGATTCGCTTCCTGGTCACTCCCGAATGTTGTCCAAGGCATTCGCCAGCGAACCCAAAGGATCTAATGGAAAGCGTACGAGCACGCCAGAGGGGAAGACGCAGGAAGAAGGGGAGAGTGGGGTTAAAGAGGGAGGCGGATCCGTCATATTTACGTTTCGACAAGCGAGCAGAAGTAGTGACCACGTACAGGAAGTAATTGCGCAGTCCTCCATCATTCTCTTGATCAACCAGAACCGCAGGGTCGGATGTCGCGAGGATGACGGCGTTAATTGGTTCGCCAAGACCAGCAGGGAAGGTGTTGTTAACTTGCTAAAAAGCCAAAAAAAAATGACAGGAAATTTGCGTTGGACGAGCAGTTGACGTATGGTAGGTAAGAAGATCAGTTTGGCGACGCATATTAGGGAGACAATCGTGGGGCGAAAACGCACCGTGAGCCAACTACCACCGTTCTCATGTGGGTCGTAAAAGCCAAGGGATGGTACGTTCCGCGAGTTGTCGCGCTTATGTCTAGGTTCTGATGGGGTGATGCAAGGGGATGGGCAGAGACGGCTTGGAGGAAGAGCCATGAAAGTAGGAGGAGGAAATGTGAGAGGGACATGCGGTGTGGGGATGAGGAGGAGCAAAGAGTATTGCGCGCGCATGTCAGCGGAGCCTTTGATGCAACGCGGCGCACGACTCTCGGCAGCGACACACAAGGGCAAACCCGGAACAAGGGACAACAATAATCTCTTGGTCGCTACCACACTGCCACTTTTTCGTTCCAGTTCACCACGAGCAATTGTTATAATTCTTGGCGTTGGCTACTGGCTAGCAAGTGGATACGGTTACGTACAGTATTCCGAAAATCTTTAAATTATGTGATGACCTATTATAACTTACTCCAATCTCAGGTTTCGATAGCTCACCAAGAGCATCCAGAGCGCCTTGTAAAAAGATAAGAAGCAGTGAAAACGAAACGGGACACGTCATGGAAGTTTCCTGCCACTCGCCTTCGCGTTGCGCCACTTTGTAGTCGACATGGATACCCAATTTATGGCGATATTCCACTTGCAGCACAACCCAGGCTTCAGCTACGGTTCGGCTAAAATATTTTATGTAAGACGTGGAAACCACGCAACAAAGGGACTCGTACACGACATCCTTGGCCTGTTTGCCTTTAATCGCCCATTGCTCTTCACATAATCATCTCACACCCTCAAAGCCTATATGATCGAAGAAGGTGAGTTTCAATGCTGTGTCCTCTTTAGAGGTAGATGGTTAACAAGTCTGACTTCATACTGAGCGGCAAGGGCCAATGCCTCTGTCGTAAAGCCGTCCTTCGACTGAGTATCTTGAAGCTGGGGTACGTCCACGTATTTCTCAGTCGTCTGCTAACAGCTCATAAGTGGCAAGGTTACCGACCTTCTTCCAAGACATGTACTGTTCAGAGTCATCAGAGAAGCAAGCCATGGGTTTGGGCGTGGATGAAAGCAAAGTATAGAAGTTCCCACCGGTTGGTGCAAGACAGATATCCTGACCTCCGGGCGCGAGCTTTATATGAATGGAGGCAACGATATGCAAACCCCTTCCATTCTTTAATCCTACAATGAGCCGATATAGCATCCCCCTGGGTGCACATGAATCGCTTTGATGAATGTATCTGGGATGGTACCTTGACATTCCCCAGCCCATGACAGAATGCGCAAGAGCAAGAGCAAATCCGTCTAGCATGCCTACTCTCCCCTCGCATCCATCGGATTTACGACCAAGCTCGAAAATCCCTGATACTGTATTGGCTTTACAGTTTCTACATCGGGGCCGTGCCTCGAGCACACCAATCAGTCCTTCACCGAGGCATAATATGCGTGGCTTCACTTCTCCCAGACCAACGGCCAGTCGATGCCGGGTATACCGTACTTGATGTCAGGATTGGGCGCCATCGTAGATTGAAAACCTCGAATTCTCCAGGAGTTGAATGCCTTGTTGACATCGGCATGTACAAATAAACGGGCAGGGCGCCACCGCTGCGACCGAAGTTGGGTCTTGTCGTCCAGCGGAATGACCACCAGAATCGGGAAAGCTGCCAAGTTCATGGATTGAGATGTCGATTTCCGATGGTAATACCCTCCTCCCGGTGCCGCCAGTGGAACCAGATCGAGCTCGATACCTCGCCGAAGCCTGGTTTTTCAAGGCTTCAAACGCAATGCCTTACCGTTCGCCTCATCGCGGCCATCCTCTTGAAGCGACAATACAGCTTGAGCTGCGTGTCCTTCCGAACTTGCAGTGTCCCGGCTCGAATCTTGAGCCGCATCTCGATAACCTTCGAGGAGGATTGGTTCCGGCGAAGTCTGACCGTCATTGATCTTGTCCTTGATTCACGCGTCGGAGAATAAAGAAGGCGTCAGACTCGGCATTTATAGTTGGCTAGTAACGTAGAAGCTGTGAGGTTACAATTGCTACACAATTGTATCGCGGATGGGATTCTCATTGAAGGCTGATACTGAACCAAATAGATGCAAAACGGTGGGATTTACGCTTTGGTATCTCCGCTTTGGCCCAGGGGTTTATAGTTATTAGTGGACCTCGTTTCCTTCGTCAACAATAGTAGCGGTCAGAGTGAATGATTATACCACGATTATGACCACGATTCGGTAGAGGATTATTGCACGATTCTAGGGGTGAGAATCGTCAAAAGTGATAATCGTGCAGAATCGCAGAATCGCCTCTGGAGGCGCTTCTGCGGCTGAATCATGATTCTTGATTCTTGATTCTTACACTTTCAACTCTGTGTACTGTACTTAGTTAGATACAAACTTTTGAAAGTCTGTGTTCGCGTGGCCATGCCGGTCAACCATCGTTGGGTCTCCATCAGAGTCTATCTCTCTGAGTCACTTGGAGTCAGCCACAATTCCAACAAATTAACTTTCAGTAACTACAGTATTTACATGGCAAAAAGCAAAGATCCCCTTTGTGAGAAACGTATTTACAACAGGCAGCTTGCAAGTTTTGAGGGGAGGAAGGTGCTTGTGAAGGGGTTGTGCATGCCTCTGCGCGCGGGCGTATAATTTAAATTATATAAAGAGGGTGCCCAGCTAGATCGTGTTATCGCGGACCTTACACCGCTAAGTCCGTGCGCATGTGCAGCGCTGTCGGGAAGAGAGGAAGGAGAGCTGTACTGAGCCCAGTAATTCACCGCGCGGCTAGTCTTGCACCACCGTGCGTGTCTTTAAATTTTGTAAAAAGGGCCACATCGAGTCCCTTAAGGTGCTCCTACATTTGCTAAGGCCGCGGATACATGCGGCACTCTCAGGAGTGAGGAGACTGAGCTCTGCTGTCTGCCAATGTCTATTATGTAATGTGGCCTTCCCGCGCTTCAGCAGAGGCTATCATAGATGCAGCTCAGTCCCCTAGTCCGAGAGTGCTGCATGCGTCCGCGGCCTTAGAAATTTTAAGAGTGCCTTAAGAGGCTCAGCGTAACCCCGTCTACAGAATTTCAAGGCACGCGCGGCAGTGCAAGATTGGCCGCGCAACAAATTACCGGGCTCACTACATGTCTGCCTATTTGTTGTAAAAAGTAGATACAGTAATAAGATACAACATGTGTGAAAGTAACACTGGGAAAGGGGGACTGAGTTATCATGCTAAAGAGGTGCGATCCAGCCTCGTGAGAAAAGTTCATAATCTACATGAGAATCGCAGACGGTCAGAGTGACCGCTGATTATGCGACGATTATCAAGGCAAAATCCCGTCTAAAATCGACCCCGGAATCGTGGCAGAATCGCCCACTCTGACTGTCCCTAATAAGCCATCGGTCGTGGGGAGGACATATACTATAGAAAAGGTCGGATTATTCGGTTAAGACTTTGGTGGCCTCTGCTCCCACCAAACTTGGGCATCTGAGTCATCTTTCATATTGCCCCAAAAACCTCGCATGATGAGGTGATTTTATCTTGGATCACAACTTCCTATCCTCGAACATGAAAAATGAGGTGAATGACGAGGGAGATTCCGAGTAATGATGCTGCGATAGTATGATACATCAGTCGATCAGCGTGCAGCCACGGGTATTCTTAGCCCTGCATCACCACGTGACTGTCACTAGTTCTTTCACATCGAGCCGCGCGACAAGGCAGCCTTGATCCCAATTTCGTCACAATCACACAGTCGCAAGTACGTGTACTGTACGTGTAAACACTGGGCCCGAGGACAATACTGTACGTTTTTCGCTTCTGGAAGCTTGGTACCTGATACAACTACCCGTTGATCCGACTTAGTCCGACTTGGGTATTATGATTCCTATCTCGATTGTTGCTTGAACGCATTAACCGTCCAGTACTGTAATTCACCGTATGATGTACCACGTGTTTGACCTTGACGACGTCCACAGACGCAGCACTGCGCGGGTCTGGATCTGGCACGAGGTGTGCTTCACGTGTGGGACTGTGAGTCGGGCGTGAGCTACCAGGCTGGCGGGTGCCAGCTGTGAACTATTAGAGGTGCCGAGTGTCGGGTGCCACAACGTGATACCGCCGCTGCCGTACAGTAGTGCTCGATATTGGACATTGGCAGAGGCATGTACAGTGATGTTTTTTTCTTAGGTCCACATCATATACTAGCACAACATTTATACTCACCTACGGAGGTGTACTCTTCGTAGCTATTGTATAAGTGTTGCACATCTGTTACTGATGCGCCCGCGGCAAAGGAACCTAGCGCGGTCGGCTCTCAAATCCCGTCGCGTTTCGAGTTCGTTGTCGCCGTCAGTTTCCAAAGCAATTATGGTGCAGAAATACACTATACTGTAGTATCGCATCGCTGCGATGTGTGCTGGACGATGTCGATGTGCTGGCTGAAATCGGCACGTAGGTGTCATTGTTGTCAGGGCACATACATAAAACCCAGACGAGGAAGGGCAGTGGGCGGAGGTCGAACTTTCCTTGGCGCACCACGGGTGTGAGTGATCGCCGGGTAAGGCGCGTTAGAATGCTCTCTTTCTCGGGAGAAAGGGGACTATTTTTGTGGATAATACATGTGGGCGGGGAGGGAGGGGTTTACTTCAATTCACCGGGTGGCCGTGGATTCTGTACATCGCGCATGATCCGTGGTTTATCCAGTCACGGATCATCCCGTCTTGAAAAGGCGTTAATTTCGGGATGATAAAGCCGCCCCGGAGAATGACTCCACTACTGTAAGCGTGGTTCCGGGGTGGCAGAAACCTCTCAACCGACCCAGATGTGGTGACTCTGCTCAGGTAGAACGAATCAGCCAAGATACGCTTGTGGAGCCGGGTATCCAGACAAAATGTGTACTGGTTGACCAGGGTCAGGGCCAAAGTTATACTTAGCGTTGGCCCGCGGACTTTCTGTCTTGTCAATAACTGGGTGAGGGTTGATTGGTAGTGACGTCGACATCGGTATGTATCAGAAAGAGAGAGAAACGCGAACTCAGACTATACTTTCAGTCTCAAAAGCCTATCTCAGTGGAAGCTACGTTAGTGCCCCTAGTCAGTTGGATGTGGGACAAGTTGTAAGTTGGGATAGGGACAGTTGACCTGACTGGCGCTCTTGGCTCGCTTGGTGGCCGGCTTGGACTGCTACAAGAACAACCGCTTCGTCTGCAATGCAATACTGTATCCAATCGCTTCGCGGTGATGTATTCATTCCAATTGCGTCCCGGTCTCGATTGTTGCACCCATCGCTTCGTTGTCTGCAATCCTCATATAACTTTCCAACGCATCTCGGCTCTTTTATCCTTTCGTGTGGTCCTCTCCCGTCTCCTTGAGATAGGCACACCCGGGTCACTCGGTCAGTCGCTCATTCCACCTCCGTCTCCGCTCACTAGCGAATTTCTGATCCTGAAATTATTAGCCGCCGACCGGACCCTTTGGGTTCTTTCCATACAGTATATAATAGGTCCATCACCTACGCTGAATCTTCCCCCAGCGGTCTCAGCGCCTCCCTCGATTACGTTCACTTCCGCCCCACAATGGCGCCTTACTTCATCCGCAATCTCGTTCCACGTCGTGAGGCTCGTGATGATAACCATCGACCCCTGCCCGAGGTATTACGCACCATCACATGGGTCCAGTGGGCACAATTCGTGTCCGGGTATGCGCCCATTACACTTACCTCTCCATTATGCTGGAAGGCTGAGCGACCGTTTGGCAGATGGCTGGCGTGGTCTTGCGACGCGATCGACTTTTTCAGCGTATCACTCAGCGTCACTCGCCTCCAAACGCAGTTTAACAAGCCCAAGGCATCCACCATCGTGCGTTGTCTTCATTTGGACTGTTCACTTTTTGCGGCGTCCATGCGAATGAATGTTGATGGGATCATGTCCAGACGCAAGCCATCACGTTGACCCTTCTATTCCGCCCTTAGGCGCCGTAAGTGCTTCCTCATCACATGTGTCTAAACTGCTATTGGCCCCTACTGTATGCTAGTCGCCTCTAATTTAGTTCTGAGAGCGCGCTAGATAACGGTTCATTCCAATGGGTTTCCTCGCTCTCTTCTGGTGTACACCTCTAGGTAGATGCTCACGCCCTTCCGCTCTTTCAGATCATCTTTGGTGTTCTTTCTGATCGCTTCGGACGGAAATGGCCCCTGGTCTTCAATTTGCTTTTCTGCGCTGTTTTTGAGCTCGGTTCTGGGTATGCGAACACCTTCAGACAATTCCTTGCCCTACGATCCTTCTTCGGTATCGCCATGGGTGGCGTCTGGGGTCTCGCCTCATCGACAGCACTTGAAAACCTCCCTATCGAAGCGCGTGGACTTGCATCGGGTGTCCTCCAGCAGGGATACGCCTTCGGATACCTCATTGCAGCGGTAATAAACCTTCGCCTTGTTCCCACACCTCCACCACGTGGCGCACTCTCTTTTGGACCTCTTCGGGCATATCCGCCTTTGCCGCCTTCGTTCGGGCCCTTGTGCCAGAGAGTGAAGTCTTCGTTCGCGCCAAAGCTCTGGAACGTGAGAAGGGCACTTCTACTGGGAAAAAGACCCGTCTGTTCATCCAACAAGCTAGTGCGATGCTCCAGAAGCACTGGCTTCTGTGTGTGTACGCTGTGCTTCTGATGACTGGTACGTGAACGTTTCGCACGCTCAGCATTGACAGGGTGGGATGACTGACTTGCGTCTGTGGCCCAGGATTCAACTTCTTTTCGCATGGATCCCAGGACCTGTACCCAACGTACCTCCAAACGACCAAGGGCTTTGATAGTTACCATTCTACTGTCGCCACCATCATCGGAAACTGTGGCGCCATCGCGTACGTGTCCGAGCTAACCCATTTATACCTTTTCTTACCATCTATTACGTTTGTTTATTTTCCATTCTTGTGTCAACAGTGGTGGCGCAATCGCGGGTTCCGTGTCACAATTCATCGGTCGTCGTCTCACCATCATCGTCTTTGTTTTGATCTCTGGCGCATTCATCCCGTTGTGGATTCTACCCGACTCATTTGGTGCACTTTCGGCTGGCGCATTCTGGCTACAATTTGGCGTGCAGGGCGCGTGGGGTGTCATCCCGATCCAACTTGCCGAGATGAGCCCTCCCGGGTTCCGCGCGACGTTCCCTGGTGTTACCTACCAACTTGGAAACGTACGGTAATCGATATACATCATTTATGGATTATTAGCTGACTATGACCCTTATTAAATGTGATAGATGGTTTCGTCCGCCTCTGCCCAAATTGAGGCGACGGGTGGTGACCACCTAAAGACCACGATCATCAAAAACGGCAAGAGGACGGTCGTGCCGGATTATGCACGCGTGCAGGGCATCCTTATTGGCACGGTCGCCGCTTACATTATACTCCTCACCATAATTGGACCCGAGTGCGTTCTCCCGCAGGGCATCCACCACCACCATTTTATATCTGATTTTGACTGTCGTGTGACGTAGGAATCACGGATCCAACTTTGAGCAGCATGGCCTAGCCTTTTCGGAAGAAACGACCGATCGTACCCGTCATGATCAGCACGGTGTAGATGAAAAGCTGAACGAGACACGATCGGATGACATAAAGGAGAAGGTTTGAGGGATATGCCCCCCTCAAGAAACGCACGTTTACTTGTTCATTCTCATGTATCCTTAGTACTTTTTTTGTTTAATACTCATGGAAGAACACTCAATTTCGCTGTTCCTGTTGTTGTTGATTGTTGTTGAGAGGTGTTGGGGTTTGGAATGTACTACTGTCTGTAAAGTAGAAGGTCGTCCATATACAGTACCACTACACCAAGGATGAAAACAATTTCGCGACTGGGTGCAGGCCGCTCACCGGAGGAAGGCGACCAGTCTTATCGAACTAGTTTTGAATGCTGAAGAGACTCGGGGCATTTGGCAATAAACGAGAATATTCAATTAATTGTACCAAGTCATGTACTATACAGTATGCAACAGGGCAAAACGCTGGCCAGAGGGTCGCCACCGCCCTATCCTCTTATACCCATCTATACATCGTCCGATCATTGATTTTGCCTCGAGTACTGCACCAGACAAATTCGACCCTGAGCCTGTTTGACTGCGACGCCGGGCGCTTCGAAATGAGGGAAAAAAATAAATTTCTAGCCTTTCTTCTGTGTCATCTTTCCCTATTCTCTCTCTCCCGTCCGTGGCGCATCAGTGCAACCGGGTTTGGATAAATCTGCGTTCGATCGGTGTACCGGTGAAATATCGGGATTCGCTGGGGTTCTCGGTACCACTAAATTTTTTCTTTCGGACAAGAAGTGCAGATAGGTATTCAGTACCGTACGGCACTCTTCTCATTGCGCGCTTGAAACCTGGGAATTCGGTGATAAGAGCAGGTGGCTATTTTATAGTATGGGTAGTAAACTATGACGGGATGTGGGTTAATTTAACTGTAAGGAGAATCGAGGATGGTTCCAAAGGTGCCAAGGTAAAACAGCCGTGTCACGCTGGCCCGGGGTGTCCGAGTCGTCGCGACATCTTCACGCGTTTGGCCACGATAAGACGGGCGGTCACACCGGTCACAATCGATTGATGGATTAGGATCACGTTGCGCTGGGTCGAGCAGCTTTCCTGTCGGTACCATTATTGTAACTGTAACCTTAATTACTAAACAATACTGTGATCTTCTGCCAGTGCCTCGCCTTTGAACTGAGTCAACCGACTTGGACTTGGAATCCCCACTGCGGAATTGCGTTAGTTACCTGGCCTTTACCCAAGGAAAGACAAGCCTAATATGCATTGGCAAGAACGAGTAGAGTGCCCTTTTTTTTTAAACATCCCGTAGAGTCGATGCACCAAAAGTTGTTATCATCTCATGATTTCCAACATACGAAAAAAAGTTTGTTCAATATGATGCGACCGCACATCCATAGTCTCTAACCTAAAGTTTCTCCGCAGGAAAGACTTGGAAAGACGCGTTCATTCATTTCGCTTCGACGACTCCGACTCGACCGAGGCGCGGGCGCAGGTGGATCCGGGGTTGCTTTTTATTTGGAAAGTCCAATGTTGTGGTGTGATGTGGACAAAACGGCACCTGCAACTTGAAGTCTAACTTCATTGTCATTTCTTGCGAACACGGTAAAAGGGTACGTTCTTTGTCTACTTTATTTACAATACCAAGGTTTTTTAGTAGATATTCGTCAATATACGCGTTAGACATCTAGAACTGCGGCGCGTAAAAATTCTGCGGCCTCGTCGAACAGTTTACCAAATGCCTGCTCTGCGCTAGGCTTAAGATCAAACACGTGTTCCATGTCCGGGACGATGCGCAGAGTGGTCTCGACCTTTGCATCCTGCAAACGTGCGTGCAATGCTCGAGAACTATTAACAGGGAGAGCGGTATCCTCGGAACCGTGGATGAGCATCACACGGGGCCACTTGGGGGTGACGAGTAGTTGCGGAAAGAGGGCGTGCTCGGAGCGGGGTAGGATCGCGGCGAGTCGGGCGTCGGTCGTTGCTGTGTCCTCGCCCTCCACAGGAGGATCTCGCGGAGCTTGTCACTGATCGAAGCTCGTGGAGGCCCGTCCAGTAGTCGAGATAACTGCCAACTGGAACCACAAGCGCGCGAGTTGCATGCGCGGGTTTGACGGCATGCCCGGCGTGGCAGAGTCGGGCCCGAAATAGGTAGGCTTGGACTGTGCGATCGGCGCTAGGGACGCACTTGCTGGGTGGAAGAACTCGGAAAACTCAGCCGGATCAAGGAGCTCGTAACCTTGGAAGAAGGGCTTTGTCTTGGGCAAGAGAACATGCGGTGACTGTGATGTGATGTGAGGGCAACACACCGTGGACAGTGTGTGCATAATGGTACATTGTTCAGATATAAAGACACGCGGAGAAGAGAGGGTGAAACACACAATCATCTCGCCTCCCAAGCCGTACATAGATAGGATAGCACGAGGTTTCGGGTTTGCGTGGATGGCCGCAAGAAATGCGCATAACCCGCCAGCGCTGTTGCCCGCCACTACCAAGCGCGTACTGTCAACCTGGACGGTACCCAGGTGCTTGGTGTGAGCAATGAATGCGAAGAGGTCCACGATATCGTCAAGGACATCGCGCCTGTACTAGGAGAGAGTAGGCGATAGTCTGCAGAAATAACTGCGAAGCCCGCTGCAGCCATACGCTCTGCAGTTTAGAGTCCCCAGTCCGAGTCAGTGTTATGTGCATGAAGAAGCGAGAGGGGAAAAACGAACTGCGAAGCCAAGTAGGAAACCAACTTGCGCGATCCCCAACAGTCATCCTCCACCATGAAAGTAGACGACGGCCGGCACGGGGACGTCAGATTTGGGTGTCGGTGGGTAGACATCGATGTAGAGGGTTAGGTCTTCGAGTCTCTTGTAGGCTACGGTGATGGGAGTCGCTTCTGCCATCATTGAGGGTTGAAGTAGGAGAAAAGAAAAAATTGTCCCGGCCGCGGGCCAGTTCCTGCCAACCATCCTGACTGCAAGAGGATTAAGGAGGCGGAGGATCGAATTTGGTAAGGCGGGCTGGCCGTGGCTCAGTGGTAGAGGGTCAGAGTCCAGCGTTGAGTTCGATCCGGCAGGGGTAGATTATCCCGACCGGGATATTCGGGCCGTTGCTGACGCCGAGTGGCCGCGTAAGAGGAGAAACAGGGCTAAGGTCCTCATCTTCTTCTCCGTCTCCTCTATGCTCCTTTCGCACAAGAGAAACGTAGGAAAATAAACCTAGGCGGGGCAACTTCCGTATCATCGCAGACTGATATACTACATAGCGCCAAGGCTAGGAGATCTGCTCGCGAAGAGATTCGCCGGCGTCATGAAAGTGCTCTTTGTATCCAGTCGCGCTGGCGCAGTTCTCAACAATCTCGAGTGGTTAAACGTATTCTATCAGAATTTTTCCAGGAGGATGTGCTTGGATTGAATGGGATGCGCGCCCTCGTCCTTATTGGAAAAAACGACGAACTACTCGCTCAGTGGTCCGAGGGCGTGGTACGAGCAGGAGATGGTGAGCCTTCCGTCCCAGTATTAATCAGGGAATGTCGTGTATCCCATTGCCTACGATGCATGGGAGTATCGTCTCCCTCTCGCTACTTCTATTGAGTTTGCGTCTCCGTCTCACTACCTCGATCGGATTACATCCATTCATCCGACTAACGGTCCTTCCGTTTTCCTGCAGGCTGGTCGTTACAATATGTCAACGGCCTGATCTGGGTCATTGGATTGTGCTTATTCGAAAAATGCTCGTCCTCCTCCTTTCCTCCGTCGCGAACTCACCACGGTGCGTCCCTCGTTTACCTGTCGTGTGCATTCATATTCCGATCTTTTGAATCAGAGCTCCCGCTTCACTTAATCACCTTCGGATCCTTAATAAGTTTCTTTCACCTGCGTCAAGTGCGCAGGCATTGGGCGCGCGCGCCGAAGATCTGCAAATCAACCTCTCGGACTATCTTTTACGTCACCAGTTGTATCCCTTGCTGGCGAAAGCTCTGGGGAATATTGTGCGTAAGGATTGTTTTGCGAACGAGCCCCTGATTTATGAGCATATAGCCCGTAGACGAGAAAGAATCACCATCAATCCCACTTCTTGTTCCCCTTCTCACACACCCTCTGAGAACCTTCGGGTCCTCGTATTCCGACTCATTCTTAGAAGCATACACTTCGCTCTTCCAGCACATCTTTACCCTGCCTCTCCTCCCTAATCGGTTTCCCTTGCTTCATTGACGCAGTTTTCCGCCAACCTACCCTCACCGCTGCCTCTGTATTATCTCCGTCATTAAATTCCGTTATAGGAGTAGAGGAGAAGGTGCACCTCCTTGCAAACATTGCAGCCTTTGCTTCTCCTAGATATGCCACACTTCCTTCCGCTTCCCTAATAACCTCTTGAGTCTATTAGCAGCGGTCATGAGGAGCCTTCCGATTGGTACCTAGGACCTAATCTATCTACCGCGGCTGGGAAACAGGTTGCAGAATCGGAAAATGATTCTGACTCGGAAGAGCCGACACACATTTCTGTCTCATCAGTTAATCGGGTGCCGTTGCCTCGATTGGATGAACGTACTTCAAAGCGGCTACAAACGCTTCCTCCCCCACTCACATTAGTTCTCTCATCCGCGCTACGCAGAACCACGCAATGTCGCGGATTGCGTTCTGTGATTTCCTCTTTGCACTTTGTTCTGCGTGGCCTCTTCGCTCAGATAGTGTACTGGGCACGATTGTTGTGTCGACCGGAGGTGGCTTTGTACGTGAGTTATATCGTGGTTATGTGCGAAGCTCCCCACTGGGGAAGGACGTTAGTCTCGCCACACTCTTGGGTATGTCGTCTCCCTTCTATCCTATTACTGCCCATTGACTCCTCACAGATACTGCGAATGCGGACACTTGGCTCCCGCTCATTTTCCTGACTGACTTGTACACCCATTCGCTTCTCACCATGGGAGACGATGAGTTCTTTTCCGGCCTTGACGCCCCAGTCCGCGCCAACACTCCACGCAACTCGCTCACGCTGGATGAAATTACATCACTATCTCGGAAGCTCTTGAACATTGCTTTCACACTCTTTTGGAGAGAAGGTCAGATCGGTGCTCAGGATGGTGTCGTCCCGGTCTCAACATCAAATGGGAAGTCGTGCGACGAAAGGTCACGCGTTTGTTGCAAGCAGTGCATGCGCGAGAGTAAACACCCTGGCTTTGTCCCTCATGTCAACGTGCTTATGTGGGCTTTGCAGTTCGAGACGGCCGTTCACCCCACCCGATCACTGGCTAGTGAACGAACATATCAATATTGGATCGTTCGCCGACGCCGCTATGTGAGCATCTTAACCTTCGCATCTGATGTCATGTCTCCTGATCCGTCCCAAAAGAGTGGAGGAGCAACAGTTCGTGCAACCTGCCGGTGCACGGCCCTTGACGAGGCGCACACTCGCGGACTTGTCGCCGCGGCTTGGCGTGCTCAACAACATACCCTTTGCTATCCCATTTGAGTCCCGCGTAAAGATTTTCAGGTCATTCATCGAGAACGACAGACACAGCATTGGAGTGGATCCTCGTTCCTTCCTCCGACGCACACGCGCCACCGTGCGCCGCGGTCACGTAGCTGAGGATGGTTTCGATAAACTCGCGGAGGCCGACCTAAAGCACCCCATTGAGATAACATTCATAGATCAATTCGGTGAACAGGAGTGAGCATATGTGCCGTGGCTGACGTATATCAACTGGTTGGTATACTGACCGGATTTTGCATAGGATGGGCATTGATGGTGGTGGTGTTTTCAAAGAATTCTTCACCGATCTCTCGAAAGAAGTGTTTGATAGTGATCGAGGGCTTTGGTTGGCCAACAAGAAGAATGAACTATATCCTAACCATGGATCTTACGCAACACAACGTAAGCATCTCCAAACGCCCTGGCCGTTTACAGAGCCAATTTTCATTCTCCTTGAAGCACACAGTCTCAACTGGTACCGGTTTATCGGTAGAATTTTAGGCAAGGCGCTGTACGAGGGTATCTTGGTGGAAGTCGCGTTCGCTGGTTTCTTCCTTGCGAAGGTTCGTTTTTGTCATTCAATTACATCTCACACGGGGGCTTACTATGTCCCTACCAGTGGTTGGGCAAGCAGAGTTTCCTAGACGACCTCGCCTCGCTTGACCCTGATTTGTATCAGGGTTTGATATTCCTTAAGCACTACCCGGGAATCCAGAAGAGCTTTCGCTGAATTTCACAATCGTCAACGAAGGTGGAGTTGGTTCTAAACCAAAATGGAGCTTCTGATCCTCAGCGTCTATCTGCACAGAGTTTGGCGTTACGCGAACAATCGACCTGAAACCGAACGGCAGCAACGTCCTGTAACGCAAGACAACAAACTCGAGTACATCCTCCGCGTGTCACATTATCGCCTCACGAAACAGATCAAGGAGCAGAGCAGTGCATTCTTCGAGGGCCTTTCTGACATGATCGACCCAAAATGGCTCCGGTGCATACACGTCCTCCATAATTCTCCTTTTACCAACTGACGAATGTCTATAGGATGTTCAATCAGCAAGAATTGCAGGTGCTACTCGGAGGCGTGAACACTCCCGTCGATATCAATGATCTGCGGCAGAACACTAATTACGGCGGCTTATATGATGACCAAGAATCGACCATTGTGGCATTCTGGAAGGTCAGTCCACAAGCGCAGGAAGTCCACTCCTTATAAGTCTACATCCGTTTCTTTATAGGTCGTAGAGGGCTTCGACACGGAACAACGCCAGGCGCTGTTACGCTTCGTCACTAGTGTCGGCAGACCCCCTCTTCTGTGCGTATTA
Organism: Russula griseocarnosa; assembly: GCA_022884055.1. Classification (NCBI taxonomy): domain Eukaryota; kingdom Fungi; phylum Basidiomycota; class Agaricomycetes; order Russulales; family Russulaceae; genus Russula; species Russula griseocarnosa. The sequence continues at coordinate 238,820 of JAGKRU010000029.1, forward strand.
AATAGAAAGACTAGTTATTACCTATCTGAGAAGCTGATATGTGCCTTTCCTCCTTTTTACAGTGGCTTTAGTGGTCTCGTCCCAAGTTTTGCATCCGCGACGCGGGAGGCGATGAAAATCGCCTGCCGACGTCGAGCACCTGTATGAATCTGCTCAAGGTATTGCCTATCTTAAATGCTCCCACACACCGAAATAATCTCCCCTTTTGCAATGTGCACAGCTGCCGCGATATAAAAGCGAGAGGGTCCTTCGACAAAAGCTTCTCCAAGCACTTTACTCAGGCGCAGGTTCGATCTTTCTTGAGCCCCTCCTCCCTTTTTTTCCCTTTCACTTGCACTGTAGAAGCCTGCCGCACGCTGTAACTGTCATTGCATTGTTGTTGAGTCATACGCCGAATATAAGCGGAAATGGGAATTCTAGATGCTACGATTAAATGGCTCTATTAATTGGTATCACCTTCGCGCTTTCTTCCAATTCTGTAGTTTCGTGGTGTATGAGTCACCGTATCCGAGCGCTGTCTTTCGTTGTCACCAAATCATAAACGTTGGCATCCAAATCATTGCATCATTTTCGTAGCGAAACGGTACCTCAAGTATCTCTATCTTTTGATACCGCAAGAACGAATTTTTTATTTTTCAAGCAAGTTGGCTTCGTTCTCACACAGCCGTGTCGAGACCTCACCATTTGACCAGTGTGCTCGCACCATCGCTCAAGGACATTTCAAATGGATCTTGGGACTCACAGACCTAGGCTCTTTATTGCGACGCCTGTGGGTAAGTTATTGAGAAAGGTGATGAACCACACTGGCAGATAAGACGAAAAAAAATACATTCAAGGAAGGAGCATCGCTCGGTCTGAACGCGTACTGTAAATGTCATCATATCAGTTGATATGAATGGGGTGAATGTCGTCGTCGTCGTCGCATCTTGTACAGCGCTAGCCACTATGTGGGCACCCATGTATTCATGCGTCGTGCACTGGAGCCGTGTAAAAGATCTTCGCTTATCTACTTCGCGAAGCAGCCTCGGACTCACTCCCGCGACAGCTCTCGAGATCTGATGAACAAGATGGTTCCACGGCTAAACTTTAACTTCTCCAAGTTCTCTTCGTTAATTTCCTTCGCTTACAGTAGTTCCTTCGCTTAGTGAAATGCCGCCAATCTCCCTTTTCGCTGGACCCTGTATACTGCATAGGTAGGATCTCGCGCGCGTGAGTGAGCGAGGCGCCGCCGAGTTCCCAGTCGTTCCTTTGTACACTGAAGACGCACTGTCACCATGCTTTGGTAACTTCAATTCTGGCGCTCGTGTTTCGGTGTGAGAATTCTAGATCTGACCGTTGCGTGGATAGCAGAAGACGAGATTTGAGCGATGAGCCGTCGTAACTCACGATGTGAATACTGTAAACATGTCCTGTTGTTGGAACACACGAGATGACGCCTGACGCCTGAGGCGCTGAAGGTGCGACACCTTCTACTCGAATGGGGTCACATCCAGGCTGGAAGGTTTTCGGACTTTGAAATAATTGTTGCACAAAATTCCTCTTATCTCTAGTGTTTCCTCAAGCGAATTGAGCTGTTGTAGAGACTTTCCAGCCGGCAGCATACATGTTGACGATATACGAGGCTAGCCATTGCACGTCCTTCCGAACTTCGAACCTCGCACCATGCTTCGCTATGAAATGCCGCTCTCTTTCGCGACCTTGTACAATAGAGACGCGCCGATGAGGAGAAGTGTCGATGAGACGAATGAGCGTACTAACTGCCGGTCGTGAAATCACTTAATCTAGTTGCTGGTAACAGAAGACGAAGATGAGCACACAAATCACGCTGAGCTGCTGAAGTAGCGGATCACTCGACTGGGCTCCATCGGAAAGTTCTCAGGACTTTGAAATAATTGTTGCACAAATTCCTCTTATCTCTAGTGGTTCCCTCAAAGCGAATTGAGAGGCAAGTACAGAGTATAGGCGTCATACCTAGGTGTATGATGCAGGCCCATCCAGGGCGATTGACGTCATAGATCGTAGACTGCATGTTCTTGCGCACTTGCGACCATAGAAAAGTTCTGCATAGATAAAGGTGGTGAATACACTAGAATAAAATTCTGCCGGCGCGACAGAGGAAAGAATGCGTGTGCAGAGAAACGAGACATGAAGTTTCATAATCGCCATTGGAGCGTTTGGTGAGAGGTCGCTTGGAAAAGGAAACGCCTGAATCATGGGAGTGTGATGGACTATAAACAGAACGGGCGGTTGAGGCTAAAGCTGCATTGATGGATCGCCAGCCGCCAGCGCTCTGCACAGCATCATCAATGATCAGAGGCTTCCTTCACGCCAGCGCAAGCTACAGAAGCATTGTTCACCCGCCAACAAGGTTGCGTTGTGATCTGCAGGAACACTTTTAGCGGTGCCAAGTCAAAACTAGTCATCAAGTTGATTAAATTTTTGATGCCTGGTGCCTTTTACAGCCATCGGAAAATCCACGGGAGAGGTTTGACTCGAAGGATGAAGATGCCTATAAATGTCAAGTCAAGGGCACAAGTTAGCCGCGGCCAGAGCTAGCCTCGTCATAGCATAATGTCCTTGTACCTTCAAATGATGACAGACGACGTCGGACGACCCTTGTTCTTGATGCCTTTGAGTTGATTGATGTCGTGCCAGTGGCATTGTGTTCTGGTTACCTTTTACTTACCTGGCTATGCTATTGGGCGGCGCTCCTTTTCAGATTCTGGTGTCAGGATTTCGCATGGAGAGTAGAGAAAGTTCACAGGCTCATAGTAAGCGGAAGTGTGTGCCTGTTCCTAGGGTTTCCTGACAGGTGTGAAGTGTCTGTTTGAGCACCGTGCGGTACAGTACTGTACAGTACTTTACCCGCCCGCTGCCTCCGCCCGCTGCCAACCGTTCAAAACTAGCCGAGATCTCCGCTTCATTCAGACTTTCCTTATGCACTTATCGGGCTTCGACAGTATGGTGCCTCAGCTCAGTTACCAATATACAGTACAGTATGTTACTCTAAATTACTGGACGCTCGCAGTGGCGTTTAGAACTAGCTACGTTTGTGTAAATCACCGTATCGTCTTACTGTACTGTTTCTCTAGACGCCGTTATACCAAACTGTCGTCGGCTCGCGATCATGCATCTGTTGACATCCTTCATGCTACTGTTGTCTCTGCTCGGGACCTGACAGCAGTGTAAAGTAACTTACTTGCGTCTGTGCCTGCCTGCCCTGAAGTGGCACGATTTTTATTGCTTCCGGACATGGTTTCAACTGCGGACCCACTAACGCCGCTTTTCGGAATATGACGGGGCCCACTCGGCGTCATAGCGCCTTTGGCAAATCCCGGGACTCCGATAGTCTCGGTCCGACTTACTGACACAGGACACAGAATGACCAAAGCAATAAACGGAATGGTCCGATAGCACGGATGCAGTAGGTTGCACGACACCGCTGGTGAGCGTGATCCCTTGCGTAGATTACTGTGCACGTGAGAGACTTGGAAATTCAGGGTGTGAAATTATTACTTTCAATGAAGAGGATGGCGTCTTGACCAATCGCGACGAGCACATTGACTTTGAATTGAGTGATTTCATGCCGACGTGTGAAGTGATCAGGTATGAATAGGCGGGCAGTGATCGTCGTTACGGGATGGGACAGAATCGGGAACCAACGCATGCGCATCGTGGGATGAGCCTCACATGTGCTGGTCACCCGACAATACGGCATGACGGCACCTGATCATGGATGGATTGTGATGGACTGGTGGCGTACAGTTCATTTGTTTTGTGAGGCTAGGCTATGCTGCGGCTGGAGCAGTGGCTGGAGCGGGTACTACAAGTAGTTAGACCGACCTAGCCGGCGCCCATGAGGAAGGCTCTGTTGATGAAAAGTTGTACGACGAGTGCGGTAGCCCCGGGCCGAATGGCACCGAGCCAAAAAGCCAATTCTAGGATGAGGTAAGTTTGGGGCGTGGATAACTTTGGGAGTCCGAATTCCGAATTTGACATCCAGCAACAATTGGACTGCCGCCCTGGCTGACGTGTGCGGTGCGATCCGATAAGCGAACCGGATAAGCTTAAATTATCGAATTAGGCAAACAAGGGATTTTCACGTGTGGGGAAATTGCTGAGCAGGACTCGGACACCTTGTTCTGGTTTTTAGAATAAAGATACAGTAAATTTATAGGCTAGAGAATGGGACAAAGGGGATGGAGAGAGGGAATGGGGATAGGGGTGCCGTATGCGCCGAACCTTCCGCGACATCAAAAGAGAAAAAGGGGAATCAGGCAGGGCGGCTCGCCAAGGTCGATCACATTCGGGCGAGGCGCACGCAAGGCAATCCTCCCTCCCTCTCAAGTACTGTAGACCGTAGACCAAGCAGGGTTTGCGAAATAGACGGTTTGGGGAGTAGACGGAGAAAGAAGGGCCGATGGCTGAGATAGCAAGGATGTTGTTTGATCCATGGAGATGAGCGTCGGAGGGGGTATGCCGTGGCACGTGTTGGAGTGAGGTCTCTTGTCAGCCTTTCTCTCGTCCCTTTAACCGCTACTACCGCTAACCGCGCTAACCTAATCCACTAAGACTAAGAGCATCGCTCTGATGGAACTAAACAGACGCCAGTCGAGCGGTGAGGCTCAGGGTGAGTATTTATTTTCCGTTTCTCTATAGATGGAAATGAGGCTGCGTCCATCCCCGTTGGGTTCATCTTTGGACGCAACCCCACATCCTTCCTTGACCTCATCCCCCTCCCACTCCCCTCCCCTTACTTGGCATCGTCAATCGTCAGAGGGTGGTCCCCCTCCCTTTGACATCGTCTTGCGCCCTTGTCGCTCTCGATTCTTTTTCCTGTCATCTTTTTCTCTTTCTCTCCTCGTCGGCGAACCCCATGTCTTCAGCGGCGGCTCCCCCTCCCGCAGCGACTACTCAGGGGCCTGCGTCGCCTCCTGCTCCTGGTACAGGTGCTCCCCCATCTCCTTCCCCTCCCGTAGTTAATTCTCCCCTCCTGTAGCTACGCCCCCTCCTGCTACTACGGCCCCCCTGTAGCTACTACGGCGCCCCCTGCTACTACGGCGCCTCCTGCTACTACAGCCCCCCTGCTACTACGGCCCTTCTCCCATTGGTTCGTCGCCACTTCCACCCACCACTGCTCCCACTCCCGTGGCCACTTCACGTCCTCCCACCACTGCTCCCACACCTACTGCTTCACCTACTCCCACCACTTCTCCCACTCCTCCACGACGCCACGTCCTACTACCACTTCTACCACTTCACGCGGTTCTCTACTCCACAATCTCTTCGATCGATTGCTGACCACACCTTCTTTTATTGTTTAGTGACGACATCGCCAAACCCTGTAGTATCCACCACGCCAAACCCTGTAGTATCTACCACGCCAAACCCTGTGGTATCTACCACGCCAAATCCTGTGGTATCCACTACTACAACACCCCGTGGCACCACAACAACAACAACGGTGGCACCACCACCACCAACGACCCATACGAGTAGTACGCCCACCCCTCACGAGAGCGCGACACAGGGCCAGCCAGCACCCCAGACTCCTGCAACACAACCAACCACCACTAATAATGTTGTCACAATCACGGCCAATCAAATTACCCAAAGCTCGGGTGCTCCGCCTATCACCTCAACGTTGACTTCTGTATTTTCGTCTGAGATGGTGTACGCACAGATACTTCATGCTCTTCTTGTCTGACTTTCTTTTTTCTTTTAAGATCAACAGAAGCCGATGGCTTGGTAATCACCACCACCCTTCAATCGACAATTATCATTGTGCCGACTAGCGTAACTAGTTCTAAAAGCAGCAATACTGGTGCAATTGTTGGTGGAGTTGCTGGAGGCATTGCCTTCCTTGCCAGCGCCATTATCATCTTTCTCTTTTACTGGCGCCGCAATCGCCGACGTGAAGAGTTTGACGGTAACTTTGACCCAGATCGGGTCGTCCGACATGCTGGCCACACCGATCTCGCGGGTGCCGAGGTCACTCCGTACCACTATGAAGCTCCATCGACCGCCCTCTCCGGACCCACCTCACCCGCATTCACCGCTGACGGTAGCATGCGACAATACCGCGACAGCCAGGCACTTCTGGGTAGCACGTTCGAAGGAGCAGCTGGTGCCACCGGGACATCTGGTTCGCATTACGCGCCTACATCGAGCGACGGTGCCTCTGCACCGCGTGGATCATCGAGTCACGAGCGCAGTAACTCCCACGGCAGCGGTCCAGGCCTCCCAGTAACACAGCCGTATCGTCCAATGTCCTCCAAGGAGCTAGAGGCATTACGCCAGCGCGGGGAGGGCGGACTCGGACTCGCGAGCCCGATTGAGGAGGGCGAGGCTGATGTTATACAACACTCAGATGGTGGGCGTGTCACCGAAGAACCGGTACCTCCCAGCCGTCCGGTGCAAGAGATTCCGCCAAGCTACTACTCGATCTCTGGGCCGTAGAAATGGTGGGGGCTTAATTCTCTTCTTTTCTCTGGTTTTTCGCTGTGGTCGGGTTTGGGGCTACGGGAGAGGGTGGCACGGTCGAGGCGGTGATGAAAGCGATTATTATGATGACGATGACAAGAGACGGTTTACTGACGCCCTGAACACTGTTTGTCGGACGGACAATGGTTAGACCCACCAACTGGGCAAGAGCGCGTGTTTAAATGGATTTTCCTCTTCATTTCACCTTTAAACCCCACTTGTTTTTTTTTAAATTGCATGGCTTCTTCATAATCTAAAAACTAGTAACGTTGGTACGTACTGATGCCTCGTTCAGATGCTTTCGATGTGTAAAAGCTTTGTTTTTAATGACCCATTCGATGAACAGATATAAGTGAGCCCCTTCGGAGCGGAGCGGAACCAATGCGATGTAAGATCGATTAGATTATGATATAATTAGAAAGAGTGCACTGTATGATATAGGTGCGCGCGAGATGTACGGAAATAATTAGGGAAAATCATCGCTGTTGGTACGAACGAGGTAAAATACATACAGGCCTGAAATATTCTCTTCGTCCATCATGGGAGGTGCTGCCTGCCTCTGTCCGTGTTCTAAATAACGTTTGCTATTTGTCATATCATTATAAATCGTAAAATCCAGCCAGTTAGCAACTGCAAAATCGTTTCGTTTGATCATAGGGTTGTGTACGCTGCAATGGCGAACCATTTGTGGCGAACCATTTGGAGAAGGATTTAGTGGGCGGCTCAGCTAGGGGCGTGGATGGGGGACGTGGTGGTTCCGATTCTGATTCTGATTTTGGTCGTGGTGGCAGTAGTGGTAGAGGCGGTGATGAGGGAGGTGACGACGATCGTGACGGTTGCAATCCGACCAGTTGTCCGGGGTAGGTGAAGGAATCATCCCACCTCGCCACTCGCCCTCTCCACAAAGATTGAGTGACCCCTGCACCTGCATCTGTCCCTGTCCTTGCTCACGCAAGGAATGGTTAGGCTGGAGAAGCAGCAGGGGCCTGACTCGGGCGTACCTATGGCGTCCGTGACGACACGAGCGAGATCTGCGCTCTAAGAGGGATTGTGAGTGGATCCATCAGCTGCGAGGCGGCTGACGGCGGTGGCCAGACGCTCTCGTAAAATATGGATCCTGATTCCGAGGCGCGGGCGCGTAGCAGACGTGGAGGCGTGAGTGATGAGGAGGATGGGGGCAGGCGCGGAGGACACGTTTGCTTGTATATGCGACGACATGGAATGCGAACGCGCAAATGTCAAATGAACGACGAGGGTAAACTAGCGCACCACTACTCCCACCACCATCGCTGCCAATGCTACCAGCCGCACTGCTGTCGAGCTATGAGTTGCAAATGGGTCCGGTTGATCCAAGGAAGCAAAATGCGGACTCGGAAATGGCAAGTCCATTTCTTCCCCGGTATGGGAGACGCTTGGGGCGCGAGAGCGCCCAGTATCACTAGCGCCGTCGTCCACGCTTCTGCAGGCAAAGTAGTATCGCGAGTGCTACGATGAGGAAGGCAATGCCGGCCACAGCTGATCGGGCGATAATAGAGGTCGGGATGAGGAATGGGATTGCGAAGAAGAGCACAGAGCTGTGACGATGAGGGTGACGATCTGGGAGTGGCCAGAGATAAGTTTGGACATGCTGTATTCCTTCGTATTAAGAAAAACTGATGCATCGAGTTGGAGGCTTGGAGCCCCCGGGTCAGTTACGCCCCCGACGTCAAAAAAAAAAGAATGAAAAGGAAAAAGGGTGAAAGGATGTAAAAGAAATGATTGCCGTGGCAGGACTTCCATTGGTTTCGCTTACAAAGGAAGAAGTGAAGGTAGAGAATACAAAATCGCTGGAGGAGATGTTGGAGGAAAAGACGATGAGGTATGCGGTGGCACGTGAGGTCTCTTGTCAGCTTATCTTATCTGCCTTTCTCTCATCCCTTAACCGCTAACCCACTAAGGGCAACTGCCCACCAATCGCTCTGATGGAACTGAACAGACGCCACTCGGGCAGTCAGCCTGAGGCGTTTCTCTATACATGGAAATGAGGCTGCGTCCGTTTCCCGTTGAGTTCTTACTTGGCACTGTCAGATGGCCGTCCAAGTCTTCCCCTTGACCTCCTTTGACATCGCCTTTGCGCCCTTGTCGAACTCGACGCTCCACCTTTCTTTTTCTTTCCCTTTCTCTCCTCGTCGGCGAACCCCATGTCTTCACGCGCTGCGCCGCCCCCAGCGACTACAGAGAAGCCTGCATCGCCCCCTCCTGCACCTACTACGGCGCCCCCTGCTACTACGGCGCCCCTGTACCTACTACAGCGGCTCGACCTAGTACAGCTGACCCGCCCACTTCTCCAGTAGTTCCCACTTCTGCTGCTCCTACCCCCACTTCACGTCCTACCACCACTCCCACCACTCCTACCACCACTTCACGTCCCCCGTCCTATACTACCATTTCACGATATACCTCTTCTACCACTTCACGCCCTACCTCTTCTACTACCACTTCACGCCCTACCTCTTCTACTACCAGTTCACGCGGTTCTCTACTCATCTATCTCATCGATCGATTGCTGACCACACTTTCTTTCGTTGTTTAGTGACGACCTCAACTACCTCGTCAAAGTATGCGGTATCCCCTACATCCCAACCCCCTCACCAGAGCGTGACACCACAGCCACCACCCCAGACTCCTGCAGCACAACCAAGCACCACCGCCAATAATGTTGTCACAATCACGGCCGATCAAGTTACCCAAAGCTCGGGTGCACCGCCTATCACTTCTACATTGACTTCTGTATTTTCGTCTGAGGTCATGTACGCACATATACTTCATCAATTTCACCGTTCTTTTCTGACATTCTTTTTCTTAAGATCAACAGAAGCCGATGGCTTGATAATCACCACCACCCTTCAATCGACAATTATCATTATTCCGACTAGCATAACTAGTTCTAAAAGCAGCAATACTGGTGCGATTGCTGGTGGAGTTGCTGGTGGCATTGCTGTCCTTGCCAGCGCCATTATAATCTTTCTCTTTTACTGGCGCCGCAATCGCCGCCGTGAAGAGTTTGACGGTAACTTTGACCCTAATCGGGTCGTCCGACATGCTGGCCACACCGATCTCGCGGGTGCCGAGGTCACTCCGTACCAATATGAGACTCCATCGACCGCTCTCTCCGGACCAACCTCACCCACATTCACCGCTGACGGTAGCATGCAACAATACCGCGACAGCCAGGCGCCTCTAGGTAGCACGTTCGAAGGCGCAGCTGGTGGCACTGGGACATCTGGTTCGCATTACGCGCCTACGTCGAGCGACGGTGCCTCTGCGCCCCGTGGATCATCGAGTCACGAGCGCAGTAACTCCCACGGCAGCGGTCCAGGCCTCCCAATAACACAGCCGTATCGCCCGATGTCCTCCAAGGAGCGAGAGGCGTTACGCCAGCGCGGGGAGGGGAGAATCGGACTCGCGAGCCCGATTGAGGAGGGCGAGGCTGATGTTATACAACACTCAGATGGTGGGCGTGTCACCGAAGAACCGGTATCTCCCAGCCGTCCGGTGCAAGAGATTCCGCCAAGCTACGACTCGATCTCTGGGCCGTAGTAATGGTGATGGCTTAATTATTTCCCCCCCTCTTTTATTTTAATTTTTGGTTTCTCGCTGCGGTTGGGTTTGGGGCTACAGGAGAGGGGTGGCAAGGCCGGCGGTGGCGAAAGCGATTATTATGTGACGAGACATTTTACTGACGCCCTGAACTACTCTGTTTGTCGGACGGACAATGGTTAGATCCACCAACTGGGCGAGAGCGCGTGTTTTACTCATTTCACCTTAAACCACCACTTGTTTTTTAATTGCATGGCTTTCCCATAATCTAAAAACCAGTGACGTGTAAAGGCTTTGATGAACATCTGTGGAGCGGACCGGAGCCAATGCGGTGCAATACAGTATCCAACTACTATCTAATATGCGTTCGCGCGAGAAGTTCAGAAATAAATGGGGAAGATCATCGCTGTTGGTACGAACGAGGGTAAGAAAGAAAAGTACATACAAGCCTGAAAGCTTCTCTTAGTCCGTTATGGGGTATCATGCTGCTTGCCTCTGTCCACATTTGAATAACGCTTGCTATTCGTCATATCATTATGTGAAGAAATCGTAAAACCCAGCCTGTTATCAATAACAATATCGTTCCGTTGCATCATAAGGGTAGTGTACGCTGCAATGACGAACCATTTGGAGAAGGATTCAGTGGACGGCTCAGCCAGGGCGTGGATGGGGGACGTAGACGTGGTTCTGATTCTGATTCTGATTTTGGTCGTGGCGGTGACGATCGTGACGATTGGAATCTGATCGTGGCGACCAGTTGTCCTGGATAGGCGAAGGAGTCATCGCACCACGCTCTAAGAGGGATATGTGAGTGGATCCATCACCTGCGAAGCTCGGAAGCGGTTGATGGTGGTGGCCAGACGCTCTCGTGGAATACAAAATCGCTGTAGGGCGATGTTGGAGGGTATGCGGTGGCACGTGTCTCGTCAGCTTATCAGCCTTTCTCTCTCGTTCCTTTATAGTAACGCTAACCCACTACGGGCAACTGCCCACCAATCGCTCTGATGGAACTAACAGACGCTAGTCGAGCTGTGAGCCTGAGACCTGCGGTGTTTCTCTATACAGGGATATGAGGCGGACGTCTCCCGTTGAGTCCGTCATTGGACGCAACCCGACATCCTTCCTTGACCATTTCCCCTCCCACTTCCCTCCCCTACTTGGCACTGTCAGATGGTGGTCCCAATCCTTCCCCTTAACCTTGATGTCCTTTGACATCGTCTTGCGCCCTTGTCGGTCTCGACCCTCCACTTTTCTTTTTCATGCCCTCTTCTTCTCTTTCTCTCCTCGTCGTCGAACCCCATGTCTTCACGCGCTGCGCCTCCCCCAGCGACTACTCAGAGACCGGCGTCGCCCCCTCCTGCACCTACTACGGCGCCCCCTGCTACTACTCAGAGACCTGCGTCGCCCCTCCTGCACCTACTACAGCGCCCCTTGCTACTACTCAGAGACCTGCGTCGCCCCCTCCTGCACCTACTACAGCGCCCCTTGCTACTACTCAGAGACCTGTGTCGCCCTCTCCTGCACCTACTACGGCGGCCCCTGTACCTACCACAGCGGCTCGACCTAGTACAGCTGGCCCGCCCACTTCATCGCCACGTCCTCTCACCACTTCTGTCATCCCTACCCCCACTTCACGTCCTCCCACCACTCTCATCTCTCCTCCCACCACTTCACGTCCTCCTACTACCACCACCACTTCACGTCCTCCTACTACTACCACCACTTCACGTCCGCCGTCCTCTACCACCACTTCACGTCCTCCGACCTCTACTACCACTTCGCGTCCTCGTCCTCTACTACCACTTCGCATTCCTCGTCCTCTACCACTTCGCATTCCTCTACCACTTCGCATTCCTCTACCACTTCGCATTCCTCTACCACTTCGTATTCCTCTACCACTTCACACCGTACCTCGACTACCACTCCATACCGTATCCCGACTACTACCAGTTCACGCGGTTCTCTATTCAATAATCTCATCGATTGATCGATTGCTGACCACACTTTTTTCGTTGTTTAGTGACGACCTCAACTACCTCGCCACACTATAACCAGAGCCCAACACCACAGCAGAGCCAGCCACCACCCCCACCCCAAACTCCTGCAGCACAACCAAGCACTACCACCAATAATGTTGTCACAATCACGGTCGATCAAGCTACCCAAAGCTCGGGTGTTCCGCCTATCACTTCTACATTGACTTCTGTATTTTCGTCTGAGGTCATGTACGCACATGTACTTCATCAGTGTTGCTCTTCTCGTATGACATTCTATTTTTTTTTTCAGATCAACAGATGCCGCCGACGGCGCGATAATCACCACCACTCTTCAATCGACAATCGTCATTGTGCCGACTAGCATAACTAGTACTAAAAGCAACAATACTGGTGTGATTGCTGGTGGAGTTGCTGGTGGCATTGCCGTCCTTGCCATCGTCATTATAATCCTTCTCTTTTACTGGCGCCGCAATCGCCGCCGTGAAGAATCTACCGGTAACTTTGACCCTGATCGGGTCGTCCGACATGCTAGTCACACCGATATTGCGGGTGCCGAGGTCACTCCGTTCCACTATGAAGCTCCCTCGACCGCTCTTTCCGGACCAACCTCACCCACATTCACCACTGACGGTAGCATGCAACAATACCGCGACAGCCATGCGCCTCTAGGTAGCACGTACGAAGGAGCAGCTGGTGGCACTGGGACATCTGGTTCGCATTACGTGCCTACGTCGAGCGACGGTGCCTCTGTCCCCCCTGGATCATCTAGTCAGGGGCGTAGTAACTCCCATGGCAGCGGTCCAGGCTTCGTGGCACAGCAGCCGTATCGCCCGATGTCCTCCAAGGAGCTAGAGGCGTTACGTCAGCGCGGGGAGGGCGGACTCGGACATGCGAGCCCGATCAAGGAGGGCGAACTTAGACTCGCGAGCCCGATTGAGGAGGGCGGACGCAGACTGCGAGCCGATTGAGGAGGCGGACGCAGACTCACAACAAGCTCGATTGAGGAGGGCGGACTCAGACTCGCGAGCCCGATTGACGGGAGCGAGGTTGATGTTATACAACACTCAGATGGTGGGCGTGTCACTGAAGAACCGGTACCTCCCAGCCGTCCGGTGCAAGAGATTCCGCCAAGCTACGACTCGATCTCTGGGCCGTAGTAATGGAGGGGGCTAATTCTTTTTTTTATTACCATTTTTTCTCTTCAGTTTTTTTTGCTGCATTTGGGTGTTGGGCTACGGGAGAGGAGCACGGTCGAGGCGGTGGTGAAAGCGATAATCATGCGACAAGAGACGCTTTACTCTGAACTGATCTCTGTTCGTCGGACAGACGATGGTTAGACCCACCAACTGGGCGAGAGCTCGTGTTTTCCTCTTTAAATTTCCTCTTTAACTACCACTTGTTTTTTAATCGCATGGCTTCAATCATAATCTGAAAACCACGAGCCCCTTTGGAGCGGAGCGGAACCAATGCGGTGTAAGATCGATTAGATTATTCATGTATGCGTGCGTGCGGGAATAGTTGGTACGAACGTACATACAGGCCCAAAAGCTTCTCTTCGTTCGTTATGGGATGCTGTCTGCCCCTGTCTCTCTGCCCCGTGTTCTAATAACGATTGCTATTCGTCATACCATTATGTAAAGAAATCGTAAAACCCAGTCAGTTAGCAACAACAATATCGTTCAGTTGGATCATAAGGGTAATATACGCTGCAATGGCGAACCCTTTGGAGAAGGATTTAGTGAACGGCTCAGCCAGGGCATGGATGGGGGACGTAAGGTGGTTCTGATACTGATACTGATTCTGGTCGTGATAGTTGTAGTGATAGAGGTGGTAATGAGGGACGTGACGACGATGGTGACGATCGCAATTCTGATCGTGGCGACCAATTGTCCAGGGTGGGTGAAGGAATCATCATCCCACCTCGCCGCTCACCCTCCTTCACCTCTCCGCAAGGGTTGAGTGCCCCCTACCCCTGCACCTACACCTGTCCCTGTCCTTGCTCATGCGAGGAATAATGGAGCAGCAGCAGCGGGCCTGACTCAGCCGGACCCATGACATCCGTGACGACACGAGCGAGATCTACGCTCTGAGAGGGATATGTAAGTGGATCCATCAGCTACGAGGCGACTGACGGCGGTGGCCAGACCCTCTCATGGAATATGGATCCTGATTCCGAGGCGCAGACGCACAGACGTGGGGGGAAAGGCGCGGAGGACACGTTTGCGTGTGTGCGACGACGGGGACTGCGAACGCGCAAATTAACGACAAGGGTGAACTAGCACACCACCACTGCCACCACTATCGCTGCCAATGCTACCGGCCACACTGCTGTTGAGCAATGATTTGTAAATGGGTCCGGTTGGTCCAAGGTGGACTCGGAAATGGCAAGTCCATTTCTTACCCCTGGTTCCTCTGCTAGGAAGGCGATGCGGGATAGGAGACACTTGGGACGCGAGAGCGTCCAGCAGCGCTGGCACTGTCTCCCACGCCTCCGGAGGCAAAATAGTGTCGCGGGTGGCACGATGAGGAGGACAATGCCGGCCACGGCTGAACCGGGGATAATGGAGGTGTGGGAGGAGGAAAGGGATTGCGAAGAAGAGCGCAGGGCTGTAACGATGGGGGTGACAATCTGGGAGAGGAAAGAGATAAGTTGGACATGCTGTGTGCATTCATATTAAGAAGATCGATGCATCGAGTGGGAGCTCGCTGGGTCAGTTACGTCCGCGACATCAAAAAAAAGGGAAAAAATGAAGGGGAAAACTTGCTGTAATAGGGCTTGCATTGATTTCGCATACGAAAAAGGAAGTGAAGGTAGAGAGTACAAAATTGCTGGAGGGAGTTGTTGAAAAGACGATGGGGTATGCCATGGCACGTGAAGCGAGTGAGACGCGTCTTCGTCCGCTTGTCAGCGGCCTTTTCGTTCTTACTAGTTGGCCGAATACATTACGTTTTACGATTCTCTCGTCCTCTAACACGCTAACCCTCTAAGAGCAACTGCCCACAAATCGCTCTGATGGAACTAAACAGAGCGGTGAGCCTGAGGCCTGAGGTTAAGCGCACATGGAAATGAAGCTGTGTCCGTCTCCCGTTGAGTTCATCATTGCACATCCTTCCTTGACCAATTTCCCCTCTGTCAGAGGGTGGTCCCATCCTCCCCCTTGACCTCCTTTGACATCGTCTTGTGCCTTTGTCGGTCCCGACCCTCCACCTTTCTTTTTCTTGCTCTCTTCTCTTTCTCTCGTCGGCGAACCCCATGTCTTCACGCGCTGCGGCCCCCTCAGCGACTACTCAGAGGCCTGCGTCGCCTCCTGCTACAAGTGCTCCCAGATCTCTTTCCTCTCCCGTAGTTAATTCAACATCTCAAGTAGTTGCCTCGCCCCTTCCTATTACGCCCGCCCCTGTACCTACTACAGTGGCTCGACCTAGTACAGCTGGCATGCGCACTTCTCCAGTAGTTCCTACTTCGCCAGGTCCTCCCACCACTCCCACCACGACCTCACGTCCTCCTACCACTTCTACCACTTCTACCACCACTCCACGTCTCCCGTCCTCTACCACCGCCCTTCAATCGACAATTATCATCGAGCCGACTAGCGTGGCTAGTTCTAAAAGCAGCAATACTGGTGTGGTTGTTGCTGGAGTTGCTGGAGGCATAGCCGTTCTTGCCACCATCATTATCATCTTTCTCTTTTACAGGCGCCGCAATCGTCGCCGTGAAGATTTTGACGGTAGCTTTGACCTCGATCGGGTCGTCCGACATGCTGGTGCAGCTGTTCAACGTGGAGTAGCGGATGTCTGCCTTTTGTGTGTAGCTTTGCGAGTCCTATCTGGCATGGTGCTAAATCAACTTTTCTCGGTAAAGTTGCAGGGAAATGCCGACAGTTGAAGTCGGAAGAAAGCAAATCGACTTCTGTTCCAAACGTTGCAGTATGGCCGCGCTCAGCAGAGGTTAGTCTGCCAACTGCTAGTTGGAGCTATTACCTCTTGACTTATAACATTTGTCAGTTCCAATGATTCTGGAAGTTCCCATTGGGAATGCAAGATATATGGGGGGTAAGCTATGATGGAGGGTCACCATGCGCACCTGACGACGGAAAACTCAATATCGCAGTGGTGGATCAGTTCACTAAACAATGGAAACACCCGACGCAAAAGCCGGCTGTGATCAAGGTTCTATTCTGTTTTGTGTCATGACATTCATGTCTATCTGATAAGCTATGTGTAGCTTTGGAGGATCTATGGGGACCAGTCTGTGTTTGACCGATTCTCTAGGTACCAGTGAGTCAGAATGCGTTAATAAGACCGAACCTACGCTGATTTGATTCCACTAGGTTGAAAGTGGAACGCCGCATAGGATTTAAAGGTGGAAATACACGCGGCCGCTTTCATGGTACTATCCGAGAATGCACCTTGGGGGATACCTCCAGTGATGACAATCTTTGCATGCAAACAAGATGCAATATGTGTAGGATCATCGAGGTTCGCACCGGAATGCCTGTCTGGCTCCCGATGGCATTCATTCACCCTTGTCCTATAGAGCTCCTTCCAACTCGCCCGCGCAGGTGAGCGCACGAACTTTGGCAGATTTGGATCGGGGATTTATACGTCCGCGACGTCGTCCAAGGTCAGTCTGGGATGCTTATCTAGGCATGGAGGAGGCGATGACTCGATGACACCTGTAGGCCAACGATTATTACGGTGGGAGCTCGTCTCCGAATAGGGCAATACTTCTAAATGATGTCGTGATGGGGAAGGCGATCAAGCTGAGGACGACTAATCAAAGCTTGAAACGGGTGCGTAGATGCATTCCGTGAAATGTTTCCTGATACTTCATTCAGAATGTCAAAAAACAGCCACCGCGGGGGTATGACGCGGTAATCGGTGAGCCTGGAGGGGATCTGAACTACGATGAGTGCGTTGGTACGTGCAAAAAACTCGTCACTTGGTTACTCATGCTAATACTGATACAGTTTATAATGTAAGTGATTATCGGAATGCTCACCGATGGCCCGCTAATTGCCATATTGGGAAGAATGCTGCGATTCGACCGTCTTTCCTGATTGTATACAAATGAGACAGTATACAAATGAAACAGAAAGAAGCTGGCATGGGGTTAACAAGACGCTTGACAAATACAATACAAATTTTGAAATAAGGTGGTTTATTAAGCGGTGACTCATTTCTTGGTAAGTAGGCGGTTCGCGCAGGTTCAATTGCGGGTTGTGAAGGCCGAGATGACAATGTTTGTGTCGAGTATCTGCAGAGAGATTGTATTGACATCATGTATCTGTGAGATGATTTCGCCTGCTCGTTCTAGACGATAACGTAAAAATTTCTAGTCGGCCGCTGAACGCGCTGAACACCCGTTTCAAAATCAGTCGTTGGCCACCTGATTTACACTATCCACGCCTCACAGTAAATGTCATTTTAAAGTGTGTCTTCGTGCTGCTTCATCGTTCAGACTTTCTCCTGTTCCCATGTCGTCAACAAGCGAGACCAACAAGGTGGAAGGCGGCGCCTCATTTCCGATAGGCGCGAGTTCTAGAGTTTGTGTGGTAATTGTGGTCACTGGCATCGCGCGTGTTACCGGTCTGACGTATCTTGCTCTTTGCTCACTTGGAGACTAATACAAATTTACAATCTATTGGAACAGGGTGTATCAGGAAGTGGCAAAACCACATTGGGCGCTGCACTTGCTGAAGCCCTGTCCTTGTCATTCATCGACACGGACGACCTCCATTCGGACTCGGATTGAGGAGGACGAGGCTGAGGTTTTACAACACTCAGATGGCGGGCGTGTCACCGAAGAACCGGTACTTCCCAGCTGTCTGGTGCAAGAGATTCCGCCAGGCTACGACTCGTTCTCTGGGCCGAAGTAATGGTGGGGCACTGGGGGTTTTATTTTTCGCTGCGGTTAGGTTTTGGGCTACGGGAGAGGCGTGGCACGGTCGAGGTGGTGGTGAATGCGATAATCATGATGATGACGATGACGAGACATTTTATTGAACTGCTCTGTTCGTCGGACAGACAATGGTTATAACGTTAGATCCACCAACTGGGCGAGAGCGCATGCGCGCATGTTTAAATGTGTTTTCCTCTTTTCACATTTAACTACCACTTGTTGATAATCTAAAAACTAGTTTTTAATGACCGATTCATCTGGATAGGGGAAGAACTAATGCGGTGTAAGAATCGATTAGATTATTCAAGTCAAGCTACTATCTAATACGCGCGAAGTTCGCGGGAAAACCATCGCTGTTGGTACGAAGAGGGTAAAAGAAAAGTACATAAAGGCCTGAGGCCTGAGGGCTTCTCTTCGTTCGTTATGGGGGTATGCCTCTCTGTCCGTGTTCTAAATAACGTTTGCTACTCGTCATACCATTATGTAAAGAAGTCGTAAAACCCAGCCAGTTAGTAACAATATCGTTGCGTTCGATCATACAGTAAGGGTAGTGTACGCTACAATGGCGAACCCTTTGGAGGTCATGGTGGTAATAGTGGTGATGAGGGAGGTAACGACGATCGTGACGATTCCAATCCTGATCGTGGCGACCGATTATCAGGGGCGGGTGAAGGAATCATCGCACCTCGAGCTCGCCGCTCACCCTCTCCTTCACCCTCTCCACAGGGGTTGAGCGCCCCTGCCCCTGCCCCTGTTCTTGATCATGCGAGGAATGATTAAGCTGGAGCAGCAGCAGCGGGTTTGACTCGGGCGGACCCATGACATCTGTGACGACACGAGCAAGATCCGAGTCTACGCTCTGAGAGGGATATGTAAGTGGGTCCATCAGCCGCGAGGGGGCTGACGGCGGTGGCCAGACGCTCTCGTGTAGCAGACATGGAGGCGTGAGTGGTGAGGAGGATGGGGGCAAAGGCGCGGAGGACACGTTTGCTTGTACATGCGAAGACGAGGACTGCAAACACGCAAATGAACGAGGGTGAAATAGCGCACCACCACTGCCACTGTCAATGCTACCGGCCGCACTGCTACACTGCCATCGAGCTATGAGTTGCAAATGGATCCGGTTGGTCCAATGAGGCAAAAGGCACTCGGAAATGGCAAGTCCATTTCTTTCCTTGTTTCTTCTGCTAGGAAGGTGGTGCGGGATGGGAGACGCTTGGGGCGCGAGAGCATCCAGGCGGTCCAGCAGCGCTAGCACCGTCTCCCACATTTCCCTAGGCAAAATAGCGTCGCGAGTGCCACGGCTGAACCGGCGATAATGGAGGAGTGGGATGAGGAAAGGGATTGCGAAGAGGGAAGAGCTGTGACGATGGGGGTGACGATCTGGTAAGTTGGACATGCTGTGTACCTTCATATTAAGAAAATCGATGTATCGAGTGGCCCGCGGTTACGCCCGCAACGTCAAAGAATGAAACGGGGAAAAAATATTAAAAATTGAAGGGAAAAACTTGCCATGGTAAGGCTTGCATTGATTTCGACTACGAAAGAGGAAGTGAAGGTAGAGAATACAATCGTCGTTGGATGCATATGGAGGTAAGTGTTAGGTAAGCCGTGGTACGTGTTAATTTAAGTCAGGTCTGTAATACAGCTTGTCATGATCACTTCAGCTGTCAGCTTGTCACTTGTCAGCTTGTCGGCCTTTCTCTCGTCTCTTTAACCGCTAACCACTAAGGGCAACTACCCACCAATCACTCTGATGGAACTACAGTAAACAGATCCTGAGACCTGAGGGTGAGAATCTATACATGGAAATGAGGATGTGTCCGTCCCCCGTTGAGTTCATCGTTGGACGCAACCCCACATCCTTCCTTGACCATTTCCCCCTCCCACTTCCCGCCCCCTACTTGGTACTGTCAGATGGTGGTCCCAATCCTCCCCTTGACCTTGGTGTCCTTTGACATCGTCTTGCGCCCTTGTCGGTCTCGGCCCCCCACTTTTCTTTTTCTTGCCCTCTTCTTCTCTTTCTCTCCTCGCCGGCGAACCCCATGTCTTCACGCGCTGCGCCCCCCCCAGCGACTACTCAGAGACCTGCGTCGCCTTCTCCTGCACCTACTACGGCGCCCCCTGCTACTACTCAGAGACCTGCGTCGACCCCTCCTGCACCTACTACGGCGGCCCCTGTACCTACTACAGCGGCTCGACCTAGTACAGCTGGCCCGCCCACTTCTCCAGTAGTTCCCACTTCATCGCCACGTCCTCCCACCACTTCTGCCGCTCCTACCCCGACTTCACGTCCTCCCACCACTCCCACCACCACTTCACGTCCTCCTACTCCTACCACTACTTCACGTCTTCCTACCACTTCTACCACTTCTACCACTCCTACCACCACTTCACGTCCCCCGTCCTCTACAACCACTTCACGTCCACCATCCCCTACAACCACTTCACGTCCCCCGTCCTCTACTACTATACCTCTCCCCCTCCTTTCTACTTCGCATACCTCCTCTACCACTTCACGTCCCGTCCTCTACTACCACTTCGCGTCCCCGTCCTCTACTACCACTTCGCATCTCCCTCCTCTACTACTATACCTCTCCCCTTCTTTCTACTTCGCATACCTCCTCTACCACTTCACGTTCCCCGTCCTCTACTACCACTTCGCATTCCTCCTCTACCACTTCACGTCCTCCGTCCTCTACTACCACTTCGCATCTCCCCTCCTCTACTACTATACCTCTCCCCCTCCTTTCTACTTCGCATACCTCCTCTACCACTTCACGTTCCCCGTCCTCTACTACCACTTCGCATTCCTCCTCTACCACTTCACGTCCTCCGTCCTCCACTACCACTTCGCATCTCCCTCTTCTACTACTATACCTCTCCCTTCCTTTCTACCTCGCATACCTCCTCTACCACTTCACGTTCCCCGTCCTCTACTACCACTTCGCATTCCTCCTCTACCACTTCACGTTCCCGTCCTCTACTACCACTTCGCATTCCTCCTCTACCACTTCACGTTCCCCGTCCTCTACTACCACTTCGCATTCCTCCTCTACCACTTCACGTCCTCCGTCCTCCACTACCACTTCGCATCTCCCCTCTTCTACTACTATACCTCTCCCCTTCCTTTCTACCTCGCATACCTCCTCTACCACTTCACGTTCCCCGTCCTCTACTACCACTTCGCATTCCTCCTCCACCACTTCGTATTCCTCCTCTACCAGTTCACGCCGTACCTATTCTACTACCAGTTCACGCGGTTCTCTATTCAATAATCTCATCGATCGATTGCTGACTACACTTTCTTTCGTTGTTTAGTGACGACTTCAACTACCTCGTCAAAGTATGCGGTATCCCCTACATCCCAACCCCCCGCCCAGCAGAGCGCGACACCACAGCAGCCACCGCAGACTACTGCAGCACAACCAAGCACCACCACCAACAATGTTGTCACAGTCACGGCCGATCAAGTTACCCAAAGCTCGGGTGCTCCGCCTATCACTTCTACGTTGACTTCTATATTTTCGTCTGAGATCATGTATGCACATGTACTTCATCAGTGTCACTCTTTTCGTCTGACATTCTTTTTTTTCCAGATCAACAGATGCCGATGGCTTGATAATCACCACCACCCTTCAATCGACAATTATCATTGTGCCGACTAGCATAACTAGTTCTAAAAGCAACAATACTGGTGCGATTGCTGGTGGAGTTGCTGGAGGCATTGCCGTCCTTGCCACCGTCATTATCATCTTTCTCTTTTACTGGCGTCGCAATCGCCGTCGTGAAGAATTTGCCAGTAACTTTGACCCTGATCGGGTCGTCCGACATGCTAGTCACACTGATATCGCGGGTGCCGAGGTCACTCCGTTCCACTATGAAGCTCCCTCGACCGCTCTTTCCGGACCAACCTCACCCACATTCACCACTGACGGTAGCATGCAACAATACCGCGACAGCCATGCGCCTCTAGGTAGCACGTACGAAGGAGCAGCTGGTGGCACTGGGACATCTGGTTCGCATTACGTGCCTACGTCGAGCGACGGTGCCTCTGTTCCCCCTGGATCATCAAGTCAGAAGCGTAGTAGCTCCTATGACAGCGGTCCAGGCTTCGTGGCACAGCCCCATCGCCCGATGTCCTCCAAGGAGCTAGAGTCGTTACGGCAGCGCGGGAAGGGCGGACTCGGACTTGCGAGCCCGATCAAGGAGGGTGGACTCAGACTCGCAAGCTCGATTGAGGAGGGTGGACTCAGACGCGCAAGCTCGATTGAGGAGGGTGGACCCAGACTTGCGAGCCCGATTGAGGAGGGCGGACTCGGACTCGCGAGCCCGATTGAGGAGGGCGGACGCGGACTCGCGAGCCCGATTGAAGAGGACGGACTCAGACTCGCGAGCCCGATTGAGGGGGGCGAGGTCGATGTTATACAACACACAGATGGCGGGCGTGTCACCGAAGAACCGGTACCTCCCAGCCGTCCGATGCAGGTGCAAGAGATTCCGCCAAGCTATGACTCGATCTCTGGGCCGTAGTAATGAAAGGGGCTTAATTCTTTTTTTTTCTGTTTGGTTTTTTTGCTGCGGTTGGGTTTTGGGCTACACGGTCGAGGCGGTGGTGAAAGTGATAATTATGTGACAAGAGATGTCTTGTTGACGCCCTGAACTGCTCTCTGTTCGTCGGACAGACAATGATCAGACCCACCAACTGGGCGAGAGCGCGTATTTAAATGAGTTCTCGTCTTACACCTTTAACTACCACTTGTTTTTTAATCGGATGGCTTTCCTCATAATCTAAAAAATCAGTAACGTATAAAAGCTTTGTTTTGAAGAGTGACCGATTCGATTCGATGAACATCTGGATAGGCGAGCCCCTTTGGAGCGGAGCGGAACCAATACGGTGTAAGATCGATTAGATTATTCAAGCTATGCGTACGCGCAAGAAGTCAGGGTAAAAGAAAAGTACATACGCCCGAAAGCTTTTCTTCGTTCGCTATGGGATGCTACCTGCCTTTCTGCCCCCTGTCCGTGTTCTAAATAACGTTTGCTATTCGTCACACCATTATGTAGAGAAATCGTAAAACCCAGCCAGCTAAGCAACAACAATATCGTTCCATTGGATCATAAGGGTAGTGTACGTTGCAATGGCGAACCCTTTGGAGAAGGATTTAGTGGACGGCTCAGCCACGGCATGGATGGGGGGACGTAGAGGTGGTTCTGATTCTGATTCTGGTCGTGGTTGTAGTAGTGGTAGATGGTGATGAGGGACGTGACGACGATGGTGACAATTGCAGTTCTGATCGTGGCGACCAATTGTCCAGGGTGAGTGAAGGAATCATCGCACCTCGCCGCTCACCCTCTCCTTTACTCTCTCCGCAGGGATTGAGTGCCCCTGCCCTTGCTCGTGTGAGGAATGATTAGGCTGGAGCAGCAGCAGCGGGCCTGACTCTGCCGGACCCATGACGTTCGTGATGACAACAGCGAGATCTACGCTCTGAGAGGGATATGTGAGTGGGTCCATCAGCTGCGAGGCGGCTGACGGCAGTGGCCAGATGCTCTCATGGAATATGGATCCTGATTCCGAGGCGCGGCGCGGCGCGTAGTAGACGTGGGGGAAAGGCGCGGAGGACATGTTTGCGTGTGAGACGATGGAGAACCGCGAACACGCAAATGAGCGACAAAGGCAAACTAGCACAAGACCACTACCACCACCATCGCTGTCAATGCTACCGGCCGCACTGCTGTCGAGCTATGAGTTGTAAATGGGTCCGGTTGGCCCAAGGCGGACTCGGAAATGGCAAGTCCATTTCTTCCCCTGGTTCCTTTGCTAGGAAGGCGATGCGGGATGGGAGATGCTTGGGGCGCGAGAGCGCCCAGTAGCGCTGGCACCGTCTCCCACGCCTCCGGAGGCAAAATAGTGTCGCGAGTGGCACGATGAGGAGGACCATGCCAGCCACGGCTGAACCGGGGATAATGGAGGTGTTGTATGAAGGAAGGGATTGCGAAGAAGAGCACAGAACTGTGACGATGGGGGTGACAATCTGGGAGAGGAAAGAGATAAGTTGGACATGCTGTACCCGGCCGCGGAGGCAGTACGCCTTCATATTAAGAAAATCGATGCAGCAGCCATCGCCGGGTCAGTTACGCCTGCGACGTCAAAAAACGAATGAAAAGGAAAAAGGGTGAAAAAACTGAAGGGGAAAACTTGCTGTGGTAGGGCTGCCATTGATTTCGCCTACGAAGAAACGTAGAAAGGTAGGCCAACTACGCTACGTAAGATAGCTCAGGTAAGCATATCACGAGGTAGGCACACACGTGAGGCTCATAAATGACGCGCGTGAGGCCGTGAGGTCTTAACTTGTTAGCGCGTTAGCCTTTCTCTCGTCCCTTTAACTGCCAACCCACCAAGGGCAACTGCCCATCAATCGCTCTGATGAAACTAAACAGACGCCAGTC
The DNA here is from genome assembly GCA_022884055.1 of Russula griseocarnosa. Classification (NCBI taxonomy): domain Eukaryota; kingdom Fungi; phylum Basidiomycota; class Agaricomycetes; order Russulales; family Russulaceae; genus Russula; species Russula griseocarnosa. Next base: position 263,234 of record JAGKRU010000029.1, read on the forward strand.
AGGCGGTGAGGCCTGAGGGTGAGTGTACTGTGTACATGGAAATGAGGCTATGTCCTCGACCATTTCCCCGTCCCACTTGCCTCCCCTTACTTGGCACTGTCAGAATTGCGAGATGGTGGTCCCAATCCTTCCCCTTGACCTTGATGTCCTTTGACATCGTCTTGCGCCTTGTTGTTCCCAACTCCACTTTTCTTTTTCTTGCCCGCTTCTCTTTCTCTCGTCAGTGGACCCCATGTCTTCACGCGCTGTGCCCCCCCAGCAACTACTCAGAGGCCTGCATCGCCTTCTGCTACAAGTGCTCCCAGATCTCCTTCTCCTGTGGCTAATTCAACATCTCGAGTAGTTGCCTCGCCCCTCCTACTATGCCCCTCCTGTAACTACTACAATGGCTCGACCTAGTACAGCTGGCACGCCTACTTCTCCAATAGTTCCCACTTCGCCACGTCCTCCGACCACTCCTCCAACCAGCTCACGTCCTCAGACCACTCCCCCGCCACCTCACATCCTCCAACCACTCCTCCGACCACATCACATCCACCGACCACTCCTCCCACCACCTCACGTCCTCCAACCACTCCTCCGACCACCTCACATCCTCCAACCACTCCTCCGACCACCTCACGTCCTCCAACCACTCCTCCAACCACCTCACGTCCTCCAACCACTCCTCCGACCACCTCACGTCCTCCAACCACTCCTCCGACCACCTCACATCCTCCAACCACTCCTCCGACCACCTCACGTCCTCCAACCACTCCTCCGACCACCTCACATCCTCCAACCACTCCTCCCACCACCTCACATCCTCCAACCACTCCTCCCACCACCTCACATCCTCCGACCACTCCTTCGACCACCTCACGTCCTTTGACAACTCCTCTGACCACCTCACATCCTCCAACCACTCCTTCGACCACCTCACGTCCTCCCACCACTCCTCCCACCACCTCACGTCCTTTGACAACTCCTCTGACCACCTCACATCCTCCAACCACTCCTTCGACCACCTCACGTCCTTTGACAACTCCTCTGACGACCTCACATCCTCCAACCACTCCTTCGACCACCTCACGTCCTTTGACCACTCCTCCGACCACCTCACGTCCTCTGACCACTCCTTCGACCACCTCACGTCCTCCCACCACTCCTCCCACCACCTCACGTCCTTTGACAGCTCCTCTGACCACCTCACATCCTCCAACCACTCCTTCGACCACCTCACGTCCTTTGACCACTCCTCCAACCACCTCACGTCCTCCGACCACTCCTCCGACCACCTCACGTCCTCCAACCACTCCTCTCACCACATCACGACCTCCCACGACTCTTCCCACCACCTCACGGCCTCCAACCACTCCTCCGACCACCTCACATCCTCCGACCACTCCTCCGACCACCTCACGACCTCCAACCACTCCTCCGACCACCTCACATCCTCCGACCACTCTTCCCGCCACCTCACGTCCTCTAACCACTTCTCTTACCACCTCACGTCCTCTGACCACTCCTCTGACCACTCCCCCAACTACATCACAACCTCCGACCACTCTTCCTACCACCTCACGACCTCCAACCACTCCTCCGACCACCTCACATCCTCCCACCATTTCTACCACTTCTACCACCACTTCACGTCGTTCCTCTTCTACTACTGCAGCACAACCAAGCACCACCACCAATAATGTTGTCACAAACACAACCAATCAAGTTACCCAAAGCTCAGGTGCTCCGCCTGTCACTTCTACATTGACTTCTGCATTTTCGTCTGAGATCATGTACGCGCATTTATTTCATGAGTGTCACCCTTCTCGTCTGACTTTTTTTTCCAGATCAACAGATGCCGATGGCTCGACAATTATCATTGTGCCGACTAGCGTATCTAGTTTTTTTTTTTTTTTTTTTGATTCCATTTACGTGCACCTCGGGTCCAGAACCCCATGTAGCACTAGCTGTACATGATATCTACTGTGTGTATGTGTGATTTTGTGGTAATATGCTAAACGCGTGTGAACTCCCATGGCCTGTGGCCATTGATGTGTGACGCGAGAGAAGGAATGATCGATCGCAGGGTGGGTCTGCGTCGGGGGACATCGAGGGTGCATAGTGTTTTAGCCCTGTTGAAGATCTGGGAGGAAGGGCTAAATGTTAACAGGCACTGAGTACTCTCAATTATGTCGTCCGTGTTTCGTCTATCCTTGACTGTTGGGGTGAGAGCGAGCGTGACGATCTCGTGCTCGCTTGCCGCGTAACAGGGAGGTCTTGGGAGGGAAGGTGTGTATGAACGTAGGAGTGAAGAGGGTGGAAGTGAGAGGGGGTGGAGGAACTTAGTTCGCGCTGGTCGCTTAGGAGGGGTTAGGCGGTGTGAGTAAATCTGTGGCTTGCGTTAATGAAGTTGGCCAAGGGAATGTAGGCTTCGTCATCGCCTAGGAGGTTTTTCAGCATCAGAGACTTTCCCTTTTGCTCAGCCGTTTTGCTAGTATCCATCTTTCGTGTGCGTAAATCGGGCATTCCAGGAGGTAGTGTGCTACTGTTTCGGAGCCAGCCCGCAGGCCGGGCACCTCGCGCTGTCTTTCCTTTTGATCTTTTTGAGATAGTCGTTAAGGGGACGTGTCCTGTGTACAGTTGTGTGATGAGGCTTGCCGATTTGCGAGAGAGATTGGGATTGCTGATTGCATGGAGGAAAGAGGCTGAGGGGGCTTGTAGTCGACTTTGGCGAGGAGTTTGCCGCGTTCGGAGCTTCTCCACGAGTCCTTCCAGTGCTGCATGATTTCTGAGTTCTTCTTTCTGTGCAGGGCTGAAGGGTTTAGGGGTAGTGGGCGTTTTAGGAGGCTGGGGAGGGAGTTGCGGTCCGAGCTCAGACCTCCTGCTGCACGCTTTGCCTCGGTGTCCGCCATTTCGTTACCCGGAATACCAACGTGGCCGGCGGTCCATCTGAGAGTGAGGCCGAAGCTTCTGCCGCGAGTAGACTTTTCCAGCATGTTGCTCTGACGCAGGATTTCCCTCGCAACGTAGTGCGCTGGACTCCTTAGATTGGTTTGGAATGCCTCAAGGCTGGCTTGGTTATCTGAGCCGATCGCGAAGGTGGTGTTTTTATTCCTTTCGGATTTAATGAGCTGCAGGGTGAGCAGGATGCCTATTAGTTCCGCTTCAGGGACAGTGTGCTCAGATTCAGGACCGAGGTGGAAATGAAGTGTGCGGTTTGGGTGACCTGGGCGTATGAGTATCGCAGCTGCCCCTACGTTTCCGTCTTGTGCCGAGCCATCCGAGTACACCTTAGCCGCATCTAGGGCGTTTCGGTCCTCCGCGATGGAAGCCTCTTTGCTTGACACGATGCTGACTTTAAAGGGGAGTTTTCCTATGTGAGCTGGGTTACGAGGTTTGGCAGGGATTTTCTCGACACGTTTGGGGTCGAAGGTGGTGTGGCTGAAGAGAGAGTGCAGGGGGGATCTGTGCTTCCTAACGTAGCGACTTTTGCTGGCATTGACTGGTTTGTATAGTGGGTGATCGGGGGGAGTGGTCGCGAGGCGAATGGCAGCTCGGTGACACCATTTTTCGACGGTAAGCATAGCAGGGAGGAGGAAGGCGCAAGTGTTGAGGGTGTCCATAGGGGCGGTGCGAAGGGCTCCTGTTATGGCAATGGCACCAGTGCGTTGGATGGTGGTGAGTTGCCTTACGAACTTGGCCGACCTAGCGACCTTGTGTTCAGTGCCGTCTGTCAATGGTGAACCACACCAGACATCGGCACCGTATAGAATCCTTGGCAGCGCGATGCTTGTGTATAAGCGTCGTGCATATTTAGGGGTGATACCCCAGTTTGGCCTGGCGATTCTTCTGATTTGTGTCGCCCATTTGGTCCCCTTCTCGACCGCATGAGCGTGTTGGGCCTTCCAGTCAAGATGCTGGTCGATAAGTATCCCCAGATACAGCGTATCTAGTTCTAAAAGCAGCAATACTGGTGCGATTGTTGGTAGAGTTGCTGGAGGCATTGCCCTCCTTGCCTCTGCCATTATCATCTTTCTCTTATACTGGCGCCACAATCGCCGCCGCCGTGAAGAATCTTCTGGTAACTTTGACCGTGATCGGGTCGTCCGATATACTGATGTCACTCCATTCCATTATGAAGCTCCCTCGGCTGCTCTCTCCGGACCCACCTCACCATTTACCGCTGACGATAGCATGCAACAATATCGCAACAGCCAGGCGCTGGGTAGCACGTACGAAGGAACAGCTGGTGGCACTGGGACATCGGGTTCGCATTACGCGCCTACGTCGAGCGACTACCTCTTTGACTTATAACATTTGTCAGCTCCAAGGATTCAGGAAGTTCCCATTGGGAATGCAAGATATATGGGGGGTAAGCTATGATGGAGGGTCACCATGCGCACCTGACAACGGAAAACTTAATATCGCAGTGGTGGATCAGTTTACTAACCAATGGAAGCACCCGACGCAAAAGCCGGCTGTGATCAAGGTTCTATTCTGTTTTGTGTCATGACATTCATGTCCGTCTGATAAGCTATGTGTAGCTTTGGAAAATCAATGCGAATCAGTCTGTACTTAATCGATTCTCTAGGTATCAGTGAGTCAGAACGTGTTAATAAGACCGAACCTACGCTGATTTGATTCCATTAGGCTGGAAGTGGAACGCCGCACAGGTCGTAAAGGTGGGAATACATGCCGCCGCTTTCATGGTACTATCCGAGAATGCACCTTGGGGGACACCTCCAGTGATCGCAATCTTTGCATGCAGACAAGATGCAATATGTGTAGAATCATCGAGGTTCGCACCGGAATGTCTGTCTGGCTCCCGATGGAATTCATTCACCCTTGTCCTATAGAGCTCCTTCCAACTCGCCCGCGCAGGTGAGCGCACGAACTTTGGCAGATTTGGAGCGGGGATTTATACGTCCGCGACGTCGTCCAAGGTCAGTCTGGGATGCTTATCTAGGCATGGAGGAGGCGATAACGTCTGTAGGCCAACGATTATTACGGTGGGAGCGCGTCTCCGAATAGGGCAATGCTTCTAAATGATGTCGTGGTGGGGAATGCGATCAAGCTGACGACAGATACCCAAAGCTTGACGGAGGTGCGTAGATGCATTCCGTGAAATGTTTCCTGATACTTCATTCAGAATGTCAAAAAAACAGCCACCGCCGGGGTATGACGCGGTAATCGGTGAGCCCGGAGAGGTTCTGAACTACGATGAATGCGTTGGTACGTGCAAAAACCTCGTCGTCACTTGGTTACTCATGCTGATACTGATACAGTTTATAATGTAAGTGATCGTCGGAATGCTCACTGATGGCCCACTAATTGAAATATCGGGAAGGATGCTGCGATTCGACCGAGTTTCCTGATTGTATACAATGGGGATTAACAAGTAGCTTGACAAGTACAATACAAATTTTGTATCACGTCGAGATGGTTTATTACTAGGCGGTGACTCATTTCATGGTATGTACGGTAGGCTTTCAAATCGAGTCGGTTCGCGCAGGTTTAATTGGGGGTTGTAGAGGCCGAGATGGCCACACTTGTGTCGAGTGTCTGCAGAGAAATTGTATGTTGACATTATCATGTATCATGTATGATGGCACCTGTGAGGTGATTTCGCCTGCGCGTTCTAGCCGATAACGTAAAAATTTCACCAAGTCGGCCGCTGAGCGCTCTAGATCAGCTTCAAAATCAGTCGTTGGCCACCTGATTTACCACTATCCACGCCTTAAAAGGGCTAAAGTGACATTACAAAGCGTGTCTTCGTGCTGGTTCATCGTTCAGACTTTCTCCTGTTCCCATGTCATCAACAAGCGAGAATACTTGAAGGCGGCGCCTGGAGCTCATTTCCGAGTTCTTAGAGAGGGCGCGCGTCACCAGTCAGACGTATCTTGCTCTTTGCTCACCTTGGGATTATTATATTATAATGCAAATCTACAATCTTTTGGAACAGGGTGTATCAGGAAGTGACAAAACAACATTGGGCACTGCACTTGCTGAGGCGCTGTCTTTGTCATTCACCGACAACGGAGACGACCTCCATTCGGACTCGGACTCGCCGCGGAGCCCGATTGAGAAGGGCGAGACTCCGATGTGGCCGTGTCACCGAAGAACCGGTACCTCCCGGTGCAAGAGGTTCCGCCAGGTTACTGTACGACTCGGTCTCTGGGCTGAAGTAATGGTGGGGGCTTGAATTTTTTTTTTTTTCTCTTTGGTTTTTTGCTGCGGTTGGGTTTTGGGCTAGAGAGGGATGGCACGGTCGAGGTGGTGGTGAGACATTTTACTGAACTGCTCTGTTCATCAGACAGACAATGGTTAGACCCATCAACTGGCGAGAGTGCACGTTTAAATGAGTTTTCCTCTTTTCACCTTTAACTACCACTTGTTTTTAAATTGCATGGCTTTCCTCATAATCTAAAAACTAGTTTTTAATGATCGGGGAGCCCCTTTGGAGCGGAACCAATGCGGTGTAAGATCGATTAGATTATTCCAGCTACTATCTAATACGCGCGAAGTTCGCAAACAAATAGGGAAAATCATCGCTGTTGATACGAACGAGGGTAAAAGAAAAGTACATACAGGCCTGAGAGCTTCTCTTCGTTCGTTATAGGGGTATGCTGCCTGCCTCTCTGTCCGTGTTCTAAATAACGTTTGCTATTCGTCATACCATTATGTAAAGAAATCATAAAACCCAGCCAGTCAGCAACAATATCGTTCCGTTCGATCATAAGGGTAGTGTACGCTGCAATGGCGAACCCTTTGGAGAAGGGTGTAGTGGACGGCTCAGCCATGGCGTGGATGGGGGACGTAGAGGTGGTTCTGATTCTGATTCTGATTTTGGTCGTGGTGGTAGAGGTGGTGATGAGGGACGTGACGACGACGGTGACGAATGCAAGTCTGATCGTGGAGACCAATTGTCCGCACCTCGCCGCTCACCCTCTCCGCTGGGGTTGAGTGCCCCCTGCTCCTGCTCCTGTCCCTGTCCTTGCTCTTGCGAGGAATGATTAGGCTGGAGCAGTAGCAGCGGGCCTAACTCGGGTGGACCCATGACATCCGTGACGACACGAGCGAGATCTACGCTCTGAGAGGGATATGTGAGTGGATCCATCAGCTGCGAGGCGGCTGACGGTGGTGGCCAGACGCTCTCGTGAAATATGGATCCTGATTCCGAGGCGCGGGCGCGTAGCAGACGTGGGGGCGTGAGTGATGAGGAGGATGAGGGGAAAGGCGCAGAGGACACGTTTGCGTGTGTGTACGACGACGGGGACTGCGAACGCGCAAATGAACGACGAGGGTGAAATAGCGCACCACCACTGCCACCACCATCGCTACCAACGCTACCGGCCGCACTGCTGTTGCGTTGCGAGCTATGAGTTGCAAATGGGTCCGGTTGGTCCAATGAGGCAAAAGGTGGACTCGGAAATGGCAAGTCCATTTCATCCCCTATTTCCTCTGCTAGGAAGGTGGTGCGGGATGGGAGACGCTTGGGGAGCGAGAGCGCCCAGTAGCGCTGCTGGCGCCGTCTCCCACGCCTCCGCAGGCAAAATAGAGTCGCGAGTGCCAGGATGAGGAGGGCAATGCCGGCAACGGCTGAACCGGCGATAATGGAAGTGTGGGATGAGGAAAGAGATTGCGAAGAAGAGCGCAGAGCTGTGACGATGGGGGTGACGATCTGGGAGAGGAAAGAGATGAGTTGGACATGCTGTATGCCTTCATATTAAGAAAATCGATGCATCGAGTGGGAACCCGTATCGGCCCGTCGGGTCAGTTACGCCCGCGACGTCAAAAAAAAAGAATGAAGCGAGAGGGAAAAAAGGGGGGGAAAATGAAGGGGAAAACTTGCCGTGGTAGGACTTCCATTGACTTCGCTTACGAAAGAGGAAGTGAACGTGGAGAATAGAAAATCGCTGGAGGATGTTGGAGGAAGAGTTGAAGACGACGGAGGTGAGGAGGAGGAAGGACGAGATCTTGTGGTAGAAAGGGAGGGAGTGGAAGTGGTCAAGCCGGTGGAGAAGAGAGTAGAAGTCAGAGGCTGGGAAGTAGGAGAGAAGGAGCTGGTGGATGACGAAGAGGCGGGTGTAGACGTGAATGTTGTTGCACTTCCGGAAGAGAAGGATCTAAAGTGTGGGATGAGTGAGATGAGATGATAGTGAGGATGGACCGCCCAAAAAGCGCACCCGGAATCCGAGGAAGAGCTTGATGGGTCAAAAGAAGATGAGGTTATGGTAGATCCCGGCGGCAGCGACTGCCTACGGCCAAGACATCTCTCGTTGAAAGGGCAGAGCATGTCGTGTTCATCACCCACTGGCAGAGTTTTGCGCTCTTAATGTGAAGAGCAACCATCTCCATCTCTCTTCTTTTTCCCCTCTCTTCTCCATCTCCCGATGCGGTGCACGTTGCCCGTATCCGGTTAGCATTATGTAACTTCGCCACTATCTCCATAAATGGTCATCACAATGACAGGCGTTGAGCTGAGCGCTGATCTCTTGGCAGCTGTGCGCTCCTCCTCTCTCTCGAAATGGGAAATAGACTTACCAATTGCCATGTTTGTATGTGGCCAGTCCAGTAGCGGCGAGGGACTCCCTCATCGACGGGCCTCTCTCCAACGCATTCAACGCGACGCTTAAATTTTGAAACTCATCCTGTACATGTTCACATCGATCACGCCTATGATACCGATCACAATGGCCGCATCTCGTAATCTATCTCGGGCACCGCGGGTAAGATCATCACCAGGTGATGGAACCGGCTATGATGACTTTCACGCCCCCTCTGTGGTTGGAAAGATAAAGATTGATATAACACCACCTGTGCTACGGGAAGACTCGGATCCTTGCCTTGTCCAGAAGTTCTGCGCTCGTACCTCGTAAACGGGAAGGGAGATAAAATTCTGGACAAACACGCATACAACATTTTTTGACAACAAGAAGGGTCAGGCATCAACGCATCAGGCGAGCTCAATCGTGCTCCGACAGAAGGTACTCTGTAGGATTAAACCCTGATGATCACGTTGCACAGACCATTGATATCGCCACCGATGCATCATCTCACGTCCCTGTCTCTCATCGAAGAAACAATCAACTGTTCCGCGCGCTTTGATCTTGGGCGAATCATGCATGCAAAGTCTTCGGGATATCTCCACACCGAATCATCGTCAAAACACTGAGACAGTGCACGATATTAGGTACTCGACTTACGAAATTGCCCCCACCGAGTATTCTTCTTTTGGGATCTGTGGTACACCGCGGCCGTCGACGACAGGAGAGATTTCAAAGGCAGCCAGGATAGAGGCGACCGTGATCCACATTGATGAGCGCGCCATGAACCGCCCTGGACATATCCGACGTCCAAACCCAAAACCGACGTCGGGTGGCTTTACTTTGCCATCGAGGAAACGCTCCGGTTGGAATCGGAGAGGCTCTGGGAAAACGGACTCGTCGTGCAGCACAGCCCTAAAGGATCATCATTGCTCAGCAGAGAAGCCGGTCTCCAGGATCTGGCCGGCTTTACCACGTGTTTCCTATGACGATGCTGCCTGCGGGGAGAAAATAGCCTTCATACACGTCATTCACAACCAGCCGGTGGGGAACCGCTGGAGGTCCAAAAATGACGCAAAACAGTGAGTTGCTTTACAATGGTAAAGAAAGCTGAGGTAATGCGCACCGACTGGCGCAACAGGGTGCCATCGCATCACTTCTTCAACGAGCGCAGAGATGTAAGGCAGCGACGTTTCGTCGCCAAAGTTGGGAAGCCGCCCCGTCCCCACAACACTGTCTATCTCCCTTTGTGCTCTGCTTTGCGCGTCCGGGTGAAGGACCATCGCGAGGAAGAAAGAAAGAAGCGCTGCGACGGTCTGTCAGAGAGATTAGATAAGGTCGTTATCTAGATCCCAGAGAAGATGTTCGGACTAACTGTATCGGCTCCACCTAATGGGAAGGCATCGTGACTGTCAAATAGAGCGACAAACGGGGAAAGCATACCAATGTACATCGTTGCAGGGACAGCTTTTGACGTCAATTCATCCTCGTGTGATGGCTTGTCATGAAGGCCTGCTATCATGGATGCCGCGACGGACGGCGCGGCAATACCAGTTGCCTAGGTGGTACTGTCAATATATAAAATACGATTTTGAAATGGACAGGGCAAGCGCACAAGAGCGTCCTTTACAGTCTGATACGGTTTGTTGACCATGTCATCGATACGAGGCGCAAACCTTGCGGCCTCCTTTTTGAAACTGGCACCCGGAAACCACCAGGGAAGGTGCTTGTCTATGCGATCATGCTCAGGAGGTGCGGAATTACTGATATTATTACTGGTGCACCCACAGAAAGGTAACATGTCGAATGTCCAGCCCGTGGTTGATGCCGACTCGACCGCTTGGAGCGCTGTCTCGGCCAAAGAAACATACGGATCGTCGTGCGGGGAAACATCGATACCGTACGCGATACCCATGATTATCTGTCCCGTCATGCTGCAAAGTGACATGAATCGCGGATCAATAACCGAAAAAAAGAAGTACCGACAACCGTAGATGATGTTTATAATCTTCGGGTGTACGAAGTAGATTCTCCAGAAGTTGGCGAGCAGCTTTCAGTTCTCGCGGCTGATATTGTCGACTGGCACTGGGATGAAAGTGTTCATGGAATACTTTACGCCAGGTTCGCCACCTCGGACCGTATGGAAGAAACGCGATGTTCCAGCTCATATGTAGCCTATATGGAAGCCGGTTGTCTTTAATCTCTGTCCAGATGAGAAGCCTTGCGCACTCACAGTTGGTTTAGGGAAGGCAGTGGGGGCCTTGTAGACCACGTCCTGTCAGCATCGCCTCGGAAGATGTTCACGTTCCATACCTGTCAGAATAAATTGAAGATCGCTTCTCAAAAAGCTCGCGCACGGCTTTAGCCGAGTTTAATACGATGACATGCGTGCCAAGTGCATAAGCGTGCACTATATCAGAATCTATCGTTCCAAATAATCTAGTGCACGCTCTCGACAAACTCAAAGTGAAAGTACTTACTACATTTTTTTCCCCACTGCCAATAGGTCAACCATGGGTTCTCGCGAGGAATATCCAGTGCATTTCCTAGAATAGGTAAACCTTTGGGACCAGGAGGGAAAGGAAGAGCAGGTCTCCTGCGAAACATGTGAAGGAATGCGATGGTGCAGAAGGAAAAAATGATCGCGAGCATCCATGGACTGGTGCAAATGGAAAAGAATTTCACGATCAGCATTTCAACGTTGGGTATCAACTCTCCTCAAGTTGAAGAAGGGTTGGTATGTCCTGACGCAACGGTTTCTCCCCAAGCTTTTATAAATCGAGGGTGCCGGTGTGTGATATCCTTTGATAGCAACTGAGGGTACTGAACACTATATGGAGCAATGTATGAATCGAGTGCCTTATTAAAGTGATGCCCTGCCGGAGCTCCACGGAGTTTACGGTTGAAATGAAGTGCCTGCAGTGAATGAGACCAAATATTCGGGACAACTCAAGTGCAACGCCGCAAAGCAGTAAGGCATAGGTTGTTGATGAGTACCTGATCAGCAGAATTCCAAGGAGGGATATGGCCCTGAGATTTCGTCATGATCTTGAGTGACATGCAAGAACAAAGCTGGAGCACCATGGCACGCCCAATTCCTGGCACTGCACCGTTGGCCGTTTCAAATGGTGGATGTAACCATCCCATATTCGAATCTGCGGCAGTAGCAGAAAAAAATGGCAGGCTCCCTTTGGGGAAGATTATAATGCTATTTGGCATATATTCCGACCACTTCCGACTCCGAGTCTGGAGCGTCTGGATGGATAGTTCATGGCGTATCTCGGCGATGTTAACCATTAGCACATTCCACGATTGCCGTAGCGACTCCTATCTTTTCCATTTTAGCTGCTAATTTACTGAGACAAAAAGCAAGAGACAAGGTCAGCACTACCAATAATTAGTCCAAAGGGCACTGTAGCCGGTCCAGGAATATGAACCAATGCATCACGGATGACCGGTGACCGATGATGATCCTTTCTCGATGCGACATACGTTTCATCCAGGGCACATAGTTCGTGATCTCGAGTATAGAGCCGATTATTCAGAAGCCTGAGCTCCACGGCTCCACGGCTTTGTATTGGACATCTTCCTAGACGTGCAGATGAAACCCTCGTGGTCTGGCAACGTGGTCATTGTTAAGCGAGTTAGGGCCGGATAGGACCATATAAGTCGTCGTTCGTGGGAGCAGGCGGATTACGTCTGCAGGGATGGAAAGCCTCGCGTTGGATACCGTGTGACATTGTGAACAGCCATCAGCGCTATACACGCTATTTGGCCAATTTCGTGATCTGGCGGCTACGATGCGATGCCGGGACTACCAATGGCCCGGCGACTGTACGGTTGACGGGCGCGCGGTGTGAAAACGAGGGTGGGTACTGTAGTTATAGAAGTCCAGGAGCGCTTTTCCTCGTGTGCCTGTCATCGAGGATGACACCTGTCCTAATAATTAAACGTAAGAAAAAAAAAGCCAAAAATGGGGGCGATATCTCATCCTAAGACAGGACGGCCACAGAGACTTAGAGAAGGGCGGCCTCTATCAAGTTGGACGTTTGGAGCTCTGGTGGAAGTAGGACAGTAATGTTTTAATAAATCAGCGAGGACGCAGAAGTGAGCATCATGTGACACTGAGTCTCAGTCTCAGGACACACCTAATACCCAGAGCTCATGCATTTATGACCTAACACCATCTATACCTGGCAAGACGTTTCAAGTTGACGTTTTGCTGCTTACGCGTCGTTCACACTCTCCAACAGATCGGATGTACAGTATAATACTGATTTTGTGGAGGTGAATAAAACGTCAAAGTGGGGCTGGCGTTCCGCGGATTCTGTGATGTATATCGAAAGCAAGTGCGTCGTGCCAATTGAATGAGCATGAGGCACTACGTAGGATGTAACTTTAGTTACAGCTGGCAGTATGTCATGTGACTTACGCCCACCTCTCATCGGTCTCACGCGGGCTCTGAACTGATATTCTCTCACATCTACCATGATTATGCACATGCTAACTACGGGTGGCATATGGCCGATCGTCAATGTCTTTGCGCCGGTACCCGCTTTCTCACAGAACTTGAACATGGCTCATCGTTACGTGAAACAGGATTGGGTCCGAATTGAACTTGAAATACCAACACTCCAACCCTTTCCTCTGTCTGCATTCATTCGTCATTCAAGTTCCGGGGATCTACTCTCCCCTCTTTATCGTCTCGTTTCAAGATTCCGTTCTGTTCCGGACTTGCCCTGGCGAACTAATAACTGATACAAGCCTGAGGGTGCCAATGGCCATGATGGGCGAGGACGTATCGCGTATTATGTATATCTTCTTCTTTTCGAGTCTGTCGTTTGCTGCCAAACAACTTGGAAGAAAGAGGCAGCCTTAGCTCAGTTTCTCAATGAATGGCCCGGCTCAATGCTAGGGAGTCAAAAAGATTTTTCATTTCATGGTAATCCGGAATCTCTGAGTCGGAGAATCGCAGCTCCCACAGTGCTACGATATGAACCCGAAAGTCTGCTGTTTAAGCACCAAGTAGATGCACGCGTCACGGTCTTATCGTCTCCTTACAAATCTTCACTTTTAACCTTTTTCAGCATTGATGGTATAGGGCCAGCATGATTCCGCTCCAGTTATTAAAGTTCGTAAACGCTAACCACACTATTCCCTCTGGATACCTCTCAGCTTATAATCGCTCAGAAAGTCAGAAGGCCAACCGCTCACCATTACCAATCTAGGTGATTGATTGGCAAGGTACTTGCCCAACTTCACGTACAAAAACTCATGATTTTGCACTGGGACTCTGGGAGGCATCACGTCTTTTCAACGCGGTCATGTCTGGTTTTCTAGTGCTCCTCTGCCACATCCACCTTGCAGTGACTGGCACTGGCATGTGTGACTGACTACCGAGCGACGTCGACACGGGCGGAACGGATGACGGAGGTCTCCAGTTAGTCTTCCTCAATGACGCACGCCACCGTTGCAACTTAAAGCGCAGAGCCTGCACGTGAAACCAATCAGGGACTCGGAGCGTGAGCTGGATATGGCTCTGGAACTGCAAACTACAACTTGACGATATTACAGAAAATAATTAAACTATTCTACTCGAGTACAACCGTATACACAGCGACGGAAAGAAAGCGGTTAATGTACAATGGCAGCAGGCCGGCGGTCCTTATCTTCACTAGCACCGCTATTGACCTCTTTGATCAACAGCACACAGATACCCGACAACAAAAACACAACAATGCTTGCGTATACCGGGAACGACGGATCAATCATGAGCAAAGCGCCCCCTACCATGGGCGCGATCATCCCACCACTGTCGGTTGACAAGCGTCAAAAATAAAATTCACACGGAGGACATCAAGAAGGGAGACGCACACCCGGGAGAGCGCAGAGGCTGTGCCACAGGCCGTTCCTCGTACTGACGAAGGCATGTGTGAGTTCATAAACCGGCTCTACAGGATAAGATCCCCAGTATACCAGCTTACCTTTCGTGGCAAATATCTCGGGCGTCCAGCTTGATGTGGACACGAAAGAAATTCAGCTTTATAGGTCAGTTGCAGTGTAATCCATGACGTACCCATATAGCACAGCCCACATAACCTGTCATTAATCCGTTTAATATTAACGCACATGCAGATAAGGGAAAACACTCGGACCGATGAGCTTAAACTTATCCCGACGGTGGTCACAGTGACAGCCACCGGATCTCTCACCAGCACAAAACCGAGGCAGAGCAACGCTGTCAAAAACGTACTCCCAACCAGGGATAACCTTCTCCCAAGCCCCGGCCTCTCTATCAACCATGCGCCTAACTTTATTATAATAACGAATCGCCGCCGAAGGGGAAATAAAAATTCGCTCATCAGCGAAGAAAAACAAACCGAATACAAAAAGGTACGCACCACAGCCCCCGGACACCCTCCAATGGTAAAAATGACTACTTCCCAGAGAGTCGTCTGGAGCGAAGTCATCTCTGAAACGCTTATCACACGCCTCGTTTCCAGCAGCTTTGGCAGATACACGTTGAACATGGTGAATGCTAGCATAATCCCCCACCATGCGCCCCACACAAGCACGGTTGTGCGTCGCCACTCGGGCTCGAGGACTATTATGAATCGGGAGAGCCAGGCACGCACAGGACGTCTAATGCTCCGTGGAAGTGCCCAATACGCGCGATCAGCGGCGTCGTAAATCGATGAGCGTACCGAGGAAATAGTGTCCCTACGCCGAGGCCCGCGGGAGACTCGGGACGAACGGGAGCGGGAACGCGCGCGAGGCACCGCATAGGTATCCTCTGGAATTTCTTCTTCCTTGGGTGAAGGAAGGACGTCGCGAAAAGAGCTTTCGTCCATCGGGGTTGGGTTGTACAGAAAAGGGCGATGCTCTGCAGCTGAAGAGACGACGCCGTACGCAGAGAGGGGTGTTCCGGATCCACCAGTTGCAGAGTAGTCTTTAGTAAGAGACGTACCCTCCACACCATCCGGTGGCGTTGTGCTGAGCGGAGTTCCCGCGTGAGCCAGGGTTGATGGGCTTTTGATCTCAGTTGGGGAGCTAAAATTATCGGCATCTGCGTCGAATAACTGTGACGATGGTAGGCCATTTTCGGTGGGGTACGCCGAGTCCGGTAGATGGGAAGGTGGGACACGGATGTGATCTTCGACATCCTCGAGGTCTAGTGCAAGCTCGGAGCCATTGAATCTCGAAATCATTTGAAGTGACTCGAGAGCGTCTTGTTTGCGGCCGGCATGGACCAAATAACGCGGTGACTCATGGAGTCGGAAGAAGACGATACGCCCGAGGAACATCCCGAACGTCTTTGTGTATCGGTAAGAGGACGGAACACCATTCAGGAGTGGAAAGGACATACGATGAGGCCGAGAGCGACGAGCTCGTATTTCCAACCGAGGTTTCTATCCAAATCGCAGGGTGCGGGTAACGGATCACAGGAATTCTTGGGTATAAATATTATGGCTACAAAGGCAGCAAGCACTGCGCCAAAGGAGAAGAAAACCGAGAGAGCGGTGACAAGATACTCTTTTCCGCGTGGCATATGTTCTAGGAGAAGTGTGCCATCTGTGGGCAGTGAACCCTTTCAGGCGTCAGCAAGCGGGAAGACGAAGACGGATTAGGAAAGTAGGCGTACCCCGACAGCGCTTCCAAGAAAAAATATAGCAATACAAAGGGTAGGAAAAGTTGTGGCGAGTGAACTAGCTATGCCGAAGAGAGATGTAAAAAACAACGTGGCATTGAACGCAGCGCTACGACCCATGAGATCAGAGCCTGAGGGCGAGAAACTTTAGGTTTGTCAATCTCTTAAAGGCACGTCAACGTACAAGTTCCCCAGCCAACAGCACCAAACATCATGCCAGCAAACATTGCTGATGATAAAAGTCCGATCTGGTTATCGGGTACTGGACGAGAAGGGAAGAGTTATGGACGAGTCAAGGGAGGCATGCATGGTCATCAACGGGGGGAGAAAGCTCACATGAAAAATGTCGTTGTACTCGGGGAAGGATGATGGCTATTGCTTGCATCCACATCTGATATCGCGCTGGAGAGGAGAAGGGAGAAGTTGTGGAATTGAGCTCACATTATCGGCCATCCAGCCTGATGACGCAAAAAAGACCTCGGTGATTACCCGGACGAAGAGGGAGCGAATTTTACACACCGAAACCACAGAGACAGAGAAGGGCCCACTGATAAGTGCCTAAGGAGGGAAACGGTGAGGTTGAAAGGACATAGACACGATCCAGTGGGGGAGAAAAGACGTACCCATTCCTATCTGGTCTATAGTTTTATCGAGGGGAGTACGAGAATCGACCTCATTTCCCTCTGCATCATCGGTGGGGTCATTAGCACTCAGCTGGGAGTAGGTCATGTCCGAGTGCTCCCACAGTCCAGAAGCGCGGGGGGTTGCCGCCGCCATTGATGATTCGAGGGTATTTAAATAGGAAGAGGAGTGGGCGATTGGCTAAGCGCTAGCTAAGCGCAGAACAGCGCTGGTTGACGTCAATTCTCGCCATCCACTCTCAGCCCGTTCCCTTTCTATGTCCCTCTTCCTCCACCTTCCCATCCACCCGTCTCTCGCACACAGCTCCCTTCCCGCTCACTGCTTCATACCCTCCCCATATTTGGTCTAGTCACTAAACGGTCTAGGCTTCAACTACGTGTCCACAGGCACATCTTCTCCATAGAACTCACACCCCTGACAGTGGTTAAACATCCAGCACATGTGCCCAGCCTTGTTCCGTGTGAAAGCCACTGCGTGGCAGTGACTAGTGACGCATCTCCCAAGGGAACCGGCCGTAACTCTCCAAAGAATGAAGTTCGGTTTCTAACCTCGTCCTTGGCCCTTATGCATATTCCTCGTATGCCATCCCACACAACCAGAACTGCCTGTTTCCTGGAAAGATAGTGAACGAGGTGAAGTTCTTACGGAGGGCGAATAGACGCGTGTACATGTCTCGTCCTCGACAGGTGCAAAATTAAGTAAGTACTTACCGATTTGGTTTGGACTCGGGCATAATTACGATGTTAGGTTAGGTTTACGGCGTTTTCAAGGCTGGTTATGACGTGATGCTGTGCGAGGGACATTGAAAAAAACCCGACACTTCTCTCGTCTACATGGAGAACATGCCGGGGACTTGAGAGGTTCTGAAAAAAACTTTTGGCAAGTCAAAGAGGAGCACAAACGTCTTTACGTCTTGCATTTCTGCAGGAAATTCTTCTTCGTAGAAGAGGTTAACGTTGTAGAGGATGTCAATGGTATTAGTGATCTATGACAGTCTTCACTTTCAGACAACAATTCTCAATCAGCGTATCTAGCTTTTTTTCGCGATTTTTAGCCAAGTTTTCAGTGCATCCTTGACGCATCGCGTCTTTGGTTAGAAATTAAGAAAAGTCTGGGGCTTGGATGTCCGAGGAATTGTGGAGTGGAGTCTACAATAGCTGTACCTCAGTGCTGTGCGGCTAAAAATAAAAATAAATATCGGGTGCGGTATGCACCTCACGACGCCGCCCTTGAGGCAACTGAGGCAACTACTATATCCATCTTCGCTTCGCACCGAGACAGTATAAAATCCACCAATCCCCAAATCTGTCCTTTCCCGCCTTGTCCCTACATCCCTTTATTTGACCTCTCTCCCCTCTTCAACTGAACTCGACAAGACTGACCAGCGACATGGAACCCCAAACCAAGCCTGCGCAGCCCACTTCTGCTCAACCCGCCAAGTCCATCCAGATGGGTGCGTGGCTCGGCGATTGTCTACCTCTATCGGTGGCCCCTGCTGAGCACAAAATGGGAATAGATGCATTGAACCTCGCCTCTACCGTGAGCAGCCAGCATGAACACCAACACAAGGCGCGCCGTCTCCGTGGTGGAGGAGCAGGTCGCGTAGGTCCAGTCCCATTTCGATTGCTCCCCTCTTCCCGCTCTCCTCGGCTATTGTACTGTATTGAATGATGCTCCACGGGTTGCTCCGTCGCGGGCGTCAATCTCTCTTCCCACGCACGCCTCTCCCGTCATCTTAACTTATGCCTTCTCCCATCGGATGTTGACCCGATTTCCCCGTTCGCCAACAGGATTGCTTCATTGGCATGATAGAATGTTTCATCTGCTTTGGTCCGTATTGTTTTCCTTCCATTCTACAATCAAGCCTGGCTAACCGGAACTCGGCATCATTTCCCCCCAGAATGCTGCAAGGTTCGTTGTCCTCTCTCACTTTCACGGGTTGTCTGCCTCCCCTCATCCTCATGGCAATGACCTTACACTTATCTTACCTACACCCCATTCCCGATTTAATTCTATTTCACAATTATTGGCCTCTTTTCTATATCACCTTTCGCCGCGGCTTCCGGCCTGGTTACCGGAAAACACGTGTTAATTCCCCATCAGGACTGTTGCGAGTGCTGCGCCGACATCGTCTGTAAGCCCCACCACCCTCACTTGCTCACTGTCTATTAACTAACGCCCCCGTGTGTCACCAGGCTGCCCTTGCGAGATGTGCTGCGGCTGAGAGACCTAACGGCGATGGAACGACGTTCATGACAGTTACTGTATATCTTTTTCATCATTATGTGCGCGAGAGAGTTGCGGACTCGCGAATGAATGAACGAAGGACGGATATGAATCAGAATTATGTATTGTGTGTCAAGTGCGATTGCAAAAACTGAGCGTAAATCGTACGATTGGTTGTACCTGTTATCGCGACGGTGGCAGTGGCACAGAGTTAGCCACCGCTAATGCTGTATTTCATCAGAATATGGCTGTGGAAGATGAGCGCTGAACTATAGCATTATCTGGCGTCCCTGCCCATCAGAAGGAACGTGCCATTCGAGGGTCCGTCGCTCCTCGGCCCAGTTATTGATATCTGTTACCCCAAATCGAGGTTACCGCCGGACGATGACACCGTAAACCTCCACAACCACCACGAGGCTTTACAGCGACGTAAAACCTCCGAGGTCCTACAGCATCCGCCCTACTATCTACTAGCAGTACAATTATGCATACAGGTCCTTTCGCACTTCCTCTTCAATTGTTGCGTCGTGTATAAGACAAGGGGAGGCGTTAACATTTCAACAATCTGAGCATACTACAATGCAAGATGGTGTGAAAAAAGAAAAAAGAAAAAGATCGTAGTGCTATCCAATTTCGTGAATCCACAGGAACGCCCATCAGAAAGAGAACGCCGTTATTCGACGTGATGACGTCATCGACGTGTGTGGGTGTCACGTTGTTTCGAGCTGAGCATTGCACTGCTGGCGCTAAATATCGGCAGGTGACGCTGGGCGCTTGTCCCACTCCTCCAATAATTGTCGGCCAATGCTTGGTTCAAGCTCCGTACCGTCACGCGATATCTTAACCTCGCGACCGTGATTCCATGGGTTTCGTAAATGCCTTGTACGAGAAAATGACAAGTGATTCGTGCGGATCCAGTCCACACGGAACGGCCGGCCCCATGCCTCCGCTGAGCCTTCTTTCTGAGCACCAATGCCTTCTGAGAGTTCTTCGGCGACTGTTTGCAACGCCGAGTCTCCAGAGTGCTCTGGGGTATCCTCGTTCTCACCTGAAGGCAAAGGGATAGTGGGGTGA
The DNA here is from genome assembly GCA_022884055.1 of Russula griseocarnosa. Taxonomy (NCBI): domain Eukaryota; kingdom Fungi; phylum Basidiomycota; class Agaricomycetes; order Russulales; family Russulaceae; genus Russula; species Russula griseocarnosa. The sequence goes on from JAGKRU010000029.1 coordinate 283,352, forward strand.
GCCGCCTGGCGAATGCTCTCATCTCTGAGAGCGCGGTATGGTCCATCAGCGTCGAGTTCGAAGGGTAGTGATTTGACACTACGCGGAGGACCGGCACCCGAGTTTTGTGTCGACTGAGAGAGCCTACGATGCGGGTTGTGGAGCTCAGCTGGTGCAGAGTACACCTGAGCTATCTCTCCTTCCTGGGGTGGTGAGATGGATTTTGGCGGCTGCTCAACATCCCGATATTCTTCAGGAGACGAGACGTAGTGTGGATCCTGATATCCCTGGTCAATACTCGCGGGAGGAGAAATGCGCACGTTTCCCTTCGCATCGCTTATTGTGGGTGGCCGGAGTGGGACGGGAGATGTGGGACGGGATGCCCAAGGTACAAGGTCTTTGCTGTGCAGGATTTGGCTTGCCATCCTGTTCGTGAGGTCAGACAGGTCGAAAGGCCAACAAAAATCCATTCAAGGACAAACCGTGAATATCCGTAAAACTCCCCGCTCTTATTGACGCCAAAAATGATAAACACATCTTTGCTGGTGCGGTATGCTTGGTCCAAAATTTCCTCATTGTGTGGTTGTGTGGCCCAGATATTCCTCTGAACACTCAGATCTAGATCATGCTATTAAAAAAGTCAATGGTGAAGGAGTTGGACAGCTAATGAATATTACCTGCGTCAGTGATTTCAGAATAAAGTATCGTTGAGGAAAGTAACGCGTTAAAATGCCTGAATCCGTACTCCCGAGAGAACCGGAGATGCTCGAGCACGGAGTAGAAGGTGTGGACAAGGGTGATGGCAACCCCCCTATGGCCTTGTTCAATCCAACCAAGTCAGTCTCTTCGTCCTTAACCTTTTCTCTTTGTTCCTTGATCCATTTGACATGCATGCCACGGCCACGCTGGGCCCCAACGCCAGCCTTCAAGTCGTCTGTCCTCTTTCGTACACGGCACACAAGGCGCGGGAACGGTGGGTTGTCTGGACGAATAGGCTTGCCATGAAAATGTGTTACTGCAGCTTCCAACTGAGCTTCGGATTCGAAGTTGACGAATGCACAATTTGAGCGTGCAATCAAGAAAACGGACGATACCCCCCCGTAAACTTGTGGCGGATTCGGCGACTCTTTCGACTGACTTGGAGGCTGAAGTGGTAAAGGTCGGTTGAAAAAAGCCCGTAACTCATCAGGTGTCGCGTCGGAGGGCACGTTCCCAACCCACATCACCCACTCTGACCTAAGTGCAGGCGTTTTGGGATGGTAAGAGCGACGTTCCTGGGGCCAGTCGCGCCTGCTCTCGCTTGAGGGCGAAGTTTCAGTGGTCCTGGCATGGATGGATGAGGTTGATACAGACAGAAGAGATGACGGTCTGGTTTCCGTTCTCGGTTCACTTGGATCTCCGAATCGGCTGAGAAATGGAGATTTTTTTGATGTCGAGGGATAAGGATGCGATGCAGTTCTCGGCTGACTAGAGCATTCGCCCTCGTGCCGCGGGACAGACGATGGATGACCCATGCTGAACTGTGAATGAGGCCTCGGCGTAGGATACCACCATGCCCCCTGATTTTCCTGTTCAGGGGGGTTACCGTAGGATGGGGTATGATGCGGGTAATGTGACCCATAGATGGATGGCGCAGGCACAAACGACGTCGGAGGATAAGCAAAAGGTGGCGGTGTCGTATATCCCAGAGGCGAATAGGAGCCCGGTGAGGTATAAGATGTGAGATGCTGCATGTCACCCGTAGAAGCACTTGATGCTTGCCGTGGGGCTAACGAATGGGAAGGGCTAACAGTATGGCGCGGATAAACGGGCAACGGAGAGGTAGTACCAGCCCCATGCGTCCGATGGGGTGATGGGGCGGGTTCGGTAGAAGCTCCCTGGTGTGAATAGACCGGCGCATGTTGCCGGAGCATAGACATTATTGACGGAGGGGCATACGCCATATGAGACATACTTGCTTCTCGTCCAGCCGTCCCCGGGTGGTGATGATAAACGAACGGGGGTGATGAATGGACCATGTGTGAAGGATGTGCATGGGGCAGCGAAGATTGGGGGGCAGCATGGGTCACGCCATGCCCGAATCGAGGGGGAGACGGGTAAGAGGACGAAGAATTAGTAAAAGTAGACGGCGCATCCGGGGGGCTAGAACCTAATCCTGAGACAACTTTATCTAATGTGGGACTGGGGCTGTGCGGTGTTGGGGAGGGGCGCATGGATTGACGCTGGGTGGATTGGATTATGGGGGATTGGGGCTGTTGAGGTGAGGAAGTCGACGACTTGCCGCATGGCAGTGCTGATTTATCCATTTCTGAGTTCACAGAGTGGGCTGGAGCATAGCCTGGAGCATATCCGTACTTATAGTTTGTGCGTGGGCAAGTCCGGAAGCCCGAGGAACGTTCTGGAACCGAGAGACGAGGTCCAATCGAAGTGTCGGTAGTGGGAGGGTATACGGCATACAAAAGGTTTTGGAGTACGTCAAAACAGAGATAGCGCAAGGACATTAAGCTGTGTAGTACCTTAATCGGCCGATGTTGCTTGTACCAGCCTGAAGAATGGCTGTCTTCAATCAGAACATCTTACATGGCCCCCGCAAAAAAGACAAAGTAAGAGAGAGGGAGCGCGCGACGGCTCTGCAGGCCAGACACGTGCATCCGCTCAGCAGCTGCATGAACAAATACAGCAGCAGACTAGTCGGGTACGACCGACTGTAGGAGCGACACGACACAGCGAATGGTATGGGTGACGTAATCAAACCCAACCGGCAACTACACTACCGAAATGGATGAAAAATAAAATATAGACACTCACCAGAGCCAGGTGCAGTCGTAGTCGTATTAGAACGACACTTCTCGTGCGGGGTGATCTTATGTGCCTCTGATCCCCGATATTGAGGTCATCTTTCTCCCCGTTTTCGGGTCTATGGATCTAAAGATGCTTCAGTTAATCTACGCGCAACATTTCGAACGACCGCATACTGTTAAAAGTTACTTGCGAACGAGTCAATTGAACTCCAATAACATACGTCAGAAAATTTTCAGCGCACAGGATAATGCTCCAGACATGATGTCGAGCGCTAGAGATGTCGGAACCTATGACTTCAAGAGTGGCTCCAATAAAAAGAGGGCAGGATCCGCAGGGAGGCAAAGCGTGGAGAGTAAGGCTGTGCAAGGACAGCCTTGTTCGGCTCCACAGCAGGTAGCCATTGTTGGAGCAACTGTTCCTGAGCGCAGGCAGTATTCTTTCAGATGTTTAGTTAGCATAGTTCCAATTTGCAAGGCAAGTAGCTTTTCGCCGGCGGATCTGACGTCATCGTCACGCTTGCCCGTTTCGATCTCCGCATCCGCTCTTGAGTTTCTCACAGAGCAGAGCGTCAGCACAGCCTGCTAACGTTGATTTGACGTTGATTTATTATGTACAATCCGTACACGTGCGTGCTCACTCCCGATCGCCCTCCTGCCAGGCCCCAATGTATTGGACCAGGTACACGCCAGGCCCGTAGCTGGGAACCTAATCAGGAGCGTGCGTGTGAGAGTGACAACCAGGAGGGGGCAACAGCCCTTTCAAACTACTGGTTTATTGATTCCTGCGGACAATTTATAATATACAATCGACGAGTCTTCTGCACTGATCGCTAAAAGCACTTCTGCAGGGTTGTCCAGTTCACTAAACGCAGATTTGATCCTAACGACGGGATTCCTTCTGAATAATCCAAACATGTGTCGAGCTATCGAACTTACCAACTCATTGATATCGTCTCCACCAGCGAACACGGAACGACGCATGTGCCCATATTTTGCTAGTGTACGGCTCCGTTAATCGAAATAGCTACAAACGCTCTGGAGACGGTTAAAAATGCCTCACATTCTCAGGTCGACGGCCCCGAAAGGCACACCTCCCACATCCGGGTAGATCCACAACTTCCAAGTCGCTCCACTGCTGCACTGTGGTCATGGATTAACCGGACGCACCAGATCCAGTTCTTGATTGGAAAGTGGGCAACCAACCGAAAAGAAGATCACTGTATGTTTGAAAAGCCACACTTGCTGTGTGCGGGTATTTTCCAATGACTGCAGAAAGTAAGGTATACTTTACATGCCCCACTTGTTAGCCAAACGATAGTAATGCCCGCAATAGACAAGCGCTCACGGTAGAATGGGTGTCTGTGGTCCTTGCTTGCGGCATCTTTCACGTTTGCAACGCAACTTGTGAAGAAAATGAAGAATTCAACGCCAATTACATAATACAGTTTGGCGCATCGTTACAATTTACGCTATCGTACAAAACCGCTTCCGGTCACGCTCTCGTACAACGTCAACGTAATATTTTCAATATAAGCCCTCCTTGTAGGAAAGAACACGTCAATCTTTGGTGCTCGCATTGAAATCGTTCTGATGGAATTACCTTGCGTTCTTCGCCACGGGCTTGCCTACCCGGGTCCCCAGTCACTTTGCCAACCATTTTCTCCGCTGTGCCTGACGCCCCACAGTACGTCAACGAGCGCCAACACAACTCCACAGTAACGATTTTACATACCCTTCACCTTACTGGTCACTGTCGGCTTTCCTCCACCAGTGCCAGTAGTGTCGTCGTCGTCGCGCTCCCCTTGCCAGTTCCCTCCAGTGGTAGGGTCCTGGTATCCGCCGGTCTGGCCGGTCTCTGAACCTCCATATTGAGCTGAAGTGCTGGAGGGCTCCGAAGTCCTGCCTCCGCCGGTTCTACCCTGACCCCAGTCGTCGGAACGCTGTTGGCCGGCCGATCCATAGCCGGCCTGCCCATAGCGGGCTTGCTGAGCATATTGATCGCCAGACAATCCGGTGTCATCTAGGAAAGTATGACTAACTTGTCCCGTGACAGTGAAGTAAAAAAATTATAAGGTCTGCACTGAACTTACCCCGACCCTGACCTTGGCTGCTGTACTGTCCACTAGATACTCCGGTATCATCGCGATAGCCCTGCTGGGCCTGTTGTGTGGGGTCACGTTCGAATCGATTGCCAGTGTCCATGTTTCAAAATGTTCAAATGTTCGAGGTGCGCTAAATATGAAAGAAGTGCGTTTAGAGCGGTGCGCGGTGAGTGGTAAAGTGGTAAGGCCAGTAAGGCTAGGGGCCTGGGGCTTTATATATGTCCCATTCAAGTGGATCGAGATACTGGTGACGAATGACTGACGTCGACTTACACCCGATGTACGTTGAGGGTCGGAACGGGAACAAAATAGCTCCTCTTGCCGCCGGGAAAGCACCAGCTGAGACAACAAGATTTAATCCGCTCGTCACCTTCGGAGCAATCTTGAACTTCTAGTTTATTTTATTAGGAATATCCATGAAATGCCACAAATATAGGATCTGAACTGGCTCAACTCTGAGCTTAATAGAGTGACTTGACCTCTCACCGAGTGGCGAAATGAGGATCGATCCTTCGGAACCCCTTTTCTTTCAACTCACGAGGGATTTTGCTGAAACTGATACTATACTAGTACTAGTAAGCCCATGCTGACAAGCATTTCCCCAGACAACAGTTGGACCTATAAGCAATGCTCTTTTTATACTACCTCTTTCTACAAGCGGAACTCGCTACTCACCTTATAGAGATGATTTCTACAACATTTTTTTATGGATTAACGGACTCGGGGTCTTGATCGACGTCATTGGGATGGGGCATGAAAGAAATGGCCATTGCGTTACTGCTCGCGCGCTATTGTCAAGTTAGTTAACGTTTGTCTCGTTGGGAAACTAGGGGGCCAATGTGGAACCTCGTGCCGATCTCCGCACAACTGACGCAATGCAGGAGCTGATGTTAGACTTACATGCGCCGATCTATCCGACTCCACTAGGGTTAGGACCGATCGGTGTACTCCACTGTGGATGATGGCTCCTTACCGAGAGAGAGAAAAGAAGAGGGCGGTTGATACAGATTTGTTGTTGAAATTTGACCCCGTTGACCAGCTGATCTGACTTGTCAATGAATGTGATTTCAGAGGCAATAGACTGCGCTGTGAAACTCGAACGATGCTGGGTAGCGTTTGGAAGGCTTTAAACGCCTCGCTTTATTGCAACATAACGCGAGGCATGTGAGAGCCCGTGCGCCTAATACGGGTACTGTGTCACCTTGGAAATGTGTTAGTGGCAGTTGATTACTGTACCCCGAAATGCCATGTAGCACGATCGGGTCAAAACCCGGTCGCGCATTCGACAAGTTTTTCACGTCCATTCATACATATCAAAAGTAACTGAGGTCATAAATGCATGAACAACGATAAACTATCGTAACAACACGCATCACATTCCCTCAACTCGTCCCGACTATATAAAACCATGAGCTCCTATCCACCACATTCAAACATCATCTCGGGAACGAGTAGACACTGTCGTTAATATCCCTGCATGCGAAGGAAACTCAGCATGATATGGACGTCAAGCTATTAGGAGTACTCCGTGTATGCCTTACTCTGGGCGGTCGGTACGTCTTGTAGAGGGCCGGGACGCCACCTGCACCGCCAATCTGCCGCAGCGCCGTCAATGGGAACACGGATGGATAGATCAGGGTAATTAGACTCAATGATGCCTTCCTGAAACCCTCAAGGCCTTACCTCGGACGGCAGGGTGATAGTGGTGTTCGGACCACCCACTAGCACGTCTACGGGATGTAAATCGGGACTGGACTGAGGAACTCGAGCGCGTTTTTAGACAATGGCGATAACGAGGCGGCATCACTCGGTAAATCTGCGCTCCTATTAGTAGGACTAGAGGACATCGAAGAAAGAATTTACCGTTCGCGTACGCTAGTGTTTACAACCTGTACACCCAAGTGATGAGCCACGCGACCCAAATGTCGAAGGTATCTAAGACAGTCCAGACCTACTATACCGTGGATGCACTAGATGAATGTCCAAAATACCCCTGATACCCTACCATGTCACGTAGTCAGTGGAAATGCACACTTATCGCCAAATCGCAGAGGACAACGACCCAGATCTTCAGTACTGTACTTCAGAGCTTCAGCGCTTCAGCCTTCAGCCTAGTTGGCAGGTGGCAAGAAGCGGTAATGTGATTGTGACAGTCTGGGAAAAATGTCGGCGGGCCCGGAGCCAACCCCGTTATCTCCGGCCAACCCATCCGGTCAAACCACTGGGTGTACTATATTGCTTGAGACACCACACGAATAATTTACGCGATGAGTACCGTGCTGTGGGGCTCGGCGATGACAAAAATATGAAATGCGAGGGGGATTATCATACTTGGGCGGACATGGCGTTCGATTACAGCAATCTAATCCGAGTCTAATCCCTGAACATACAGCCACCTCGGGAGGCTCAGCTGTATTGCACGATACGGGTATGGCGCGCAGTGCGGCCACATACCATAGATGCTCATGGCAGGATATGCGCTAAAAGCCAAAATTAGACCGGCCTCATCCACTGTAGGGCTTACTCGGGTGAAGTCGTTACGGTTGCCATTGCCCAACCTCGGATTCAGCGCAGCATAGCTCATGGGTGCACGAGGCCTCCGCAGCCCGTATGCACGAAGACCGACGGAGGTTGGTCTCTTTACGGCGGGATGGGGCTGGGTGCGATCGAGCCTTGCTTCCATGGGCCATGAAAGGACCGTGGTTACCTCCCACACTAGGCCCGATTCAGAGTAGATAGTCATCGTAAACCTGCGTCCCTGTCATACAGACCCATCGCGGAAGCACAGCGGTCGCACCGCCAATAATGAGTCGTCGTTGTCTTCTCTGGGTCGTACGGCACTAACATCTTTGACTTCGGAAGATGAGCCAGACCCAAATCGGTCGAAATTGTGATCGTCATAGTAATGTTCGGGTCTGGCTCGGCCTGGCTTCGGAGGGCCTAGGCCAAACTTCGGGCCGAGCTCGGGCCTGGCTTAAGCCAGGGCTTTTGCAGCAGACTACCAAAATATGGCGATACAAATACAGTAGATCGATCATTGGGGCCTCAACAGGACAGGCCATGGTCCGGATGTCTTGGCCGCCGAGTAGATCATCCAGATTCCTGCTGCCTGCAGCTACGTTATTCATTTGGTATATGCATGTCAATCTTCCCTAAGTAGGTGGTATCACAAAGAATGCAAATAGAGCTTTCGTTCACCTGCCTGGAAAAAGTTCACTCATCACTAACACTCAAACGTAAATGTACGTGACTCACCGTGGTGAGCACCTCTGCCACCAGATAATTCTCGTCCATAGAAATATCATAACATCCATCATACGAAGTGACCGTTTCGACATACGGCAAGCTCGTCTCAATATCATTGCAGAAACATTCACCGCCACGATATACGGATGCCTCCTTGACGACCTTGACCCTGCTCCCGCAAGCAAGTGTGACCTCGCTCCCGGCCACACCAAGCAAAGTGAGTGCGCGCCACACGCGGTATGGATTATAATCCTGCATCGTGATGCGCGACACCAGTACTATCGCGCACCGCTCACCAGAGAGCCAGCCCCACGCAAGTGGGTCGTGCTCCAGAATGCGTGAGTTGGCCGGACCCCATGTCTCCCATGGTAGCGTGAGAAACGTTCTCACTCCCATTCCTGCTACACCTGTTGCACCCACTCGACACTGGGGATCGGTGAATCCGAGTAGTGTGCGACGCCGTACGAAGAGATCAACCATGGGGTTATGACCCGATAACGTTTGGAAGTGCATCACTATGTTGACAATGCCGTCGCTAGGAACAAAGCGTAGGCGGCGACGGCAGCGAGCGCCGACCCTGCCTCCGGATTGCCAGGTCGAGGAATCAGTGCCAGAACTGGTGGTCACATGCGGGTACGAGTGTGACGGCAGGTGTTGTTGGTGATTTGTCGAGAACAGTGCGTGGCCAGGGTGCTCTTCGGTACAGCCCACCCATTGCAAGCAGGCTCTCGAGGTAAGTACTGGAAGAGAGAGGATGCGGATCGTTTCAAGTGAAGCCTTTCCACTGTCCCCGATGTTTGCTAGTCGGCACAGCTCCAGCGCCGGTTCGCGGAGTCGAATCAGCAGGATTACCTCCTCTGATAGTACAGATAATACCGAACCATACACGCCTGGAAGGGAGGTGCGAAGCTAACAGAACAATTTTTTTTTTCGATTTTGGCTGGCATAAAGGTGGTGGCATATGCACACCTCAGAAACCCATCCCTCTTTCCACGCGACTAGGTAGATGTTACATAGCGTAGTTTTTTGATAGATATCGGAGAAGACTGACGCCCCGACCCAATACAAGATATAGTCGCCGATAACGATCGCTTCCGATAGATTGTGAACGGCTGCATGGGAGACGGTGACCTCCAACTTTAATCTGGATGCCAACGGGTGTGGCTCGCCAGTGTTGAACCACATGGGGTTGATCGTCATGGTTATATTTCGGTGGTCACTCAAGACCGATGCCCTTTGCAATGCGGATTGAGTGAAGCCCCCTATGAGAAAGAGGTTATTTTACATACGAGAAAGCGACGGAGAGATTGAGCTCCGGAGAAAATGCAAATGAGAGGACGTTAGGGTTTTGGATGTCGATAGTCGTCCAGTGGGTGACGTTCGTGGGTGAGGAGGACCAAGTAGGGAGGTCGAGAAATGAGTAACCGGCCGGTACGTCAAATCCCGTACGGAATGTGATAACATGTTGTTCACCAAAATAACTGACGGTTGGCTCACGTATAATGACGGCGTGGACAAGCGCATCAATGCTGGCGATCGGCTTACTAAGGTCCATCTCCCTCCAAGCGGTCTCCCATCGCTCCAGTGAATCGAGGCGGTCAGACAGGGATATGCCAGGTTCGAGTGGATCGAAGATACCGGAGAGGGCAGTGCGCAAGATATATTGGATCAGTTGCGAGTTGACGATGACTTTGTTCAGTCTGCGGCAGGCGCACTGGCATGCATGGATGTCAAGGGGGCGAAGGTTGGAGATGATTTCGATGAGGAGTTCATTAGAAAGAGAGAAGAGGTGTGAAGGAGAGTGACGGGCCTCAAGAGACATGGCAACGTTCGCGGTTCGCGGTTGAGGCTCCCAAGTTTCATAGTCCGCAGCTGGGTCAGGTCACTACTCATTCAATGAATTTCTTTGATGTGGACACACGGCGGTGAAGTTCACGTTATCACCACGAGTATTTTATTCATTGAAAAGAAAAAAAAACTGAGGTATTGAAAGCAAAGATGATTCATCTGGCAGGCCCTTCCGTTCCAAACCGAAGCACATTTAAGACGATATTTCGACAAGTCATACATACCCCTTCAGTTTAGACCGAATATCTCACAATTCGTCCACATCATCTTGTGAGTAAATCACCTCTCGTCATTTATAGATCGGCGTACACCTCCGACCCCAAATCAATGACGGTTCCACGAGGAGGGTTGGATGAGATAAGGACGTTGCCCTTATTATCACCGTGGATGACTCCAAGAGGATCGAAGGATTTGACTGTAGCAATCAGGGATGTGACGATAGTGGGCGCAATGGATACTGGGTTAGCATCATGTAAAGTTTTCGCATCTTGGATATACTCCAAAAGATTGATTCGGGTGCTTACAGCTCTTTGCGTTGAACAGTTTGGATGATCGAGTGTTCCTGATGCATAAAAGAGAGGTATGCCATGACCCTGCAGAGACTTGCACAATCGGTATGACTCGACCTCGTGACGGAACTTGACCTCAGTGAGGTAATTCTCCCATAGAATATGATCCTTTTCGTCGTAATCAGGCCGTTTAGGATACCAGTCGGAATTCGAGTAGCTGAAATGTAGGCGTTTTTGGGCGACACATGCCTCCAGCTCGTAACCTCATGGATGCGGGATCTCAATTTGTTTCCCGAGGCGTTTATTGAAAATACCATCGCGTTCTTTCATAAAGCGGACATCGTAAATCCTCGCAAGGAGGAAGTCCTTCGGCAAGTGAATTTGTCCAGTGGTATGTGCATGATTTGTTCGAACCACGGTCACTTGGCTATATGTGAATGGTGTAAAGACATGGACAATAGTGGCTGTTACAATGTCTTGATCGATTTGAAAACGAAGGGCAGAGTTAGGCTGGTATTCGATAGGGATGTGATTGGGCATATGGTCACACCTAATATGAGGCGGCGGTAGGTCATAAGTCAAATGCCAAACTCCGCTTCGTCCTCGGCTTGATTACTGCCCTTTATGCGACTCGGCAGAGACCACCGTGTTCCCAAGTCTGGGGAGACGCACCTGGCTTCGGAGTATGCACAAAATCCTGCTCATCGCCAAAGATTTACAAACATGTTCCGTGTTTCACAATTGGTCTTCCGGGCACAAATACACACTTCACCCACGTGGTTCTCGGCCTTCCCAAGCTCGATGATGAAGCATCTTGACGACAGGCTGACGTACATTCTGACGGTATGCGGCGAGAACATGGTTGGCGCGAGGTTGTGGACCGAATCGAGAATCACATACTCGGTAAAAGTTAGACATGGTCAGCATGGGAGCATCACCCCTGAGGCGACGCCGACATTGAGCTCTGGGGCAAAGGCGAGCACGAGGTTATATTCTTTGACTTTGATGGACTTCCAGCGTGCAGCATTGATGCGCCAGGACGACGACCTAGCATACAGGTCGAGAACCGCGTAACCAGGGCCCGAAATGCCGTATCCCCTCACGGTTGAGGACGAAATATTGTCCAAAGGAGTACTCAACATTTTCAGTGAGGACGGGCTCATCAATGCTGGCGTTCGGCTTGCGAAGACCAATCTCCTTCCACGTAGTCTCCCATTGGTCGAATGTCGAGGTGGTTGGACAACGATACGTTAGGGTCGAGTGGATCAGAGACGCCGGAGAGGGTAGTGTGTATGGTATATTGGATTATCGGCGCGTCGATGATGAGCCTGTTCACGTGGTGAAGGGGGCACTTGACGCAGGATTCACGGTCGTATGCCATTTGCTCTGAAGATAGTAAAAAAATATTAGTTTGACACGGGAACGAGGTTCGCAACATCAATAAATTTATAGATGTAAGGCCCAGAGAAACATGACGAGAGGTACCCCAAACCCACTTAGTATCGTATCCTTTTCGTCCTTGTCGAGCTCTGGAATTTCGACGTCTCTCTCCGCAATCGTCTATGTATGAATGAGCGCAAATCAGCCAAAGAATGCAACGTCGAAAGTAAATACACGATGGAACGCACCTGCTCGCACGCTCCCGCTCGACCTCTCGCCTCTCCACCTCCTCTTGAGACAACATTTCCCATCGCGTCTTGAACTCTTCCGCCTCTGCCCAGTCTCTCCAGACGCTCCGGAGGATCCTTGGGCCTCTTCCCTCCCTCGGCGTACGACCCCACCCCAGCCCTAAACCAGTCTTATCCTTCATGAGGCCCAACCCGCTCTTGTCCCTCGGGCCATCTTCCGTCGCCGCAGCCTGCTCTGTTGGGAACCCACCAATAACCCCCCACTCAATCGCATCTTTCTTGTGTCTCATGAGCTCTTCATGGATCGCATGCGCGATGAGAGGCTCAGCCTCGCCCGCCAGTCCGAGGTCAAAGCAGAGTTGGTGAGTAAACTCTTCTGGTGTGAGTCCAGAGCGCAAGTCCCACTCGATATGATCCAGTAAGTGGTGGTTGTCCACCTGTACATCAATCTGGGTTGTGTGAGTTAGTGAAATAGATTGTAAGGCGGGGGGAAATATGAGACGCACACTGAGAATAACACGGCACTCGGGGACCTCGTCGCCCCCATTCCCCCCTCCGTCAACGGCCAGCTCCATGCTTCCCACGCCATCTTGGTCTTCTAGTTGGGCGCGGATCTGTGCTGCGACGGTGTCCGACCACGGTGCCGCTGGTAAGTCGAGATCGGCACAGAACGTGCGCGCAAACTCCTCCGGTGTGACCAGTGATTCGTGTAAGTTCCAAACAAAGCAGTCGCGGATGCGGTGCGTCTCCGTCTCAAATTCAACACGAATAGGAACAAGTGCGACCGAGCGTTCGGCCTGATCCGCAAGCTGTTCTTCCGAGCTAAGGAACACGAACGAAAAAAAAAAATACGTAACGGATCATCAATGGTCCTCAACAAATAATGAAGAGCAGGAGAGCTTACAAATCCCCGTGTTTTGTGGGAACAAACGGCTTCGCGGTTATGAAACGCGAAGGCGGTATCAAGCCGAGATAGCTTTGATCTAATTCCGTCCGAGACGACGCACCTGCCGCGGTAGAAACAGGCGTGCCCGCGTTATACAGGCTGACACCATTTACGGCACGAACTGCACCGCGTGCTACACGTATCGCCGTCCGCGTTCCACCACTTGCAACAAAGTCGGATCCGTCCGAGTCGACTTCGCCTGCATCGGGGATATCATCACCCGAGCCGGGGTCTGCGTAGCTCACGACACCACCACGTCTCGGGCGTGTGGAGGTTGATGTGGTCGTCGCGGCGGCAGTGACTCCTGACGATCCGGAGAGGATGGGTTGCACGAGGAGCGTCGCGCCTGTATGTAGGCGCGACGCGTAGGTTGATTGGATAGCCTGTGGTATTGTAGGTAGTGGCGCACGCGACCTGGTGTTTCGGGGATCAGTCTGTAGTGTCGGCGCCATGGCGATAGGGGGAACTGTGGGCGTTGGCTGGTATGCGAGGGGCTGGATGTGTGGGACGGCAGCCGGTGTGGGCGTCACGGGAGTTGCGGGCGCAGGCGCAAGATTACTACTTTTCGCAAGACGGCTACGCCGGGAGGCCGTGCGGGGTGGCGGAGTCGAGGATGTTGACCAGTTGGCAATGTTTTTTTGGTAGGCTGTTCCCAGCGCGGTGATGAACGATAATACGGAAAAACTTGCGAAGAGGGGGTCGCTTACCGGCTGTCCGTTGCGGAGTTGGCGCGGCATAGGCCTGATACTGGGATCCACTTGCGGCATGAGAGAGCTGGCTGATGGTTTGCCTTAGCTGGCTGTCCGACATGGTGCCAAACTGGAGGGTGTTGAAGGATGGCTGGGGTGGGCCAGGAACAGGCGCTGAGCGCTGGTTCGAGTCGCCGGAGGACGCCATTGCTGACACAGGGAACAATGACCGAATAGAGAGCCTTTTTTGGTGAAAGGTCGACGCGTGCCTGTGTAAGCAGACCCAGTCTGACACCGAGCAGTTGCAGACGTTGTAGACTTTGAGTTGACGGTGGTGGCGGCGGTCTAAAGTCAAGTGAACGATAGCGCGTTCTCGCTTAGGGGACGCGTATTCTCTCTCATGTTCACCCGTCTCCCCTCTGTCCTATCTCACTCAAGATCCTACTCGACAGCACCCAACAAGCCTATTATTGACCTCTTGACACAATGTAATCGTGCACCTTACCCTTCCTAGCACGATACTCATCCTGGTATTGTCCAGGTTTGAAAGAAGAGGATTCGAGCCCCTCACGCAACGCGTACAAAATTCGCTCCTTCCAGTTAGCAATCGCCGCCATTCATGAACATAAAAAGCCTATTCTCTCCGGGCAGGAGGCCATCAAAGTACGCCATTAGTACCATCCACCTGAACCCCTCTTTTCACGCCGCCGCAGCTGCGTGGTATCGGATCTGGCATTGCAAACCGAATAGACCTTTTCCTGCACGGCAAAGAACATGTCTGTAGGCGTGTCCAAGCTGGTGCACCTGACATCTGCCTCCTTTCTGATACTTCACCATCCATGCAGTACGAGGGATTGAGGGACCGTCACCTGGCTATTGAAGCACTTCAAAAGATCCCTGGGATTGGGTATGTTCTCTTGTCCTCACTTATTGTCGTACTCGGTTCTCTTAGTCAGATTTGCAGGCAGCGAACGGCGACGAACCTGGTCAACGCTGGCGCCACGTCTGTGTCTGACCTTAGAGACCCTCGATACGCGTCCCTCTTAGCACCAACCCAAAAAGTCGGCGTGCTGTATGGCGAACACATGACAAGACCAATACCTCGCGCTGAAGCCGAGGAAATCGCGGTACGGGGGATCCCCTGTGTCATTCCTTCCATTGTCCACATAATGCTTATCACTTTGAAAGGCCTTCATTCGCTATCACATCTCCTGCAATTTTGAACTACACTTAACAGGAGCATAGTGAGTCTAGAAATCGTATTTCACTACGTGTTTTGTACTCAAGAAAGCCCCGTTCAAAGCCGACGTGAGTCCCCAGAGCTCCCAGGGGTGTCTATCCTCCTCTTCCACCCCCAACACATCCATGTTCCCGTCCCACCACCACCACCCTCAACTGCGGCGGTGGCGGGTGAGCCAGAGAAAACGCCCGTCCGGACGCGAGGAAGACAGCCTGTGCCCTTCCTTCAGGTGAATTCGTGCGTTGCACAGCTCAGGACCTCACCGCTTTTCCAGGACGTTGTCCGCCCACTCCAAGCAGCGGGTCTACTCGCCGCCACGCTCCCCTCAGAGCCACGCAAGTGGCGTGGCGTTGCACTGCTTCCGCAACGTACCAGTGTTCATGCTGACATCAATTCCAACGGTCCGCTTGACGGCGCGTGGCAAGAAGTCGGCGATCGGATGAGGGACATCCGTTCCAGGCGGGGCAAGTACGTTCGCCTTGATCTCAAGTAAGACAGTCTCCCCTGTTCTCACCGCCGTGCGAGATATCTGATCATTGTCGGTTGACCAAAAAATAATATACTTGTATGACATCAGTCTTGCACCCCCCAAATCGCGCGGCGCGGCGCAAATTATTCTGACAGGTGACGAGGAGTTTGTGCGCATCGCGCGCATCGCAGCCGTGCGACATGGGATGTATCTGAATGAGTATGGTCTTTGGCGCTGGCACTCCCCCGAAGAAGCCTCGCTTGAAACTCAATCCGACGACAATGCCGACCAAGAAAGGGAGCGGCGTCCGAACGGCTATTGGGAACTTGTCGAGGGCGAAAACGAGGACCGGATCCTCGACGAGCTCGAACTTGGCTCGATCGCACCGCCAAGACGAAACTTTCGGTTCCTCACGAGCAAAAAGCGTACATCTGCGCGTGCCGGCACGCTCGATTACAGTTTGGCGGCAGACGAAGCAGGTCCGAGACAGCGGTAACGAAATGGAAATGGAGCTCGCTCGGACAGAGAGAATAGAATATGTTAAAACACATTAAGTATCTATACTACCCGTTCCACACATTATCCCACTTGCATCATACTGTAAAATTCTCAACTCATTCCCAGAGACCGTAGTGTCATGAGCGTCTGTTTGATGTGGACGACCCCAGGCAGGGGTGTATAATACTACGCCCCAACTCGGCGTATAACTTTCGGTTTTTGTCATTTTAAGGTGTTTTAGTGGCGTTGGAATGAAAACCTGGATTGGCAGAAGAAACGCCATGATACTGTACTACAGTAGTAAGTAATCGAGGCGTGGGACGAATGTACTCTATACATCGAGTGATCACTTTGGAAGTAAAGAATGGCTTCCCATCTATCTATTGGTTTGTTACCTGCCACATCTTCTACCGTATTACGGACTTATAACGTATCATCAATCCGCCGACGTTCACCCGCACTTTGTTTCTATATTGTTTTTAGTACCAGATACACCGCGTCCGGTGCGCTGGCAGCATGGGCCGCGTTTTGATACCTTCGATCCTATCTTGACCCACTTCAAGCCTCTTCGCCAAATCCCACAGGAAAAAGTCGATAAGCACACTGCTAGTACCCACCGGTGCGCGGCCGTCTGCGCGCAAAGCCGCAGCAACGCGTTCCACAGCGATGATCGACGCGGCGCGTATGGCGATCTCCTCGCGTGCACCGGTTGGAAATTCTTCGTGCGCGTTGAGAGAAGAGACGAGCGTGGGGGCGTAGGTGAGTATTCGGAGGTGGTGGAGGATTTGAGGGACGCGGTAGTCCGCGAACATGGTCAGTTGGCCGATGCCGTGCGGGAAGAGCGGGTGTGGATCGGTGTCGGAGGACGGAGAGAAGGCTGCCCAAGTCTCGGCTATCATGATTTGGGCACGTTTCCAGAAGAAGACTGTTCGGACGGACGTGCGGTCAGTATAGTGCCTTTATGTATGTAATAGAAGATGATACGAATGCTGTATACTGACCTTGGCGTCCTTCGAACCAAAGCTCGTCCCGGAAGGACGGGAACGTATCTGTCACCATCTGGGCGAGTTGTAATGCCGTGCCGTCATTGTCGTATCGGCGCTGGAACGCCTCGATGAATCCCTGAAATGATCCGCCGAAATCCTAAAATTCGGGTCGAGTGTCCAAGTCGTTCAGTATGCTGAACATCAACGCAACAAGGCCAACGCTTACTGCGCAAAGGATGGCGCCAACTTGACGCATGATGGCGATACGTTCCGGTAAAAGCGGGAGGTCCTCGCTCGCATGCGGCGCGACGCGGAAGACATGCTCTATGAGACTGTTGGGACAACGTTCTTCGGACGTGTAGAACGAGGGGTCTGTGATAGGAATACCCTCTTCCAATGCTAAAATGAAAATTCGGATCCCCGCGGGCATTCATCGTCATTAAAGTTATTGCCCGGCCATGCAACGCATTAAATCTGAATCCTACGTGGCGCAATTGAAACGCAAAATAGCTTACCTCTATCCAACGCAGCAACGAGACTCCAATATCCGGTATGCACTACGTGGCGGTGGTCGCTGCTCTCCCAACCCTCTCGCCACTCGATGCCAAAACAATCGTCGGAGCCATCGAGGTGGGACCAGAAACTGAAATTGAGAGACGAGATGAGAAAGATCCAATCCAGTGTCGCACGGGTACCGGGATGGGCAGGATCGTAGGGTTCTGGTGGGCAGAGATGGAGAGGATTGGTATGCCATGTGCGTGGGGTATAGCCGTCTTTGATCAAACGATTTCCTATCTTCAATTCGACAAGCGGGTTAGTACATCACGAGGGAGGATGAAGAGCTTACATATTGCGCCGCTGCTGCTACGCCGTCATCGTTGATTTGAACCAGACCGACATTCTGACAGTTTTATGGTGTCATAACACCGCCTGCCGACTAAATGCGCCGTTGCACTTACTTTGAGGATAAACTCGGCACTAGTTAGGACAGGATTGACAGAATCTGAGGAATGCCCATAGTGGTTATCAAAAGTGGAAAGGTCACCTCCCTCTTGTAAGTGGGAGAGAATAGTCATCTAGCGGATAGAGTAGAAGGGTCGAGGGTATTCAGTGGCACTGCTAATATATTTCCACTGAGTCACATCGGCGTCAGACTGATTGATCTCTCCCATCCGTGGCCTTCAGTCATTCGAGACCATCACTCACTCTACAAACTTTAACGTTTTACGCGGTTAACGGTGCTAGTGACGACGTGGCGTAGGATGTCACCCTTTTTTAGCAAAAAAAAAACATTACAGTAGAGTATTGCATAACTCAGATGAGTCCGTTGCCTGCCATATCCCTATTGCCTTATCCTTATCCAGACGTATAACGTTCTGGGTTCAACATTCAATCTTTCCTGGTCGGTTCTCGTGCACTAGCCTCCCCGCCAATATCTGGTCTCCATGTTCCTTCAGCGACGACTATGTCAACGAAATTAGTTCCAGGTCTCAATGCAGTGCTACGAGGCGTACTTTACGGAATATCTGATATCGCCAAACGGTCAACCACTACACGCTACTAGGCTCAATTACTCACCGTTCCACGTGTCTTCTACTCGCGCATGATATGAGTTAGAATTACCTGTGAGTCTGTTCGGCCTGGTACAAGAAAACCTACAAACCTTTGCAAAAGCTATAAAACAATCTGATAAGGGCTATCGACCGCTTGGAGCAAGTCAGTTGGGCTTACCGACTACCTGGTCCTTCCATGGGACTCTACCGGTTGGGCTTGTTGGCGATGTACTTGGGTCCCCGACCCTTGTCCCATCCCGGGGTTCCGTGGCGACTTTTCTTCCTAGTAAGAACCTTGTTGGATGAGAACGGCTATTGATTCTCACCTTCCTGGTGACCTGACGGTGGCACATCGATTTCCGCCTGGAGAGGAGGTGGAGATGACTGGAACAACGCAGTTAGTTTCAGACAGCGAACTCATAACAAACATACTCTGACAGGGCCAGTCGTAATAGATGACATCGGTCTTCCTTGGTGTCTGTGTGTCTGTTGGTTAGACTTGCAGTCGGTGGAGACCCAACTAGAAATATGGTGAACAGACTATGACGTCACAACGCCGTGCTGATGTCATCATATCCACCTGCCTCAAGCTTTCATCTCCAAATTATTGTGTACCTGAACTTCTGCATCTTGTGGCCCAAGTTCCGGCCGGGTTCGGGGAGCGAAAAGTGTTTTACTTAAGTAGGTAATATGCATCATCAGTGCATGTATTGTCCGATGTGGGACAGAGGAATGATAGGCTACGGGAGCTTAGATCTATAGTAGACTGTGCAATTGGACCAAAGGGAGAATTATAGGCGCGAGTTCTACCGCATCTTCGCATGACGCATTACCATTCCTTAGGCGCTTCCCGCCGCATTTTTGATGTCTTGTCTCGTTATCCAATCGTTTGCTATCGGATGAACAAAATAAACGCCAGTCCTGTCAGTGCTTGTGTGTGGCCGCCTTTGCTTTGTTCGTGTCTTCCTGGCAATAATGTGTGTCGTTCATAGATTTGTGGAAACTCTCCACTAGCACGTTCATCCTATTCAACACGACAAAAACTCTAGGACGGACTCTTGCCATTGCCCGCCTCCCTGCCTTGTGCCGTAGACTGGCGGTTGAATCCCAAAACCAATCTCCAAGATCATACTTCATTTACCCTCATTTCACTCTCGCACGTAACATGTCTGTCGATACGTTTAACGATGTGCTGGACACAACTATGGCAAAACCAAACGAAGAGATCAACTTTTCATTCATGAATAACGCTGTGAGTCGCAAGGCGTATTCTTTCAAGGCTTGAAACTTACATACCTCTTCAAGGGAATCACCGGTCAGGAAATTTGGACCGATCCTGCGATGTTGGAAGTATTTCAATTCGGCTATATATCAAATTCACCCGTTTTGTGCTTCCCCAACGGCATTGGGAATGGCGCGTTCAGTGGAGAGAAGTCGCAGGGTGCGACTTCAATGGACCAGAACCCCTTCGCTGATGGAGACCAGTTTCTCTCCTTCCGGTCAAGCGACTCCACCTACAGTGATCAGGATGCACTACTGTTTGGCGGGGACGAGACGAAGGATATAGGCATGGCCATGGAGAACGACAGTACCTATCTCAGCCAAGCAGATCCCAACCATTTTAACCACCACACGGCTTGCAGGGAGTCAACCCAGTCTGGCAGCGTGCGTTCTTTCTTTGTCCGAGTTAGCCTCCCTTCAGTACCCAACGTTGACCAGCCACCGTCAACCAACCAGGCACATGCAGGCTGGACCTACAGGCAGATACTTGAAATCGTCGCACTTCCACCACCGGAAGGCCTGCACCTCTGGCACGACAAAGTCTCGCAACTGGCTGCAGATCTGGGTATGCCGAGCGGCGCCACGGGTAAAGACATAGTTAACTTTGTGTTGCGCGTCGCCTCCGTGAAGAATGAGCTGCATACGGTCACTCCCCTCGTTAAGGCCATTGCCACCGCAGCAAGGGTGCTCGAAGGTCGAATTGTCGCACCAACGACGCTGCTGCCTGTTTTCCTTGCCCTGTACCCCAGCGCTGGATCCTTATGTGGTATTACGGCTGTTGGGGATGAGTCGAACGCCGCTTTGGAGAGACATCATAATGGGGTAGATTCAAGTCTTGTATACCAACTTATCGTTGACGCTGATGCCTCTTGGATCATGTCCGAGTCTGTGCCCGACGAAGAACAGAAATTGAAGGCTTGCCAGTGAAAGCTGAAATGATGATATGACGATAACGACTCCTTTACAGTAATATTTAAAAAGATTATGTATTTGTTTATTTTACAGTAATATTATAAATAAATAAATCTTAATTATGGATCCCTGGCTTATCCAAGGTCTCTCCTGCCAACCGTGCAAGCGTGCTCGGATCTTTGATCCTGATCCTAGACGTTGGAGACGCTCAACCTATATTCTGTACCTGATTACAACGCGAGATACAGTTCGCGCCGCGGACGCTGCTGTGGGTCATTAACGTATTAACGTATTAACCCCTGTCGTTGCTCAGTCAGCTGACTCAGTCTCGCGGCAGTCTTTAAATGATAGATAATGGAGGTCATCTCCTTGTAGAAGGAAGGAGAAGAACAACCATCCCATCACCGTACCCACTATGTCTGTCGACGGTCAGACTATCATTGGGTTCGAGGAAACTCTTAAGGTCACCAGTCGCCAAGAGTGAGTAGCGAACGCAGCATTGTTCCCTCGTTTCCCCAGCTAACACCACCGAAGTGTTTATCCGACGATTGATCCAAGATCCACTATGATGCACAGGCATTCGCAGATAAGGTTGTGCTGATAACTGGTGCTTCTCGTGGCATCGGTGCCCAAATTGCCTTGCAATACGCCCGTGCTGGTGCCTCGCTCTCACTGGTTGCTCGGACGCAAGCTGCCCTCGATGCGAGCAAAGATGCGATCCTTCGCGAGCGTCCCTCTACGCAGGTTCTCACCTTCCCCGCGGACGTGCGTGACGTGAAAAGGGCAGAAGAGGTGGTTGGTGCCACCGTGGCTCACTTCGGCCGTCTGGACATTCTCATTGCTAACGCCGGTATTCTCCGCCCTATGGATAAACGTGCGTCGCCTCTTCCCACACGCGTCACTGTTTCCATCCTTGTAGCTAACTTGTACCGCACTTCAAGCATTTGCGTCTAAGGTCCGAACGGATGGTGGGATGTCTTGGAGGTCAATATTCGTGGCCCCTACAACTTCATCCAGTGCGCGCCTCATACTTTCATTTTATATCACAAGCTTATGATCTGTTGCTCAGCTTTGCTGTCCCGAATTGTTGAAAACGAAAGGCCAGGTAGTGGTTGTTGCCTCAGCCGCGGGCCAAGTCCGAGTCCCGAACGCGAGCGAGTACTGCACATCGAAGCATGCAATTCTTCGCTTTGTAGAGTTTATTAAAATCGGTAAATATTAGGTTCTATCTTCTATTCGTACTAAACACCGACTCCTCGTCACTTTGAAGAGTACCCCGACATCAAGGTCTTCGCCGTCGACCCAGGTTCTGTCCAGACGGACATGTTTGATACGTTCGCCGGCCCTATTCCACCCAACTCCACCGCAGAGTTGGCAGCTTCAACGATACAGTACGTGACGTCCGGCAAGGCCGACTATCTGAATGGTCGATTTGTTTCCTCAACATGGGATCTGGGTGAGGTTGAACGCGATTGGAAGGAAAAGATCGTAGCACAGAACAGTCTCGTCAGCAAGCTTTCTGTCCCAGTTTAAGCGCATTAGCAAATTCGGACACTCCAACGATGAAAGCTTTGACGGCAAGGATTGGGCATTATCATGATTCTTGTACTATATGAGTTGTATGATCTACTTTGTTACAGTAACTGATGTCACGTTTATGAGATGTATCACGAAAATCAAACGAGATTTTGACGAATTTGACTTTTGCTAAATTCTGAATTTGGTGCATCCTACAGTACGAAATATGGTTGATATCTCCTTCAAAAATCTCCATCGCGAGCTCTTTTTGACATCGTTCACGAGTCGCCCGGGACGTCGCCGGTGTCCAAAGTCCAGGAACTGCATAAGCCCGGCCGAATCCGTGCGGTTGATGACTCGGAAGCCCGTGAATGATGTCCTCCCGTCTCACATGGTCGTCTTTTGATACTTCTTGCTACGAACGTGTGGCTCACCAAATAAGCTGCAAGAGATTCGTTGTGAGTAGCTTGGCTGTATGGATTACTAGCCAGACGGACGCGATTTAAATGGACTTTGTTTAAAAATACTACAACATGAAAACAATAGACGCATCTTTGTTTATCGCAAGGCTAAGCCAAGTATGACCACGCTGCGAGGACAGCGATATGGTCATACTAATAAAATATTGATGGCGTATGTCTAGTGTGGGTAAAGCGCCTGGCGCTTTCTGGCTCGGCCGGGACACGGGAAGGGAGCCTACCAGCTGCAGCACTCTCTGCTATAGTCGCTTGCCGACGGGGCGTGCAGGCAGGCTCCCTACCTTTTAGTCGGTGAGAGGCTATCCCTTATGTTTGGTGATCAAACGACTGACATTTGCATTTGTTCCTGTGAGATTCTCTGGGCGAGTCTGAGTCGGCCTGAACGTAAGGAGAAGGAAAAGATAGTATCGGTGCGCGTTTCAGAGACACGCCGGTCATCCGAGAAACGCAGGACGACGCGGCAGTTTGAGACAGCTTGAAATGGCACAGGTAGCAGTGCACGTTCCAGGGGCATGCCAGTCATCCAAGAAACGCAGGATGACACGGCGATTTGAGGGAATGGTGAATGACCCATTCAGGAGGAGCGGGAAAATGGAAAACATTGCGTTAGTACAGCACTAAGGACGGGTGTGGGGACTTTTACCGCTTTGTGGACTACGGAGTTGTGCTTGGCGTCAACCCCTTTTCAGTATGCGTTGATTTTCTTCTCGTTGAGTTTGGCCAGGTTGAAGAAATGACCCGCCTGGACTCGTCGTGCGACGCCTTGCTCTGCCACCGACTCAAGTTTCGAAGAGTTATTGGAAGTGGTGGTGGGCGCAGAAATCTGGAAGCTCTTCTTTTCCTAGCTAAGCTCGAGGCATTGTGGGAGGAGTGTAAAAGGATAGGCTTAGTAGGATTCTAGAAAACAAAACGAGCGAGAGAGAAGCAATAGTCACGTGCTCCGCGCCTACTCTAGCGCTACGCTCGACTACCCAACTAATGATCAGACGATCTTGAACTAGGGTTCGGTCCAATACTCGACTGCACAGGAAACGACCACAGGTCCATAATACTCTGTTCGTTGCATCGATCACAACTCATTTTTCAGTTCGCAGGTGTGTTGTGTACTCCGTAATCCACTCACACCCCATTTGGAGACGAATCCATGCCTGCTACCGATCCCTACCGCGCAGATCCCACAACCGCGCCGAACTTACTTGCAGCGTCTCTTACGTCGGTGTCCTCTCTAGTCTTCTTACAACTCTCATCAAGAGCCTTTACCTTCCTTCTCAACCAAGCACTCGTGCGCCTCGCTACCCGCAGACCTTTGGCACCGCAACGGTACAGTTTGAGCTATTGCTCTCAACCACCCTCTTCCTATCGCGAGAAGGCGTGCGAACAGCCCTGCTTCGCCAACATAAAAGCGTGTCTTCATCGCCGTCGCCGTCGTTGCCATCAAAATCATCGCCAAATCTCGTGCGCAACATAGCACTTCTTCCGGCTTATGTAGGGGTGCCAATCGCAGTGGCTCTTGCCGTCCTCTATTCCGCAACTAGTGCCTCTGCCGTTCGAACGCAGTCACATTTCCATCTCAGCGTTTCGATATATGCTCTGGCCGCTGCCATTGAGCTTGCGTCCGAACCCTTATATATCCGTGCGCAGAATGAGCTTCGGATGGATGTGCGTGTGCGTGCTGAGGGCACCGCTGTGTTCTTGAAGAGCCTTGTGACCTTTTTTGGCCTTGCATCTGCATCGTCTGAATGGGCACTTGTGGCCTTCGCCGCTGGGCAGGCCGCTTATGCGCTCGCCACATTCATCATATTTTGGAACTTTTGCGGCGGATCAACGCGGTATATTCTACGCAAAGTGACGATTGAAGATCATGGCCAGTGAGTTTTCCACATGTACCCTTTCTTTCGTAGTTGTTGATCCTTTCGGCCCAGAAAAAAGAATGCCTTTTTCGACGCCGAGTTGTTACACCTCTCGGGCGCCATGACTGCTCAATCAGTTGTGAAACATTTTCTTACGGAGGGAGACAAGCTCCTCATATCCCGCCTTAGTCCGCTGGCAGATCAAGGTGGCTATGCCATTGCTTCCAACTACGGTGCGTCGCGTTCTCCTACGGTCCAGTGCCCTGACTCACCACTATGCAGGTTCTCTTGTTGCCCGAATCTTATTTCAACCCATAGAAGAATCTTCTCGCATTTTCTTCTCGAAATCTTTGTCCGTCTCATCGCCATCAGGAGAGAAAGAAGATAAAACGCTGAAGACCGCCATCGAGCTACTTTTGACCATTCTACTGCTATTTACCCACTTTCTACTCCTCCTAGTGACTTTCGGCCCACCTTACCTGACTCTGGCTACTGCCATCGTCTTGCCACCGCGATATCTACAGACATCTGCACCTAGCATTCTGCGCGCGTACCGCTTCTATCTCCCTGCAATGGCATATAACGGCATACTCGAAGCATTCTTCGCATCCGTGTGCACTCCCGCGGATCTACGATCCCAGAGCCGTATGATGGCCGCAGCCTCCCTTTCCTTAGTCGCGACTGCTATCGGAGGATCGCGGTTACTCGGCATGGGCGATACTGCACTGGTGTGGGCCAATACCATGAGCATGGCTGTGCGAGCGCTATACGCCTGGCGATTTGTCCAAAGATACTGCGCCACGAGGGACACCCTGCTTTGATAAGTTGGAGCGCGCTGGTGCCGCCATGGGGGGTGGTGATTGCGTTCATTGTCGCCGCGATATGTACAAGATGGAGTGAGGCCGCTTATGATGGCGTCAAGCTGTCGGTAGTTGCACAAAAGAGTCATATCGCCGTGGGTGGTATATGTCTTATCGTCTGTCTCCTCTCCTGGTGCGTCCCTCGTCTTTACAGTCGAACGCCTACAGTATGTTGATGATGGCGAAGTTACGCATTTGAGCGTCGCCGGTTCTCCAGGACCGTCGCGATGTTACGACGACAGTAGTCGTGGATTTCCTTTCTGTTAGGAGACGAGAATGGCACCGGCCCGAGAACTGAATAATTTACAGTAAAGCACTTTGAAGTTGACGTGAAGATAGTAGTAATCCAGGTGGAGCGTTCTCTGGGAATATTAATACACCTTGCCAGGATGACTTCCGCCTTTTGAAAGGCCGTGAATGGTAAAATGGGTGGCCGGCTACGAAGTAGCCGGTATTACGATCATTCACAAAGTAAACTGGCCAATACTCTGGCCAGTGCTTTAGTTTCGTTGCTAAGCGCTAACCATCGACACACTCCTTCAACACCATAGTCTATATTAAAGGTGTCATATAATGATGAGCCGAAGAAAACGAACATGTAGTAGCTAGATGAGATGAATGCGAAGCGTAAATGATGGAAAGCAGCTAGAGTACTCATCGTGCGCTAAACCGCCACTTGGAGAAACCGGGTGTCGCGAAAACGGAGGGCCCTCGCACGGCGACGAACCGCTCAATGGCTTCTCGGACAGGTCCTGCTGACAGAGACCCGGATACGGAAAGCTCCTGCATCGCGGGTAATATGCCTGTCATTCCTTCCTCGATGACCTGTTTCAATGCAAATGCAACAGGTGCCACGATATGCATAGACCCCAGTAAGAGGCTTTTCGCGGTGGAAAATTGGCGTAAAAATTCCAACCATAGCGGGTCGTCCGTGTTGAATCCGGATTGCGAGTCCGGATGCAAATTCTGAGTAGAAATATCGAAGTTTTCTACGTTGGAGAGGGTAGCAATGAGGTGTTGCAGGCCTCCACCAGAGATGGAACAGGTCCACCTGCGTCACATAAGAAGATCAACTGCAACGTCCCCGGGAGAGAACCGGGCGTCCGGAAAAGTGTGACATCTACGACATGGTGCGCAAGGTCGAACGTTGCACGATTAAATGACCGGAATTTTTCTACACGACCAATGAACTGGGGAAGGTGGAAGAAGTCATTGACGAAAAAGGGTCGATTGGTGAACACAATTTTGAGGTAGTTCATTGATGGAACATCGATCCGGGCCACGAAGTCGTCCAAATACTCGCCAATGCCTTGAAGCTCTAACCTCTCAAGAGCGGGAAGGACGGAGCGTGTCAGCGAGAGGGGAGCTGGGTCTTTTAAACTGGAATCGGAGTCAGGGTAACCCAAGCAAAGGCGCATGTCTTTGAGCTTGGTCAGGGCAGAAAGGGCAGCGACCATTTCGGGTGAAATGTACCCGGAAGGCGTATTAAAGAGAGAAAGGTAGACGAGGTTATTTGCAAACAGAAGAAGATTCGGAAATGCTGGAAATGAAATGGATCCCAAATAGAGGAAACGTAGATGTGGGCAGATCCACCCAAAAATGAATCGGGAAGGACCAGCACCGGTTCGCCGCGGGCAACTGGGTACCCCAGGATTTGAAGTTTTGTCAGTGCCGGGAATGACTGCTGCATGAGGGCACGAGTTTTTCCGATTGTAATCTTGCAAAATAATCGAGCTTGATTTCGCATACACGGTCTCGGTGCTCAAGGGCAGCGATGATATTATCCTTGTCCGATGGAAAACCCACAGTGTCCCAAATAACGATAGGGAACGCTGGCCAGACACCCAACATCTCCCTTACACGACTTCTTCTTGCACATAGAAGTCGCAAATTCAGGCGACGTGGCGATGCAAACACGACGTATCGCCATCTCTGGCATACGTGCGCTAGTGCATACCACGCATTATACCCCTCATCCTTTTCAAGACGCGAAGCATACCACGGATCAATATCTTCGTCCTTATCCAGACATAAATCGAAAATTTCAAGGAGGACGTCATCGGAGAGTATTTCTTCCATAGCCACGCTCCAGCGTGGTGAGCCTAAACAGTATCTTGTCCAACTCTGTAATTATTTTGTTCAGGAGAGTTGGCCCACACCTTGGCTGTCATGCA
The DNA here is from genome assembly GCA_022884055.1 of Russula griseocarnosa. Lineage (NCBI taxonomy): Eukaryota > Fungi > Basidiomycota > Agaricomycetes > Russulales > Russulaceae > Russula > Russula griseocarnosa. The sequence goes on from JAGKRU010000029.1 coordinate 310,920, forward strand.
ACAACCTTGGAAGTGAACACCAGAAAATGGTGGGGATGGTGACACAGGTAGATTGCGGGAATGTACAACTGGTCCGATAGGCTAAAGCGAAGAGAGTCAGCAATCGGATGGGGTAGTTTAATACACAATGGTTGGCACCATACAGTACCGAAAGGGAACTACTCTCCCACAATTCCTCCGGCGGCTCATTGGGCCTGCTCGTGGAGTCAACAGACCGCGATCGATTGCGCCTGAGAAGTACAGTCGAATCCCTCTAAACGTCTCAGAGTGCTCGTAGGCCTTTTTTTTTTTTTGGAAAGCGTTTATTCTCAGTATTACGTACAAGAGGTAAACTAAGAATAACTGCCAGTAGCAGGAGACGGGAAGGCGTCAGCTCTATCTGGCACGCTGAGGCTGGCCCGGAGGCCGAGTGAGGAAAAAAATGCTGTTTACGCACGTCCTCGGTTAGGGACAGTGTGGGACTCCGATTAAAACACCTTCGGTGGGCAAGGTGTTTATGATAGGCCATCTACCCACTAAAACCTCACGATTGTGGACCCAGTTGTCGGGTAAGATCGCGGTTCGCTGGAGGCGGGTTCCCAAGTCTCTTTGACTCGATGGAGGGATCGCTTGTCTTGCTTTAAGAGTTCCAATTCAGTGCCGGTGATTAGGGTGAGATCGCCTTGCGCCAGTGGCAGTTCAAGGTATCCATTATGACTGGCTCGGGGAAATGGTTTTGTCGCTCTCGATAGCTTTAATGAATTTTTATATTTATTTTTCCTAGGTTCTATTGCAGCAGCAGCTGGGCCACTGGTGAGTGCGGTGCGGGCTGTGGTCGACGTTTTTTCTTTCTGAGTTGGTGCGGCGGACATGGGGTCTACGGTAAAGCGGATGTTGGGTCAGTGGGGGGGGGGGGGGGGGGTTCTGGCTTCAAGGCATGAAAGAGGACAAAGGGATCGAGGCTCCAGGGTCAAATCAGTTCTATCTCAGCTGCTCGCGTGGTTTGTCGGTGGCATTGCATTTAGGGGCGCGGTGGGTGGTAGGGTTTGGGGGCGGTATCGAGTTCGGTGGTGTTCGTCAGTATTTGCATATGGTAGTATTAGTTATTGCGCTATGGTTGTAGTGGTGTTACAGTCTAAGTACTGGGGGTATATAGGTCGTGTTTACGACTGGCGGCGGTGGCGGGTAGGTTCGGGTGCATGTGACGATTGATATCGTTCGGTGTTCGGATAGAACGCTTCAGGGGGCCAGTGGTGGCTGTGGGCGGGCGACAGAGGTACTGACATTGCAGAGGCCTCTTGTTGTCGCATCCTTGCCCACGGATCATGCCGTGGGAATCTCGCACCATTTCAAGGAGCCCCGAGTGCTCGTACTGTAGGCCTTCATTTTGCAAATCTGATTTGTCAACGGTCCGCTGGGCCGTTGGTGAATTTGCAACTGGACTTCCAGCCACAGCAAATACGACCACACACAAATGTTAACACTTAAATGTACACTGTGACCGTGATGGTCGCGGTTCTTGCCCAGTTTCTTGACTCTCACAAATATCGTGCAGCATACCTGTAGATCTGTCCCCCTAACCCAGGTAAGCATAGCAACATCTCAATTAGTAAAGACCTTCTTGACAACTCTATACCAGTGTCACATTATCATGGGTGGCTTTCCATTTGTTGCCATCGGATATAAAGTTGCGGATGCTCTCGAGAGGTATCAACGTCAGCACGATATTGAAGGGTTCCGTCCTTCAAACAACTTCTGAAATATATCGAATCCGAGATATCAATCCCCGTTTCTCTGGTTAGATTAGAGGACGACGACGGCCTCGCTCACGAGTTTCTATGCTGCTACGTCGATACCCGTACCAGGGTATACGATTGCGATGAGTTCATGGCGGTGAAAGTACCGCCGCAGTTCTCGCGTGTGAAGGAACTATTGGGCATTGATGGCGATTTGAAGAGGGTATTTACGCCCAAAGGCATGATCTTTTCGTATGATGTCAATGGCAAGACGAGGGTGAAGGAAGATTGCTTCATAGGGGCAATGTAACAGTTCCAATCAGTCTCTTTGAATTTGGTCGTGTGTTCATTTACTTCACTTTCTCCACGATCTTCTACGATTCTGAAATGTAATAGGCGGTCATGTAATATCATAAACGAGTGGCAAATCGGGGCGAGGAAAAGGACAGATAAATTTAGTGCACCCAGATAAACGGGAGTAGACTGAAATTATTGCAAAAATTATGATGATTTCAATTATTTGTGCGGTGTGCAGATGTTGGTTCTCTGAACAAGGAAGGCTCCGCATTGCATCTCACAATGCCGGCGCTTGAAACAATCCACAGGGCCTGGTCATCGCTCAAAGAGGCCGAAATATCTCCATTTCGTGTCCGCAGACAAGGTAGCTGCGAATAAACTAATATGACCTAGCACAGGGCCAAGCCTGCCAAGCCACGGCTTTCAGACTATTAACCCGCGCCCTCACATCACTCGGACATGTCGGGCCAGACGAGACGATGTTGATTGTCTAGTGGACAGATAAATTTAGTGAACCTAGGCCTAGAAGAACGGGAGTACACTAAAATTATTGCAAAAATTATGATGATTTCAATTATTTGTGCGGTGTGCAGATGTGGTTCTCTGAACAAGGAAGGCTCCGCATTGCATCTCACAATGCCGGCGCTTGAAACAATCCACAGGGCCTGGTCATCGCTCAAAGAGGCCGAAATATCTCCATTTCGTGTCCGCAGACAAGGTAGCTGCGAATAAACTAATATGACCTAGCACAGGGCCAAGCCTGCCAAGCCACGGCTTTCAGACTAGTAACCCGCGCCCTCACATCACTCGGACATGTCGGGCCAGACGAGACGATGTTGATTGTCTAGTGGACAGATAAATTTAGTGCACCTAGGCCTAGAAGAACGGGAGTACACTAAAATTATTGCAAAAATTATGATGGACAAATATCACTTTATTTCAATTATTTGTGCAGTGTGCTGCAAAATGTGGTTCAACAAGCTTCCTCCTCTGAATAAGGAAGGCTCCGCATTACATCTCACAATGCTGGCGCTTGAAAGTTGAAACAATCCACAGGGCCTGGTCATCGCTCAAAGAGGCCGAAATATCTCCATTTCCTGTTCGCAGTCAAGGTAGCTGCGAATAAACTAGTATGAATACTAGTCGGACCTAGCAGAGTACCGATCGGGGCCAGCAAGCCACGGCTTTCAGACTAATAAGCCGTGTGCTCACATCACTACGTAGTCGGACCTGTCAGAGCACCTGTTGGCCGATCGAGGCCAGACGAGATGATGTTGATTGTCTGCCGTCATTCCACCCGTGCATATAAAGCCCCCTTCTACCCTTATCGTTATTCTCTCAAGCCCCATAATCTTCATCTTTTGAACCATCATCAGTCTGTACACTTGATTGCGTATGTTACCCGCACATTGTGCACATTCCTCTTGATTCTGACCTACACGTCTCCCGACAGCTACATCAAACCACGATGCCATACGACGCAGCCATCAAGGAAGAAGCAGCGTATACTGCAACCCTGGGTGCCGATGCAACCGAAGACAAGTTTCATGCCACTTACAATGGGATTCTTGCCCACTGGTTCCCGACTGGCCAAGGGTATATCATTGATCATCAAGTCATGGAGGAGGAGGGAAACCAGAATACATCATCGTACGCCACGCCGGGGGAAAACGAAACCCCCTGCTCATAGTCGAGCTCAAACGCCCAACCTCTGGACAGCGACTGGGAAGACCGCGATCCACGACGAGCTCATAACATATATAGAGGGGCGGTTTGACCTTACTAAATACAATACTATCTACGGATTGGGGGCATTGGCTTACATTGGTCAGTGTACAAGATGGTAAAGACGGGAAATCATCAGCTTGAGGTGGTGCAGGATTGGAAAGACGATATCGCTAGTGACACATCATACACAGATTTCCAGACCATTGCCAATCTCGTATATAACATAACCTAACCATATCTTTGTAAACACGCCAAGGTTCTTCGGTTTTGTAACAATGTTAAAATTGTTTGTGTTGTACTTCAAATATATCGAGTTACGAGTACGGAGTACCGTGCTGTAGCAGCTATCATAGCTGTACTACAATAGTAAACGAAAGAAATATGAAGGTCTTACCGCTCCGGAATTCCACCACCATCTAATCAAGTAAACCATCAGCAATTTATCAGCTGGTGAACGTGTGTGCCGGTTACAGCGTGTTTAGAAAACCTTGTCCTGCGCCATTTTTTTCTGAGTGAATCCGGCAAACTCCATAGTATGTACAAAAAAACGTGATCAACGGGAATTGAACGTATTGAACCCATACCAAACCATCGCCAGCCGACGCTGACCTCGCCGCCGCCAACGGTGACACCATCGGCGCCCCCGAATACGTCTGCAACTCCATGCAAGAATTTATCGACAAGCAAGGTCTCAGGCTTTTTCTTGGCCAACTGTCATCGGCGTTTTTTGGCCAAACGTCAATAACTTTCTATGGACAAATGCGTTGGGTATTCTCGGCAAAACGTCATTGGTCTTCTTGGCCCAACTTGAACTTGAAGTACACGGACTTGGATGTACAGTCTAATAATACAAGGAGTTCATCCTTCTTACTATAAGGAGCACGTCGGAGCCACGCTTGGAACTCCTGCATCGGAGCGCCCGTCCTCGCGTGACCCTGTTGATTTCTTTCTTTTCTTATCACGCGTCTTCGCCATCGCCTCTTGTTCGACAACAAAGGTCCCTTCAAGCTCATGACACAAGACGACCTACGCGTCCCAATCACAGTCCTTTCCGTGTTCACCGCCCCTTTCCTTTCATACTTCCTTTCTTCCATAGTTCTCTAGTTTTCCCTTTATGCGCTTACATCTACTATTCATTGCCCATCACCGGCACCCCCGAGGTCGCCGCTACTATACAAAACTTAGACTAGCTGGTATGTATATAAGACGGTCCTCCTGCTCGTTGGGGATCAGTATCATCAGTATCATCAGTATCGTCCTAGCCCAATCAAGTTCCCCGCTTTTCCTTCCTTCTCTCTCCCGTGTGTCTTCTCGACTTGGCGATCGTCCGGTGGAAACATAGTCCACACGACCTCGGCCGACTCCCACCTTCTTTCGTTCTTCTCTCTCCTCTTCTCTCTCTTGGTTCACCCACAGTCTTGGACGACACTTTCACACTCGCAGCACCTATCTTAGATACATTACGAGGTCGCCTGAGAAATTGTTCCGTCGGCACGTCGCGCAAAAATTACGGCAATTGAGGCATCAAACAACTTGCTCGTTAGAATTGGGTATTCTGAGGTCGTTCAGAATGCGTCTCATTACGTGGTCCTCGTGGGTAATTGGCGTAATGCATTTCGCTGCGGCGGTACACTCACTTTGCCTTGTCAGCACGCCCCAAGTGCCTCGGTCGCCTTGGTTGTTGGCTCACCCACTTATGTCGACAGATACGAACCTTCGATTGGCAACTGAAGGCAGTGAAGTTTTTCGCTGTGCGTCCAGTGATGCGAGTCGAGGCTTTCCAGGCAGAACAATTGTTGAACACATACTGTGGCGGACAGAAATGAAAAGCGGGAGTCAAGAATTAAGCGGAGCGATCTCGAGGCAAAGTGCGCCTGTGCATACACAGGAAGAGGAGAGGGAGCAGGTCACCTGACCCTTCGTTTTCAGTAATTCAGGGACAGCAAAACTAGGCAACAGATGATAAGAATTTGGTAGTTGGTACGAAAAAAAGAGCGTATATGAAAATCCCGCACTGGACGAAGTTGTAGGGCCCACGAATATTGACCTCAAGAACATCCCACCATCCGTTCGGATCCTTAGAGGCGAATACTTGGTGAGGCGACACAAGTCAGCTACAAGAGTGGTAATGATACGTGTCACGTGTGGGGGACCCAACGCACGTTTATCCACGGGGCGGCAAATAGCAGCGTTAGCAGTGAGAATGTCGAGACGGCCATAGTGAGCCACGGTGGCATCCACCACCTCTTCTGCCTTTATCACATCGCGGACGTCGACAGGGAAAGTGAGAACCTCCGCAGAGGCACGCTCGCGAAGGATTGTGTCTTTGCACTTATCGAGGGCAGCTTGCGTACGAGCCATCAGTGAGAGCGAGGCACCAGCACGGGCGTATTGCAGTGCAATCTGGGCACCAATCCCGCGAGATGCGCCAGTGATTAGCACGACCTTGTTTGCAAAGGTCTGTGCATCATAGTGGACCTTGGGATCGATCATTGGATAGACGCTTGGGTGGTCTCAGCCTAACATTGGGGAGACGAGGGAACATTATTGCGTTCGCTACTTACTCTTCGCGATTTGTGACCTTAAGAGTTTCGTCGAAGCCAATGATAGACATGGTGGGCCACGTACGGTACCTTCACCTCGTTAAGAATGTGACTCGAACGTGAGTGTCAATTCATTTTCGATGGGAGGTGGGGCTATTTAAAGCTGAATGCCGAGTCTGAATGAGTCAGCAGGGTTGGCCGTGATTAGTATGCATGTGCCCTGAGGTGGCCAGATGCGGCGTCATCGACACATGATGCATGATGCATGACGAGGAATCATCATATATTTATAGTGACGATCTTCATGATGGTGTTATTCCACCGCCGCTGAGTATGCTTCCATAGCTTCATCCGATGATGATTCATAGTGTCCAAATCCTCATGGAACTAGCTGCGTACTCCCAGGGACGGATCCAATTATCTAAAGGCGGAATCATGACCATACTTTATAGATGGTGGACACCTCTTAACTTACTAACTACTAGTACCGCCATTGGCAGTACTGTGGGATAGGCAGCTTCGAGTTCACTGCTCGGACTGTAGCCGGTCCAAGTCGCGCAACTTTCTTCTAACGGTCACTGGTTTTAGCTTCTTGATTACGCGTGTACTAGTAAAGGCCTCAGTTCTCCACCATCGACATGTCGCAGCAAGTTAGCTTGACAAAAAGGTAATGAATCCATGGGGAGATTATACACGTACCATGTCGACGCCGTGGCTGCGTGTTACGGCGTACAGTATAATGTAGTCGGATAGCGCAAGAGTTGTTCGATAAGACCCCGATTGTGAAAACTGACCCGAGTGCTCCTCAAGCCGATTGCCGTCACGCAGAAGTTCTACACCCCATTTCTTAGAGGGTATGTAAAAATCAACTCGCCCTGCCGCCGTACCGTATTCAGGAAAGGTTACGAGCGATCCCTTCGAATACGCGTGACAACTACTAGTATGGTATAATTCATCTTGATGTTGTGCCTCCGGTGGTCGTTGAATGCATCCGAGACAGATTCTCCGTTCGGCGGAGAGCAAGCATGTAGAGAACCCAGCGATAACATCAAGCGCAAGCCGACTGAGCAGCGACAGGGTTAATGACCCACAGCAGCATCCGCGGCGCGCAGCGTACCTCGCGTTGTAGGTACAGAATATCGTTTGAGCGTCTGCAGCGTCTAGGATCAAAGAGGTCCACCCCCGCCAACGCTGCTGCGCAGGTAAGGCGGACGAGTGCAACATCGTATGGACACAATACAGTACCGAAAGGGAACTACTCTCCCACGATTCCTCGGGCTGGGCGGCTCGTGATGGAACAGACCGCGACCGCGATTGCGCCTGAGAAGACCATGATTATAGCTACTGTACTATCTAAGCCAATTCCAGAATTCAGCGATGGCCCATTCTCGATTTCTGGTGAGTAATACTACATTATTGTGATACCAACCGTGACAATAACCTCATACAACTCTACAGTAGGAACTAGATCAGAGCTGTCTTGAGCGCTAAAAGCATTCATTTATCGAGTATGCAATGTGCCGAAACCCTCGCTTGCTCACTCAGTTATGCAGGGATGGAAAGCTTGTTGACGAGACCGTTCTGTGCTATTATTTTCTCCTTCCAATCCCGTTCGACTTCACCCAGATCCCACTGTGCGGAAACATAGCGACCGCTCAGGTAGTCGGCCTTGCCCGACGTCAAGTACTGTATCGTCGAAGCTGCCAGCTCAACAGTGGAGTTAACTGGAAAGGAGCCGTCGACCGTGTCATACATGTCCGTCTTGACAGAACCAGGGTGCATGGAAAAGACTTTTATACCAGGATACTCTACAAAAAAGTGATGAGGATCTGACATTGAATACGAATAGAAGACGAAACATTAATATTCACCAATGGTAACAAACTCTGCAAAACGAAGCATTGCGTGCTTCGAGATGCAGTACTCGCTCGCGTTTGGTATTCGAATTTGGGACGCGCCTGAGCTGACAATGACCGCCTGACCCTTCGTTTTCAGTAATTCAGGGACAGCAAAACTAGGCAATAGATGATAAGCATTTCGTACGAAAAAGAGCGTATATGAAAACCCCGCACTGGATGAAGTTGTAGGGCCCACGAACATTGACCTCAAGAACATCCCACCATCCGTTTGGATCTTTAGAGGCGAATGCTTGGTGAGGCGACACAAGTCAGCTACAAGAGTGGTAATGATACGTGTGGGGGGACCCAACGCACGTTTATCCACGGGGCGGACAATAGCAGCGTTAGCAATGAGAATGTCGAGACGGCCATAGTGAGCCACGGTTGCATCCACCACCTCTTCTGCCTTTGTCACATCACGGACGTCGACAGAGAAGGTGAGAACCTCCGCAGTGGGACGCTCGCGAAGGATTGCATCTTTACTCGCATCGAGGGCAGCTTGCGTACGCGCCACTAGTGAGAGCGAGGCACCAGCACGGGCGTATTGCAGTGCAATCTGGGCACCGATCCCGCGAGATGCGCCAGTGATCAGGACAACCTTATTTGCAAAGGTCTGTGCATCATAGTGGATCTTGGGATTGATCGTTGGATAGACACTTGGGTGGTCTCAGCCTAACACTGGGGAGACGAGGGAACAATGCTGCGTTCGCTACTTACTCTTCGTGAGTGGTGACCTTAAGAGTTTCGTCGACGCCAATCAAAGACATGGTGGGCCCGACGGGTACGGTGATACTTTCACCTCACTACTCGAACGCGAACGCGAGTGTTGATTCAATTATCGATGGGAGACTATTTAAAGTTAAGAATGCGACTCTTGGATGAGTCAGCAGGGTTGGTCGTGATCAGTATGTGTGTGCCCAGTCAGACCGGTCAGATGCGGCCGATGTGGCGTCGTCGCGTAATCATCGATCTATTCCACCACTAAGTGAGACTTCGAAAGGCAGAATCATGACAAAGCCATACTTTATGCTTTATGGATGAACAACGCCTCTTTAATTACTGGTACTGTGTTGTGGGGTCGGCAGCTTCGAGTTTTTCGCTGCTCAGATTCGGACTGTAGTAGCACTGCAGGCAGAAAGACACAGGAAAGATGGCAACCTTGGCGATTCCGGAGAGTGCTGCTCATAGAGACGAAAGATATCCCAAACCCGGATAAATTCAACGGATTTCGCTTTGTGAAACGGGATATGATACCAATACACTTGCAGGACCGTGACGCGGCAGAAGTGAAAGTGAAATCGCTCTCACAAATCGATCGGCCGGGATCGGGCGTAGTTTTATGTCTCCGCCGCATTGATCAGTATACCGGAGATTTGACCCCTTTTATAACCGTAATTGACAGGGTGCACCATCCCGGCACAATTATGCTCCACCAATTTCAGGTTCTCGTTAAATACGACCACATGCTCCACCCCGCGAAAACGTCTAGAACATCTTGATCGGCTATCATCTTTATCTTTACCAGTTTACCTTATGGTGAACCCATCGATCTGTCCAATATTTCTCACCGTGCTTCTACTTCCAAGTAGCTTGACTCCTCGGGTGAAGACGGAAAAGGACAATACTGCCGATGTACAACCCTTGAACGAAGCACTGTGAACTTCAATTGTTCGTTCCTCTTCATCTCCGTGTCCCATCAATTGTTAACTCTCATGACTCCTTGTGACTTGTGAATGTACTGTTCCGTCGCTGGTGGTTCAATTTTCCAAGTATCCCCCCGTATATGAAAGGAATTGCAAACTCTGCTGTACGTTAAGCTTCTTCGAATTCGAAAGACAACCGGGGCATACAGTGTGACAGAGTGTCCATAGCTAACGCATTAAGGAAACAGACACATGTAATGTCTACCATCAATACTTTCATCAATGGAAGGAGCAAACCCCAGTGGTCATGTGCGTGTCGTTCCACATGGTACTCGAGCTGCGGAGTCGAGCATACGGTAATGGCAGGATTACGGCCCTGTAACTTTTTCAATTGAAGCCGTTCGCTTCTTGACGCCCATTTGCGATCCATTCTTCAGCATCACGGTCGCAATTGAGCATTTTGTGAGATTTACTGGGAGCGAACAGTGGACCACCACATGCAAGTGCGTGGTAAAAACCAAAGTAAGTTCAGGTAGTGGCTTTCAGACATCCGATCACCAGACATGATGCACACCCCATTCATTCGCTCCTTGTTTAGTCGTGCTGTTATCTAATTACGTATGTATTAGTACATCGGGATCTTTACGCCGAAGGAGAACATTCGACGAAGACGAGAGCCCATGTTAAATAAATAAATATTTCGATTGGAAGCGGTACGGTATGTACGTAGTATTTGTGTGCTGGTCTGGTTTGAAATCCATGAATTCAGTATCGCCGTATCCTGCACTTGGATATGGATATAGAAGGCACTTGCCGACACACGCGGAAGAGGCCAAGGAAGAACAAATGGTAACATGGCAATCACCAAACGAATCCGTCTCCAACAGCAACCTCACCTTCTATTCCTCGTTTTCTAAGGTTATATGGGAGTTGCACTTGTCGTATGACACTTCTTCTTCGACGCCGTCGATGCTGCCAGGGGTTTCGTGCGCCTCGGACGTCGTCGGACTCGCTTGGTAGATAAGATCATTTGGGGCGGGGACAGGTGGCCCGGGATCCACGCAGGATCTGTCACTAGCCGAACAGGAATAACGCAACGCATATCACCAATTGGGCCCTTGTGCGCATCGGGTGGCGTAATTGAGAAAACGATGCAATCCTGTGTGGAATGTCGACTTAAAAAAAAAAAGAAAGGAAGGTATCTGAGTACGAACTTTTACCCAAAGCGCCGCGGCTTTGAATCCTCCGATCGTCACCTCCGAGTCGACGTTTATTTCACCAGTAAATGAAAGCCAACCTGTGCCGTCGCCCTGATAATTGCGATCGGGGGACAATAAAATTAGAAAACCCATGTAAGCGTGGCCCCCCGCATAAACGGGGGCTGGAAACGAAAAACAAAAGTAGAGCTGGGGTAATGGGGGAAGAGGGGAATATGGAAAATGACGTCGTCATGCCTGCTTACCGATCGGTAGAGTGAACCTTCCCCAATGCTCTTAGTGCGCCACATCTCTGACGTTGCCCCTACTGGTGTGTACTCGTTTCTAATAAACAAAAATTTGTACATGATTGGAAGGCACTAGGCGAAGTGAGAGGCGCACGCACTTAACGTCAACACTAGTTTGCCGAAGGAGCTGGATCCGTGAACACGCGCGGACTGCTGCTGCGCCCATTCGTGATGGCATATAAGTGAGAAGCGTCGCTAGGGCGAGAGGGGGTCCCGTAAACGTGACGTGGTACGGGATTGCGCGGCGCATACACACCACGTGCGATGCGGGGGTGTAAAACTTTTCCAGACCGTGATACGTATGCGACTGCGCAGCTGGAAAGACAACAAGGGGAAGCGCACCTTGCAAATGATGCCTTTTGATGATCCTGGTAGGCGAGCCGCGATGGGGCTCTCGTTCACGCGCCACTCGGGGGTTATGTGCAGACCTGGACTGCTCGTTCTCGGCTCAAGGCGTGGTGGGATCGCTCTCGCGGGTGCCGTGCGGGGGTAGTAGGTGAATGGGGTTGATAAGGTACTACGTGTGCGCGCGGGGATGTAAAACCCCGCAGTTCAGCACGGAGACTGGAGAGAAGAGGATAAACGCACGTTACGCCAATACCGAGCATCAGGCTTTTGGTTTTGCTTGCTATCGCCGTTACGCTGTAGTCAACGTTCGCGTTGAAGCCAGGAAGTCCGCTCAAGTGTGCCTCAAATGTCGGTGGGAGTGCCTACAAGGAAGAGTAAGAGTACGTATTGTGTGCGTGTGTGTTTTGTGCATGTGCACGGCGGAGCGGCATACATGTGGACAACCCAATCAGCCCCATCAATTCGTGCTGCCAAGAACGGGAGAAGATAAGTGGAGAATCGCGCACCCATGAACCGTGTTCATCACTGAATGTGGTTGGCAAGGGAATACTGAACGGGAAGCTGAATGGGCACGGTTGCAGATCAGAGTCCTTGCGCCAGAGCGTGATCGTCTCATTGCAAAGCACCGTCGTCGTCGTCCCACCGCCCGCCACCTCCTCCACCTTGAGCAAGCCCTCGACCTTTTTTTCCAATCCATATTTTAATTTAATTTAAATTTCAAATTGAGATTCCGGGGGTGAGCGCGCAGATAGGCGAGATACGCACGCGGATGGCGACGAAGACGAGACCTTTGGGTTTGGACAGCTCGAGCGTGCCCTCGACGGGTCCGCGGATGCCGAATACGGGTACAGTCACGTTGTCGTTCTGCCTATAGAGACGGAGGCGCAAGTTCCCCCCTTTAGACTCTTTGACGAACTCGCCGCCAGGTGGCCGCGGTGTCGCTGCCACGACTGTGGATATTGGCGAGCGTGCTCGGTAGAAACCCGTTTCGCAAAGGAGGGGGTCGGCACTGTACAAAGGCGCCGGAAAACTCTCGACTGAGTAGCCGGGGAGGGAGAGGGTGGACATCATGTGAAGGAGGGAGGCAACCCAAAGGCAAACTAGCTGTTAATATGGCCCCGCATACTAGGAATTCTAGTCGGTATTCTCGGGGTTCGACCGGGAGACCATATGGTGCTCGGCCCTTTATGGTTCCTTCCTAGATTCGGACCGCATGCCAGTCTCTCGGCCCCATCGCTGCCGACCAAAACGTAGCTCAGCCTGCATCGTGTTATTCGGCACGCTTAACAACTTTGTGGGTCGAGCTCAAGTTATCGTAAGTTTAATTACCACGGTTGCCGGCTTTATTATAGTAGCTAGATTGATTACTGTAAGATCGAGCCCAGCTTTAAGATAGATACGAGAAAGCGCCCAGAAACATAGCACTTAGCGCTCTACAGGGTAGTGGCAGACAGTTACGCAACTATCATCGCTCAGACGAAGTTGTCACAACCCGCCACCCACACACCACCGCCTCATCAATAAATAAGTTAATAATAATAATGGCACAGCCAAATAAATGATAGTCCCCTACACCTTTGTGACAAGCACGGCCTCGCTCGTCTCTGGTAAGTCCGTTGTGAGTCGTATCGGCACCGTCTGCCTAAACGGAAAGGCGTGCATTTGAACGCCCGGGGCGTTCAGCGTTAGCACAAGTTCATCCTGTACAACGAGCCCGTCTGTCTCAAAACCGCCTGCACTCACGGTGCCCGGCCGCACGCGCATCTCACCCCACCAACTGACGATGCCAGAGCCAATCTCAGCCTTGCCCAGCGTACCCTCTGCGAGCGTGGCGCCGCGGCGGCGAGTGCAGGACGTGGCGAGTTCCCCAACCACGACTACACCTGTCTCACGCGGATCGGCCCCGATGCCCCGCACCAAGCGCACGCTTACGGGGTCGTCAGTGTGATCCTCTGCAGGGGTCGTCTCGCCGCCCATCGTTAAGAACGAACAGTGTGATGGCGTAGTATGGAACGGCTTAAGGTAGGCATCAGGAGCAGAGAGTACGATGCGGAAACGAAAGGTCTTGGTTATTGGCGTAATCTGCGAGTCTGGGAGGTAGATCTAATTGGAAAGACGGAGGCGCCCCGGTCATGTTAATGTGAAGGGCCAAAATATGAGAGGACACGAGAACGTTACCTGTGTATGGATAGGTGGGGTATGCTCTCTTCGAGCGGGGACGAGATCAACGAATGTAGGGACCATGGGAGATGGCTCCCGTAATGGTGGTCGTGTACGTGGAACATAATTGATTGGGACAGAAAGCCTACAAGTGCAACACACAAAAAGTTCACATAAGTAAGGGCAAGGATTAGCGTGGCATCGGTGATCTACGCACCGCGTCGTCCGGCGAAAAAGGGGGAGTGGGTTCGTTCGCGTATGTGTAACTGTGACCGAGATCGCCCACTTTACACTAACACGGAATCCAGGGATACCAGTCAGCCGACTGTCGAAGGTTGGCGGAAGTAACCGCCCATCCCGAGAGAAGGTTGGTAGGACATGACGAAACGAGAACTCGTCGGGCAGATTGGTGGAAGCGGCGTTCCATGTCATAAACCGATCAGATAAAAAAGCAATATTGTTCCTGAAGCCTGCCTGGGTTTCGCGTACGGAGATGGATCCTTCTAACTAGAGTGAAGATAAGCTTGGCATGACCGCGCGAAACGGCACGGATGAAGGGATCGCTCACCTTTACGTCGAAAGATTCTACGTTTTCCAATTTGGAAAGGACAACCACACCGCTTATCGAACTTCCGCTCCGATATAGAGGGAACGATGTCCCCGCTTTGTGTCCTGACAAAATCACTGTAATGCCACTGCCGTGCTTGACATACGGGCATCCATGTGCGGGCGGTGGACCGTCTGCGGGCGGCGAGATATCGCGCTTGTTTGGCGGGAGCCCCGTAAAGGAGACAAACGCTGTTAATGGGCCGTTGTCTGATTCCGACGAGTCCGAGTGCCAGGATGCTAGCCTGAGGTCTTTGATAGGAAGTGCGGGCACTGGGGGAAAATGGGATGCCAGTGGAAGGATTGTCGACTGACATTTCCGATACTGTGCATACGGGTGTCCTCGTGGGGAATCCATGGGTTTCGTTTCTTGGAGGAGAGGGATCATGTCATCCATGGTCGAGGGAAGGAGATATGAAGGGGTTACATCGCTACGAGCACTGGCACTGCTTGGCATAAAACCAGAATCAAAGGGTCCCTTATCAAAGGAGGTACGTGTTACATCATGACAGCAACACAGCCTCGGAGGCTGTACCCCTTGTCTTTTCAAGACGCGACGTTTCGATATGTTATGTTTTGATGGCCGTTGCCAATTTAGCTGTGGCCGTTTGATCGGCCATTCCGGGCCGGATAGCCGGATACACGAGGCGGGTGTCATGGCTTGAGCCGTGTTTCAGATCGTGCCTGCACTCTCACTCTTTTCAAACGTGAACGGGGACGTCTGTGGATCCATCGTCTCTAGAATAACAATAGATAAAAACACGAGCCATCACTCGCGGAATTTGCCTCAGATTTTGCGCCCTTGCCACCACATCGATATGCAAGATACCGACGAGTCCCCCTGGGACGACTCTCCATCCGGAGGCACGACACACGCAGCAGAAGCCGAGTGGACCAGGCTCTCCTCTGGCTTCCAAAATGTAAGCTCCTCGCTCCTCGCCCCCCTTCTCCCCCTCCCCACAGAAGCGACGAACCATCTCTTAGACAAGTTTCAGGCAGGATACCGCGAAGGAATAACCGCAGGGAAGGAAGGCGCGCTCCAAGAAGGGTTCGATACAGGCTTTGCACAAACAGGCGGACCGCTCGGACGTGAACTCGGCCTCCTCCGCGGGGTCGCAAGCGCATTGCTCCTCCACCTCTCCCGACCCCTCTCCCGACCCCGAACTCGGACCCAGCCCGAGCCCGAGGAACCACATGCGGAACCGGAATCAGGAGGGACCTCTGCAAACGTACGACAGATCGTTGATGCGCTCGCGGCTGTTCGGTTTGCGGACCTCGCACCACCACCACCACCGCAACCGTTACATGCGCACGAGGAGGAAGCGGAAGGACACACTCACACTCATTCTGTTGAGGACTCCTTGAAGAGCGGGAGGGGCGATGGCAACGGGGGACGTGAAGAAGGGCAAGAGACCAGTTCGAGATCAGAGGGTCTCGGATCGGTAGTGACGACCATCGAGGACGTGCGTGCGCTTCGCGTGAAGCTCGAGGCTTTGCTGGGCGAATCTGGGCTCAAAATCGACCTGAACCTCGAATTCTTTTGAATGCATCTCCACCCCTATCAAAAAGAGTCGAGTTTCTCACTATTCGATGCCTGCTTCTGTGGCATTGTGTACTGCGCGATCGAAGGGAGATCGGGCTCTAGGTCCTACTGCTACTTGAGCAGTGCGGAATCCGCAAGGACTGACGCAACGTGGGTTTCTCAGGCTGGGGTGTATTGTCATCCCAACGGGTGGGGGTTGAGAAGGGCTTGCTTGCCTGCTAGTGCGTTCTCTACCCGTTGTGAACATGCGGGAACTGATCATGAGTCAGGCCGATGGTATGCTGAGTATTTGAGTTGATTGCTAGTCAAGTATCATGGCCAAATTTTCTAGGCCGCGAACAAACAGGGGAGAGAGTACACTTTGCAACATTTCATCTCATTACTACTAGTCGTAGACAGAGTATCGAATTAGGGGTACGTGTGATATAGCACTTCTCGTTGGGTTCATAGAAACGGAGTTGAGACCATCGTGCCAGGTCCATGTATCACAGAAAAGGAGAAATAGAGAAGAAAGAAAGGGGAAAGTGGTAGTGCAGGTATATAGAGACACAATGCTACTTTCATGATGCATGCGGCATGGGATTCGTGCGCGGGAGGGACTAAAGAAACAGGGAGTGAATGGCAAACAGACATAACGCAAATTAAAAGCCTTTATAGGGAAAGAAACGGAGTGTCCAGAAGCGGGGAGCGCAACTGGATCATAATAATAACAATAGAAGAAAAGGAGAGCGCGGAGAGTAGAAAAGCGAAACGATGGTTAACCGAGAAATGTGGTGACATCTGAGCGAGAGGGAAAACCTTCAGTGATTAGAGGCGGAAGGGCGGATCGGACCAAAAACACACATACCGCGCACCACAACGGCGTGGGGTTTCCTCCGACGTTCACCACGGGGAGAAAAGAGTAGGGTGAGGAGTGTTCTCCTACGAGAAGATCTCCGTAATCGTACGCCGACGCTCCTTCGCGGTCGAACGTGTGAGCGTTTGCGTGCCTCCACCAGGCGGTGGTGCATCAAGCGACAAATGCGATTTTGCGCTAATTGTACGTCTGCCTAATGTCATCCGCGGCTGTGGTCGTTCAGTCTCCGAACCGGATTGCGATGTCCACGGCGACGTAGCGCTGAGAGGCGTAGTTGGCGTCGGCGCTGGCCCTTCATTTGACACTGATGTTGTGCGGTTACGCGCATCACGCTGTTGCAGCCCGCTAAGCGCGCTCACGCTCACAGCCGACGGGCGCGAGAACGTGATTGTAGTCGAGTGCCGCTTGCTGCTCGCACTGGAAGATGATTGACTCGACTCGGTGCGCGAGACGGGAGGAGGCACAACAGGAGTAGCTGTGTGGGGGGTAACCGCCGTCGTTGGTGCGGCGCTTGGCGTGGTGATGTTAAGGCCTGGATTGACACTTGTGCTGCCACGTAGGGTGATCGTCGAGGCAGTCGAAACCCTCCGTCGGTTTATTGGCTTGTCTACCGTGGGGAACGGCTGTTGATCTGCACGCGATTCAGATGGGAGAGCGGGAATTGGGTTAGGTATAGAGAGGGGTTGAAGTTTGCGTGTGTTCCCATCTGGTTGGCGCGAATGGGGTGCGGGAGAGGGTGACGGCACATAATCATCCTCGATGTGGAGGGACTTTTGTGACTCGATTGTGGCTAGCTCAGGCTTCGCTGAAGCGCTAGGTGTGCTCTCTCTCTCCCGTTGTGGCCCAGGCGTAAATAACCTGCGTACAGACGACCCTACAGGCGCCCGTGCGGAAGCAGGCAAGACATCTTCAGTAGGACCGAGTGGACTTTGCCTCCGAGGTGGATCCCGTTCCCTGAGCAACATCGACGATGGAGCACGCTGGCTTGAAGGCACGTTCGCATCTACCCGGCTCGATGCCCGCCGGAGAAGATCAGCCCTGTCTCGCTCGACCCTTGGGAGATCCCAGCTGCGCCTTGATTCAGTGCTCCTCCGTCCACCAATACCATCGCCACTTCCGCTGCCCCGGCCACTGCCTGTACCTGCACTTGTTGACGAGCGTGAATCGGTGCCGGACCTCCGCGAGAGATCGTCACTAGCACCACGGAGGTGCTGTAGAGTACCGCCGGCACCAGCACCAATAGCAGAAGACTCGCGCAGTACCTTGCCGGCTCCGAGCAAGAACCCGGTCATTGTGCGCACGAGTTCATCACTCACCCTCAACATGTCCCTAAAGTCTCCACCGATGTCCTTCCACAACCCGACCATGTCAACCTCACTATTTGGGCTAGCATCCGAGACCTCCGTCTCTATCAGCCGATCAAGTGCACGGTTCGTGGCCGTGCGGAGCATTCCATTAACTTGCTCCGAAAAGCGCACGACGGCTTGAGCGTTTCGAAAGACCTCGGGTACAGTACTGGTCGAAGTGTCGCCCATTGGCGGGAGACGAGACAGCTGTCCCTCGAACATAGTAAGCGATTCGTCCATTAGCCGTAAGTGCTCTAACGCCTGCTCGTCCAGCGGCAAGGCGGGAGTCTCTCGCGGACGTGTACGCGGCGAGCCGTAGGTTCGATCTTTAGGGGCGGTGGAGAAGGGTGTATACAAAGCTTGTCGGGAGACCATCCCTTCCCGGTCGTGATCACGATCAGTGAATGAGGTCTTGTAGGTGCGCACGGCAGCGGGTGCAGTGTTCGGCGGGAAATCCTCATTAATCGGTCGAAAATCGGCCATCGAAGTTGCTGGTCTTGACTGAGGACCCGAATACGTCGCTCGCTCTGCCCGATGAAGCGAAGAGCCATTCGCAGGGGTACGCGGATCATCGGCCATGACAGTGCGTAATGGGGTGATCCCCTTATTTGGACTAATGACACCTTCTCGCTCTTGGGACGAGATCGTGCTGATCGGCGTGGGGCGGCGGGGAACCTTCGCCTTCTCCGGCGGGTGCTCCGATTCATGAAAGACATCGACGCCATTATTCTTGACCTTCACTCCCGCTGCTCGCAAGCTCTCGCCTACGAGTCGCGCACTGGGCGAGTTTTCTATAGCCCCGCTTCGTGCTGCTTGTCGATTCCCATGGTCACTACCGGAGCTCAGTGGATCATCATCTTCATTATCATCGACGATAGATCGAGAGGATGTAGTGCGCAGATCCTCAGACATCCAGCGAGTCGCATGTTTTCGTGTGGTGGATAATCGGCTGGTTTGAGAAGAACGTGGGGGAGACTGTTGGTTATTGAGGGCGCGCCGCACAAATGTCCTTGATGGAGAAGTATCGCTGATAAGCGAGCTATACCGCTCCCTCGACGGCTTTTGGGGGGTAGTCGGCTCCTTGGAGGCCTGGGGTGTAGTGTGTTCATCATTCGTTGACGTACTAAGAGGTAGATGTCGAACTTACTCTGCCATCCGAGCTCGTCCGTCGGGGTTCACGAAATTCCCTGGGGAGAGGTTGCCTATTTTTTTTCCCGCTGCTACCTGGGCTGCGCCGCAGTGATGCAACAGAAGCCAAAGCGGCGAAAGTGGCGTTATTTTGTTCATATTCACGGCTTGCTTCGGGATCGGGCACGGTCATAGTGGAAATACGCTTCTTGGGCGTCCTTTGAGTCGAGTTAGGGGAATAGCTGCGAGTTGACGAAGAGGTTCTTCCTTTCGATGGTGAGGCGGGCAGTGAAGTTCGTCTGAGCCGTCCATCTAAGACAGAATATGCATGTGAGACGGATGAAGGGGGTGTAATGGACTGGTCATCTGATGAGTAGGAATAGGCTGCACTGGGTTCGCGCTCTGTCTCCGAGCCGGATAGTGTCGCGGGCTCCACTGACCGAGAGCGGTTGCTGACAGAAGCCGACCTTGAAGAATTTGATGTTGAAGCGCCAGCTGGGGGTCGAGGAGAACGTGAGGAACGAGACGATTGGGATGGAGATGGAGTGTTGAGACGCATTGATGAGAGTTTGTTGAGAGCCTATATGCGGTGGCGGAGTGGCGGGATGATGAAATTGACGGCAAAGATATCATCAAAGTCACGTATGAGCTGGACGAAGACAGTACACACCATTCTGTTCCTTTGTGTTAGACTCATTACGCGCTGTAGCGTTACAACATGTTCATTAGATTGGGATGCCCCGCGACGGCGGCCGAGATTAAGCCTGGCTGTGGTATCTTCTTCATCGTCGCCTTCCTCTCTTCTATATTCTCCGCTTCCCGCAGGGGATGAAGCTCTACTAGACCTCGAGATGGATTGCCTTTCATTGCGCATTGTCAAAGCGGACGAGGTGGGAGACACGGAGTGTAGGTCAACAGCTTCGCGACTGTCGCCCGTGCTACCACTTCCTGTGGAGTTGGTTGCGGGAGGAGAGGGGAGGCCGGAATGTGTGGATGCTGCCCCAGGGCTGGGAGGCTCTGGAAGGTCTGGAAGTTCGGACGTTGAGGACGATGAGGAAGAGGTGGGGCCATCACCGAGAAAGATTGCGGACAAAGGACGACGCTTGGATGCAAAGGAGGAACGAGATGTCATCGAGTAGAAAGGTTAAGAGGGGAACAGCTAGACATAAAGCGAACTAAAAGAGGGGAGAGGAGAGAGAGAAAGGCAGACGATGACCCTGTACCCGCAAGGTGAGGCGGAAAGGGCAAGAGGGGTTACAATAAAGCAACACTGGAACGCTGCTCCGATCCCGGATTCGATCGTTGACAAAAAGGGGGATCTTGACCTGCAGTCCGAGAACGAAGCGGACTTGTGGCCTGTTTCACAGTGTGAAGGTGAACGTTGCACAGCAGTGACCGTTCAAACGCGCTCTCAACCGTCAAATGCAACGACGCCAAGTGCCCACCCCGTGGGAGTATTTATCCTTTTAGCGACAGTGCGACTCAAAGCGGGAAACACACATGATCAACAACCCGCATATAGACGCTCAGCTAAAATTTCCAGTTGTTCCCGGTCATCCTAATTGAGTAACTCGACCTCAACTGCGTGAAATAAATGAAAAACTTCCTTGTGCCATGCATTATGTTCCCAGTAAGTCAGAGTCAGGCGTGTCACTTAGGTGACAACGACCTCCTATTTTGGGCCTTACGGCCGCTCTAAACCCGCCTATTCATACTATGCTTAATACTTCGCGCCACCTTATTGGACCTCTTTCCGCCCTTCAACTGTTTTTAGCATGTACACCCGCCGCTTCTCATACAATAGCTCGGACCTTTTAGTCATCACACCGGTCAATGAACCAGCAAGTGGTAGCAACGCGTTTGACCTATTTCAGAAGGGAAGCAAACAGCAAACAGGTAAGCTATTGATATCGCTATACTATAGTCTAGTCCACGTTTATAGACTTGCCAGCACACCACTTTTGTACAATTAAACGCATCCACACTCCACAGTATTCCTTGTTGATTTGACGATCAGAGACGCTATTTTTCCTGGTGTCACAGATTGTAGCGGACGCGAGCGGGAATAGACAGCTCAAGATTCTATATCAAAGCTATTGTGTTTACTGGCCCACTCCGAATTCCATTTCATTGACATGGCTCTC
Source organism: Russula griseocarnosa (assembly GCA_022884055.1). Taxonomy (NCBI): domain Eukaryota; kingdom Fungi; phylum Basidiomycota; class Agaricomycetes; order Russulales; family Russulaceae; genus Russula; species Russula griseocarnosa. The sequence continues at coordinate 332,379 of JAGKRU010000029.1, forward strand.
CGACGTACCGCCCTAAAGTAATGAATCAGAATGATTCCATATCTGCATGCCTGAGCAATTCGAGCGCGAACTCATCTGAGGCCGACTGACCGACTTGAAGAGGAATCCAAGTTGGTACCTTTCAGTTTCGGTATCATGCAATGCTGTCGATCACGTTAATCTGTCTCATGATAGGCAGCAATAATTCATAGGTGACCGAACCGGTGATTAGAATTTTCGAATGTAGCGAACCAAATCCAACCTTCGCCTCCGCATACTGTACTGCAACGTCCTGCAGTCAATACAGTAGTAAGTAACCTAATAACCACCTTACTCGTCTGCACCGTGTCTTCCATCCGCATCAAACTGCCATAACGCAGCATCCGGACTAACCGACATTTTTCCACCTTTCCCGAAAACAACACCCTCCCGGACGAGCATACCAAGCTTCTCATTCTGCAAGGGGCCCATCCCACCGCCCCGGAACGGCATATGCCAGTTCCGAGTCTTTGCTCCATCCTCATCCTTGTCGCTGTCTTCCCGCGCCACCGCCGACGACGCTGCCCACTCGCCCTTGAATCCGCCCACGAAAAAGCTTGATGCTATAACGCGGTGGCATGGAATAAGTGGTGCGAAGGGGTTGTTGCGCAGCGCGCCACCCACGGACCGAGGTGAACCCTGGCCAAGGGCCGTGCAAACATCCTTGTACGTCGATACCCTTCCCGCAGGAATCGTTCGGATCAAGTCATACACTGCCCAATGGTGCGGCGGGACCCGTTTTCCGGCGGCGGTACGGAATGCCTCGCGCTCGGAGCGGGTCAAAGGATAGTAGACGTCACCTTGAGTAGACAATGAATGAGTGTGAACAACGCCCGGGAAGAAAGAAAAGAGAAGTCCAGCTGCGTGTGGTCTTATTTACATTCAGAATAATCAATCTTCGTGTTGTTGGGAATGGCATCACAGTTGCTTTTGCTTTTGCTCTCCGGGAATGACGAGGCATTCATTTGGGCTTGAGGCCGCAGGACATGAACAGCGAGGCTGATGTTCCCTTTTGTTGAGCGTACGGGATTCACTGGGGTGTATCGAAACGAGGCAAGGTCAAAAATATGATTCCTCTCGGCTGGCATGTTCGGCGCTCAAATATTCCTGGTGGTCGCCGTGGGCCAAAAAGTAAAGTTACTAATCGTTTGGTCGGGTGGTGTTTTTGAACCTTTCTCAATTGCAAATTTGGAGGCACGTGCAACTAGCATTCTGACTCGATTCGAAGCCATCGCTCAGCATTTTACATCCATATTCTTCGTCATGGCCCTCATCGAAGTACGCTCCGATATTCATCAATAAACATGTCCTATGTCTTCTGATTATCTCGAGTACAGGTCATCGCAAATGATCGCTTAGGACGCAAAGGTCGTGCCCTTCTCCACACCCTACTGCCCTCCGCTACCGTATTGATAGATGTGTAGTGCGCGTCAAGTGTAGCCCAGATGATACCGTTGGTGATCTAAAGAAGCTCATCGCTGCGCAAACTGGTACCGATTGGAGAAAGATTCAGCTCAAGAAATGGTATGTTGCGAACTCAGTGTGGGTGTCTGTCACGGGTCATGCTTAAATCGTATCTCCAGGTACAACTCCTTCAAGGATCACATAACTCTTGCCGATTATGAGATCCATGACGGGATGAGTCTAGAGATGTATTAAGTGGGACCTGGTCCCGTCGACTCAGGCTGTACAGGACGTCGCCCTTCTTTCGCCCTCGACTTGGTACGACGACGTGCTAGCATTCTCCTCCATGTCCCGACTCCCTTGCCGTGCGCTTGGCATCCTGACGCCCGTCATTCACGCGTCCATATGTGCTCCCTCCTACGATAGTACAGTTGCATTGCGTATTGCCCAACATTAATATTGGCTAGGCCATCACCGTTTCATTTGTTTGTTTGTTTTTCTAACCGAAACTGACAGCTAGACATACATTGGCTATGATATGATGAGTGAAGTCTGTCGGAGTTGTCTCGTGGCCTCACCACTTCCAGTCTCCCTTCAGCGTGCTGCGTCTTGTTACCCTTCCAATCGGCTCGACTAACTCCGTTCCCATGATATTCCATGATGATATCACTCATACAGCCTGAGATCCAACCACATGGATTCTGAGTTAGGTCAACAGAACTTTACTTTTCAGACCTTCAATCAAAGTAAGAGTACGATTTCTACATGAGCCAGTTGGGTGTGGAACAGTGTGATGGTTGGTCCAGGCCAGTGCAGTCGGCAGTAGTCACAAGAGTTATAAGTTAACCTAGACATCGTGTAAAAAGCCAGTAATCCGCTCAAGTAGGGATCATTCGGCCTTCACGTCAGAGATCATGCTAAAGTGTGAGTGTAACTAATATAGGGTCGGACTCGGCCGCGAAATGAGTCACGGCTCGGTCCGATCGTCGGTTTCGTGGGGTACGGATAACTTGGAGGATACGGATACGCCCTGGGTATTGAAGCAACTGGTGCCTTCACATTCATAAATATTACACAACGTATTTCAAACAAATACAGTAGGAGAGATAGTTCTGCCCGCATCCAATCGTTATTGCATGCAGACTTCGTACAGACCATATCCCAAAGGCGGGTCTGTAAGCAGCCAACCGACAACCCGAGGCCAGGATACCAATCTGCTTGCCAGACGCATCCCGAGCGGCTTCACTTCTGCCGTGATCTGAACATCAAGTTTGCATTCCCTGGAAAGTTCATTGAAGCGATGCAAAAGCCACGGGGAAGCACTTTCCCTTCCTCAAGCTTGATATCATACGTCACGACGATATAGGCAAACAACGCCTTGATTTCATTGGCCGCAAAAAATCGTCCAGGACTGATCAGAAATAGTAATGAGTCAGGTAAAGACAATATACCGCAGTTTGGAATGCTTACCAGGTGTGTTTGCCCAGTCCGAAAGACAAATGTTCGCTTGACGTTGAGACAGTTTGATATCTGCTTGTCGTTGTGTCCCCTTCACTTTTGCGGAGCTTCGCAAAGCGAAATCCATCGAACGTGTCGGGATCATGATAGATTGCTTCGTCTCTATGAATGGCACTGCCAGGTACGGCGATGAGTGTGCCTGCGGGAACAGTCACACCATTGGAAAATGTGAATGGGCGCAACACAAGACGAGTCAAGGGAACTGGGAAGAGGCGCGTGTTACGTCAGCATTTTTTACTCAGAGGGAATACAGTATAACGAACGGATATTTAGACCGTCAACCCGCTGGGTCTCCTTGAGGAAACTGTCTATCTTGTGCATCTTATCCATTCCAGCTTTTGTCCAGCCTTCTTCTCTTATCACGGCATCGACCTCTTCGCGGAGAGGTTCAAAATATTCAGGATTGGCGAGAAGACGGTACAAAACTTGCACGACAGTCTAAGAAGATACAATGAGTAGGACCGCATCGCAAGGGGAAGATTGAAGGTCATGACTTGCCAGAGAAGTCGAATGAATGGCCGCAAGATTGGTTACGAGCAATCGACGTGCAAAACCTTCGATGGACCTCTCCACTCCCTTTGCCTCAGTCATGAGCCACATCAGCATATCGTTCTGTGAATCGGCTATGTAATGAGAACGATACAAGATAAAATAGTCTGACAAACCGGTTTATCATCCCAGTCCTCCCCGTACTCCTCCATCTTCGCTGATCGCTCCTCAACCATAGGTCTGATAAACTCAATCTCCTGTCGAATCTGGGAGGGAAGGTTCGATAGCAGGCGTGACACAATACTAGAGTGGGTGTCAGTGACAAGGGAACACGGATAGATGGGACTATGCACGGCTTGAGAGGCTTCGGAAATAAACCAATGATTGTCCCAAACATCACAACTTTGGTCGCGAAGGATAAATTCAAAGTCTGATAGTCATAATCCCAGCCTTGGTGGAAAGAAAATCAGGATAGGCGGCCAAAATATCATATAGGCAGAAAATGATCACGGACATAGAGGAGCTCCAACAAAAATACGATTCGTGGCACGGCAAATCACACGTTGGAGGGTTTCTAGAACGGGGACCTTGACCCACTCTGCATGCTGTGTAAGATATAGCTTCTTCGTCTAGGATATTGCTACGCACTGTCCTCGCGTGCTGGGATCAGATCGTCCATAGCCATAATGAGCTCTTCGCGGACCTCCTTGAAAGTATTTGCAATATTGCGCGTTAATTGGGAACGAATTATGTCCGTGTGGTACTCATCATGCTCGTTCAATAGGTCCAGCGTGTATTTTGATTGGATCAACTGGATAATCCATATGAGTATGAGTTCATCGTTTTGTACCTGGCACCAACAGACCTCTGTCATTGGTTCACTCATAGAGAGGACATCGTCGGGGGCCCTCCTGATGTCATCGATTAGCTGAGATCCAGCGACCAGTACCATCCATCTCCGAAAATTGGCAATTTTGAATAAACCGGGTTTTGTCTAAAGATAGGAGTCATTGGTTAGGTTCGACCGTTCGAGGAAGCGTACATATAGGCAAAGAATATTACTTTCTCATATCCCTCTTTAAGCATGCGAGCACCATCGAAGCTGAATTGGAGAGCCGAAAAGTAAGAGAGAATAGGGTCGGAAAGCCCTATGGTTGGGATAGCGCTGAGCTGGGAATGTGTAAGATCGTTCAGAGATAACGTGGTAACTGGGAGGTAGCTCACCATCGGATCACTCTTGAAATACCAGCTGAGGAAAGGAGCGACTACAGTAACTATACCAAGAACTGCAGCTGTGAAGAATGACAGCTTCAAAGTGAAATCGTCAAGCATGCTGAAAGACAGTTTGAACAGTGGGAGCTTGGATGAGCCTGAGGTTCCATGACCGACCGCCCGGCCTCCGAGCCGTCTTACGCCCGCCCGGCCTGGTTACAGCAGCCGTCTGATCTCCTGTGGCCTTGTTAAGGGTTGGCCTATACGGGTGTCCAAAACTACTCATATTCGTAGATACAGTATCCTAATTGTTAATTGCCTTCAATGAAAGCTAAAGACATGTTGTTGCCAAAATGCAGTGCGAGTCCTTGTGTCCAAGTCGTCATGGTCACGGTGACTCATTGTCAGAGAGCCGGTTACGAGGCTACCATTTGGCGCCTGAATGAGTGGTGCTAGTAAGTTAGGGGCGGCGACAATCGTGCCTGCGGGAACAGTCATGCATAGTGTAGAAAATGTGGGGCTCATCCTTCCCTAGCCCGCTTAGTCTAGTTCCATTTTAATGTCATTAATGTCATGTTCCATTCAGCTTACTGACGTAGTGCATTCATTTGCTTATTCTACTCCGAGTCTCGAGTACCCTCGCGCATTTGCCCTACATCCCACTTGAACCCCACTAGTTTTCCCGCACGCGCCCAAGGTTTATTCCAACACATGAATGAGCTGATTCAATTCGTCGAAGGCTGCCAACTCCGGCACAAATTTGACGCGCATCTTGAATTAATATGTATGCCTTTGGTGTATTTTGAGACCTACTTGGACGTTTTTCTGGACTCGCGTTGCATTTGACACGACTCGTGAAATTTTTGGTAAGTAGAATATGGATATTTACAGCAAAATGATAAAGCAAAGTATGTAAAATATCGTCAACTTGAAGTGTCACTACAAAATCAACTTTCTTGACACATTCTATAAATACGGTCGAATATCCTAGTCCAAATTTGCGCTTCGCCTTGCGTACTGCCGGCTGGTATGAACTGTACGGTTAGACCATCTCACGTGCACATCGTATGGCCTGAGGAATAATGTTAGCTGCCTTTCATGACGCCAAGAGTATCAGCTTGCGCTTTCACTCACGGTCGGGGATGAGACGGAACGAGTGAAGGTCTACGTGCCAGTGACGACTGAGGACGTGGGTTACATAGCCGGGCCCTGCACTTCAAAGAACATGCCCGCGATTGGCTGGCCAAGATTGCTGGTAGATATGTAGTCGGTAATATGGAAATAAAGATCTATGCCGACGTTGGGGCTGCTCAGGTTCGCGGGAGGCGAGAACGTGGCACGTTGGGGGAATAACAAGATAACATAGCGATGCAGTCCGGTTCCCACGGGCGGCGCTGGTGAAATGTAGTTTGTGACGGCCAATGCGCCATCAGTTGACACATTTAGCGAGGAGGACGAAGAGCCGCGCTTCAAAGTAGCGAAATTGACGAGCCGGTGAAGGATCTGTCCGTTCGACTCGTTCGTGCCGACAGCGCGGGCATCGACCATCATGAGGGTGAAATTCCCCGTGGTCGCGACGCTGGAATTCGCAGGGGTGATCGTGACGTCTGGTGCCGTCGCCACCTGTTGCATCGAAAGGTTTTGACCTGGCGAGATGGGGCCAACCCCGGGGAAGGTGACAGTCATGAGGGCGGAGGGGTTGAAGGAAGGCAGAAGGTCGGGGACGAGGTCGTAAGTCTTGAAATCGGCTTCAATAGCGTTGATGTCAGGAACAGTAGCACGCTCGATGGGTTGGGCATTGGCGAGGAGGCCAAGGAGAGAAAGAGAAAATGCGGTTGTGAGAAGAACCATTGTGTGGGTTGACTGCAGATATTGTCGATGAGGCGACCCGCTTCATTTATAACTGTGTCGGTGCTGTGTAGAATCTGCTAGCATCCAGTGCGAGTCCGCCTATTGATGGCAATTAATAAGCTTTATCCCAATATTCGTGAAGTTGAATGGACGAGCGCTACAGTACTGTAGCTGCGACACCGAGTTCGCCTGAGTTACAATTACAGGGGGTAGAGACCGCCAAGGGACCATTAAGGGGCCGCCAAATTGTATGGTCTAATTTCAAAAACGCCAACCATGCCATTTGGTGGGTGCAGGTTTTGAAACCGGAGCCACCGAGCGGGCACCATACAGCAAAAGTTGAATTACAAGAATGCGTTTGGTCACTTTGGTATTCAGGTTTGTCGCCGTAAAAGGTCGAGATCAGACTCGGAATGCAAAAGCGCGATTTGGTTTGGTTTGTCATTTGCTTTGCTGCGGCTGCAGCAATTGACGTAATGTTTCAATGTGGCGGTGTTTTTTTTGCTATTCTGATCAAACTTGGCATACAGTACCTGATGTGTCCTATTTAGCAAATTGCTAGATATGATGATATAGCATTGCCCAACGATCGTCGTTGACAGCTTCCAAGTCCGAGTCCATGGTGTCTCTGTGGTCTCAGCCTATAGCGCAGTGCGCAGTAGATGCTATGTCCAGTCTCAAGGCAAGGGCTGTTCACGCCCAAATTCCGAGCAGGTAAGTTCAGTTGTAGGAGGCACGGGGTGATGCAAGGCGAACATCTTGGCATGATCCTGCGGCGACGTGTTGGTTTGCGATCGCGTAAGGTTACGTGGGGCAGTGCTATATGAAATTTCTGGGAAATGTCTACGATTTTCTAATCAGCCTGGAACGAGGCACAGCACTGGAATGCTCATCTGATGACTTCCTGTTGGGCGCTAATTTCTTAGTAAGTTAGCTTACTCAGTATGTTACCAAGCGAGAGTAAGTTAGTAAGAAGTTACCACCATATTATTAAGCCCATTCTAAACCCTAAATCAAATCCATGAGGCCCGAATTTCAAGCCTCAAGTCGTAGGTTTTGCTTGACGGTACACCTCATACTGTATTGCCATACTCAGGCTGTACCGACAACACCGTGACCACCAATGATTTTCAAGTCAATTTGGAGGCTTTCCATTCTTGCCACAGGCTCATATATTCTGATAATACTCAGTAGAGTTCCAATTATAATACGTCAGTTTGATGCCTGGAAAGCGTGCGAATTGACTGAGAGGCAATTACTCAAACTTTGGGGTAAAAGGCACACACGTATTCCATTGCAAATGAAAAAAGTCAATTTATTTACAGTATCACATACTCACTCAAACTGACTTTACTTCTTTCGTGCCCTGAACATCACATTCGCAGGCCTGGGGAAACGCATTCCGGCAATGCAAACATCGTTCGGAATTTGTTTCCCTTCCTCAAGCTTGATATCATAAGTCGTGACAATATGGGCCAACAGCGTCTTAATTTCATTGACCGCAAAGAATCGTCCGGGACTGAAAGCAAGTTAGTTCAAGGATCATAAACAGAAGCAAGGTCCGTTTACCATGTGTGTCGCCCTAGTCCAAAGGCCACGTTTTCAGTGGATGTGGAAACCGTCTGATATTTGCTTGTCATGGTATCCCTTTCATCGTGAAGCTTCGTAAAGCGAGAGCCGTCGAATTCATCCGGGTTCGGATAGGTTATTTCATCTCTATGAGTCGCACTGGACGGAATGGCGGCGAGTGTGCCCGCAGGAATAGTCATCCCATTGGATAACTTCAACGGACGCAATACAAGACGACCCATGATCGCTAGGAAGAAGGGGCGCCCACATCAGTATCTCGTATTTGGGATGCTGAAAGGATCCAACGGACTGATAGTTAGACCATCAAGCCGCAGGGTCTCCCGTATAAAACTGTCTATTTTGTGCATCTTGTCTACCCCGGCTTTCGTCCAGCCTTCTTCTTTGATCACGGCGTTGACCTCTTCGCGGAGAGGTTCAATATATTCAGGATTGGCGAGAAGACGGTACAAAACTTGCACGACAGTCTATGAACATACAATGAGTACGACCGCATCACAGGGGGAGACTGGAGGTCATGACTTACCAGAGACGTTGAATGGATAGATGCAAAATTGGCAAAGAGCAATCGCCGTGCTACACCTTCAAGAGACCTCTCCACACCCTTGGCTTCACTCATGAGCCACATCAATAAATCGTTCTGTGGATCGTCCGTGTAATCAGATAACATACTCGGATACAATGACCCAACAAACCGGCTTGTCATCCCAGTCCTCTCCATACTCCTCCATCTTTGCAAATCGCTCCTCGACAATAGGTCTGATGAATTCAATCTCCTGTCGAATCTGGGAGGGGAGATTCGATAGCATGCGTGATACAATACTAAAGTGGGGTTCAGTGAGAAGGGAATATGAATCTTGACAAGGATAAAGGGGGCTACTCACGGTTTGAGAGGCTTCGGAAACATGGCGATGATCATGCCAAACTTCACGACATTAACTGCAAAGGATAAATTCAAAGTCTGGTAGTCATAGTCCCGACCTGGAAAAAGATCAGCAAAGGCTGTTGAAGTGATCGTAGAACCAGAAGATGGAACACCAACATAGAGGAACTCCAACAAAAATACGATTCGTGGCACGGCAAATCACACGTTGAATGCTCTCTATGATGGGAACCTTGACCCACTCTGCGTTCCCTGTAAGCTTTAAGGCCTTAGTCTTTCACTTCGGACTGCCACGTACCACCCTCGTGTGTCGGGATCAAATCATCCATAGCCATGATGAGCTCTTCGTGAACCTGATTAAAAGTAGCTGCAATATTTCGCGTCAATTTAGAGCGCATTATACCCGTATGGTACTCGTCGCTCATGTTCAATAAATCTATCGTGTATTCTGGTTCAATGAACTAGGTAATCCTTATGAGTATTGGCTGTCTGATCTGCCAGTGTATGCTAACGTACCTCGATCGTTGCTCCGAGTAGAGACAGGACATCATCTGGGGCCTTCCTGATATCATCGAGTAGCTCAGATCCAACGACCAACACCACCCATCTCCGAAAATTGGCAATTTTGAATATACCTGGTCTTGTCTATGAGTAGAAAGGTCATCAGTTTGGTTCGAGGAAGGGTGCATATAGGTAAAATTACCTTCTTGTATCCCTCTCTAAGCATGCGAACACCATCGAAGCTAAATTGGAGAGCCGAAAAGTATGAGAGAATCGGGTCGGAAAATCCCACAGTTGGGATGGCGTCGAGCTGGTAAGCGTAATAAGCGTTGTTATGGATAGGATGAATAAGACGACAAGGTCCTGACCATTGGATCACGTCTTAAATACCAGCTGATGAAGAGAGAGAGTACAACAAAAAATCCCGTGAGGAATGATATCCTCGGAGTGAACTCGTCATCAAGCATATCGTAACGATGAGATTGGCTTGTGTAGTTGTGCGTGTGCTGCAAACACGAGCCGATACATTGTTTATAGTAAGGCAAGACTACAGTTGCCTGCCAACCCTGAATTCACACGGCATGCACAATCACAATCCCGTGATTTGTCACATGTCACATGTCACAGCTCTTTCCTTTCGCCCTCACCCACGAAATTTTATCAGTTTGCAGCCTCCAAAGAACTGATGCTTCGCTTGTTCCTATCACTCACCGAGCGACGTGTACACAGTCGGACACCACCGGAACTAGAAGAAGTGGAAGATGTCAGTTCGTGAATCGACCTCAAGTTTACGGTGACGCACCGAGTTCCTATTTTCTCAACGCCGTAATCTTGTGTTTGCTTGAAATCGCCACCTCAGGTCACTGTAGTCCACCCTCAGCCGTTTCGATTCGCAAGCGCTCCGATAGCTGCCGAACCTGACTTCTTACCTGGAGGCGCACAGGGCGTAAATCTATTCCGTTGTCAGTTCCGTCGTACGCTTAATGTAATGGTGTAATCGTTCACAAAAGCAGCAATGAGTGTACCGGCTTGTTCCGTTCCTTCCGATCTGCTCCATTATATAAACTCCCCGTTGCCAGTGTTGCAAACCCCAGTGAGCCCACATGGATCTTGACTCTCTTCGAGGAAGTGCCGAAATCCTCAATGTCACCGCTCGCCATGAGTGAGTTGCAGTGCCTCGCCTGTTACAGCAGCGCTAAAACTGTAATGTTATCAGTGTCTATCCTTTCATCGACCCAAAGGTTCATTACGACGCGCAGACTTTTGCGGGGAAGGTCGTTCTGATCACTGGTGCATCACGTGGAATCGGCCTCGAGACAGCCTTGCATTTCGCACGTGCCGGCGCATCTTTGATGATCGTCGCACGTAAGCAGGAGGCGCTGGACGCAAGCAAAGACACGATCCTGCGCGAGAAACCTTCCGCACAAGTGCTCACCTTCCCAGCCGACGTACGTGATGTCAAGAAGGCGGAAGAAGCGGTCGCCGCCACCGTTGCACACTTTGGTCGCTTGGACATTCTCGTGGCTAATGCTGCCGCTCTCCGACCCTCGTTCCAGCGTGCGTGTTCTTTTTCTTTCATACTTTGTCGAGTACAGTTATAGGCAGACACACTGACTTAAGTGCGCCATAACGATCAGCTTTCGCAAGTGAGGACCCGACCAAGTGGTGGGAGACAATCGAAGTGAACATCCTCGGGACGTACAATTTTGTTCAGTGAGCGTGATTATCGACATGCTGATATATTTGGCACTCATGTCTCCGCTACCTAGTTTTTCTGTCCCTCAATTGCAGAAGACAAAAGGCCGAATCGTGATTGTGAGCTCGCAGGCATCGCAGCTCCGCATCCCTTTTAGTAGCGAATATTGCACGTCAAAGCATGCACTTGTTCGCTTTGCGGAGTTCATCACCATCGGTAAGTCTCTCTAATCTCATAGTATCATACGCACTTTTGGCGTTAATCAACAACCGGACGTTGATCGCAGAGTATCCTGATTTGAAGGTTTTCTCCGTACATCCGGGGATTGTTGCGACAGAGCTTACAGTCGAGTACGAGGGAAATGCGCTTCGGGACCTGGACTCGCCCGCTCTTTGTGCATCCACAATCATGTATCTGATGTCAGGGAAGGCGGATTATTTGAGTGGCCGCTTTGTGGCCTCGACGTGGGACCTAGGCGAGGTCGAGCAAGACTGGAAGGAGAAGATTATCGCCCAAAATGCACTAGTCAGCAAGCTCCACATCCCACAGTAAATCGAGACGTCAGAATCGTAGGGCCACGCAATTACAGTAAATATGTATCGACTTCGTGCACAGAAGAATATGAAACGAGATGTTTTACACCTGCTGGTGATGTGCCAAGTCCGGCAAGATCAAGGGCCAGAGAAACCTCAATCAAAATTTGTCTGGCGGCACTCGATGGTTGCCTCATTAATATTGGTTCAGGATTATCCATACAAAACTGGGCTACTTCTCAGCGAGTATACTGTAGATGGCAGAAGTAGTGAATCAGAAGAGGGAGCAGTGGTAGCGCGCACGCTATGAAGGAGCGGGCAAAGGTCCGGACCCGGCGGAGGTGCAACAGACTCAGAGGAGTGGAAGCGTGGAAGGCCTCACTTCTTTGTCGCCACTCAGGAACGCAGAGGAATGAGACAACATTTACCCAAGTGCCCACCACACGTTATATATTAATGCGAGCGCGCGAGATCCGAAGGTCGGCGAATGCAAGGGGTAGGTATATAGTATGATGAGTGCGCCGGTGATAAGATAAAATTATGTGAGACAAAGCAATTTGCCATAGTCTGGCTCATAGAGATTAGAATGTGAAAGGTGCCCATCACTCCAGCGTGAGCTCAGCCATGACTCCGCTCCCGGAGAGTCCCTGGGAGCACCTGAATCGTGCAAATCCATCAAGGACCTACTGTGAAACCAGTGACCGTTACCGACTCACAAGAGTCACAACGTGCCAACTGCAGTACTAGTAGTCAATTAGTTAGTGAGTCCGAGTCAAGAGGCGTTGTCCATCTATAAAATATGGCTTTGTCATGATTCTGGTACACTACTATCGATGAGGCTATGAAGCCATATGAAGTCTCATTCAGCGGCGGTGGCATGGTGTTATCCGCGGGGATCTTCATAAAATGATGCATGATGACTTGAACGCGAGTGTTGGTTCTTTTTTCGGTGGGAGATGGGACTATTTAAAGCTAATAGTACTGAATGCCAATTCTTGAATGAATCAGCAGGCCAGCAGTGTTGGCCGTCATAGTATCAGGTGGCCAGTGCGGCCAATGCGGCCAATGCGGCGTCTGTGGAAGCCAGTATCGCCGTACCTGCCGGGCCAACCATGTCTATGATTGGCCTCGACGAAACTCTTAAGGTCACTACTCATAAAGAGTAAGTAATGAACGCAGCATTGTTCCCTCGTCTCCCCAGTGTTAGGCTGAGAACACACAAGTGTCTATCCAACGATCGATCCCAAGGTCCACTATGATGCACAGACCTTTGCGAACAAGGTTGTGCTAATCACTGGCGCATCTCGCGGGATCGGTGCCCAGATTGCATTGCAATATGCCCGTGCTGGTGCCTCGCTCTCACTGGTGGCTCGTACGCAAGCTGCCGTCAATGCAAGCAAAGATGCGATCCTCCGCGAGCGTCCCTCTGCGCAGGTTCTCACCTTCCCTGCCGACGTCCGCGATGTGAAAAGGGCAGAAGAGGTGGTCGCTGCTACTGTGGCTCACTTTGACCGTCTAGACATTCTCATTGCTAACGCTGCTATTCTCCGCCCCATGGATAAACGTGCGTCCTCCCACCCGTATCATTATCGCTCTTGTAGCTGACTTGTGTCGCACGAAGCATTCACCTCGAAGGATCCGAACGGATGGTGGGAAGTTCTTGAGGTCAATATTCGTGGGCCCTACAACTTCATCCAGTGCAGGATCTTCATATATGCTCTTTTTGTACCAAATTGCTTATCATCTGTTGCCTAGTTTTGCTGTCCCTGAATTACTGAAAACGAAGGGTCAGGCGGTCATTGTCGGCTCAAACGCGTCCCAAATTCGAGTACCAAACGCGAGCGAGTACTGCATCTCGAAGCACGCAATGCTCCGTTTAGCAGAGTTTGTTACCATTGGTGAATATTATTGTTTCGTCTTCCATTCATATTCAACGTTCGATTCTCATCGCTTTTTTGTAGAGTATCCCAGCTTCAAGGTCTTCTCCATGCACCCAGGTGCTGTCAAAACGGACATGTATGACGAAGCCGGCGGCTCCTTTCCAGTCAACTCCACTGTTGAGCTGGCAGCTTCGACGATCCAGTACTTGACGTCGGCCAAGGCTGACTACCTGAGTGGTCGATATGTTTCCGCACAGTGGGATCTAGGTGAAGTCGAACGGGATTGGAAGGAGAAAATAATAGCCCAGAACGGTCTTGTCAGCAAGCTTTCCATCCCTGCGTAACTGAGTGACCAAGCGAGGGTTGTTTCGGCATTGCATACTCGATAAATAAAATGCTTTGAGGGCTCGAGACAGACTGTAGAGTTGTATGACGCGTTGTTGTTAGTATCACAAAGATGTAGAATGAAATTCGGACTTCAAAAAACCAACAATCAAATTGAAGACCCGGGTTTCAATTCAAGCTTCAAGGTTTTGCTTGAATCAACAGCTTGATGGTACACCTCATACTGCATTGCCATACTCAGGCTGTACCGACAACACCGTGACCATCAACGACTCTCAAGTCAATTTGGAGGCTTTCCATTCTTGCGCATTCTTCCGACAGGCTCATATATTCTGATAATACTCAGTAGAGTTTTAAATATAATACGTCAGTTTGATGCCTGGAAAGCGTGCGCATTGACTGAGAGGCAATTACTCAAACTTTGGGGTAAAAGGCACGCACCTATTCCATTGCAAAAAGTTAATTACAGTATCACATTCTCACTCAACTTTGACTTTACTTCTTTCGTGCCCTGAACATCACATTCGTAGTCCTGGGGAAACGCGATCCGGCAATGCAAACATCGTTCGGAATTTGTTTTCCTTCCTCAAGCTTGATATCATAAGTCACGACAATATGCGCAAATAGCGCCTTAATTTCATTGACCGCAAAGAATCGTCCGGGACTGAAAGCAAGTTAGTTCAAGGATCATAAACAGAAGCAAGGTCCGTTTACCATGTGTGTCGCCCTAGTCCAAAGGCCACGTTTTCAGTGGATGTGGAAACCGTCTGATATTTACTTGTCATGGTATCCCTTTCATCCTCGCGGAGCTTCGCAAAGCGAAAGCCGTCAAATTCATCCGGGTTCGGATAGGTTATTTCATCTCTATGAGTCGCACTGGATGGAATGGCGGCGAGTGTGCCTGCAGGAATAGTCATGCCATTGGATAACTTCAACGGACGCAATGCAAGGCGACCCATGATCACTAGAGAGAAGAGCTACATCAGTATCTCGTATTTGGGGTACTGAAAGGATCTAACGGACTGATAGTTAGACTATCAAGCCGCAGGGTCTCCCGTAGAAAACTGTCTATCTTGTGCATCTTGTCTACCCCGGCTTTCGTCCAGCCTTCTTCTTTGATCACGGCGTTGACCTCTTCGCGGAGAGGTTCAATATATTCAGGATTGGCGAGAAGGCGGTACAAAACTTGCAAGACAGTCTATGAACATACAATAAGTACGACCACATCACAGGGGGAAATTGAAAGTCATGACTTGCCAGAGACGTTGAATGGATAGATGCAAAATTGACCACGAGCAATCGCCGAGCCACACCTTCAAGAGACCTCTCCACACCCTTGGCTTCACTCATGAGCCACATCAATAAATCGTTCTGTGGATCGTCCGTGTAATCGGATAACATACTCGGATACAATGATCCGACAAACCGGTTTGTCATCCCAGTCCTCTCCATAGTCCTCCATCTTTGCAAATCGCTCCTCGACAATAGGTCTGATGAATTCAATCTCCTGTCGAATCTGGGAGGGGAGATTCGATAGCATGCGTGACACAATACTAAAGTGGGGTTCAGTGAGAAAGGGAATATGGATCTTGACACGGATAGAGGGGGCTACGCACGGCTTGAGAGGCTTCGGAAACATGCTAATGATCATGCCAAACTTCACGACATTGACTGCGAAGGTTAAATTCAAAGTCTGGTAGTCATAGTCCCGGCCTGGGAAAAAAGATCAGCACAGGCTGCTGAAGCGATCGTAGAACCAGATGAAACACCAACATAGAGGAACTCCAACAAAAATACGGTTCGTGGCACGGCAAATTACACGTTGAAGGCTCTCTAGAATGGGAACCTTGACCCACTCTGCGTTCCCTGTGAGCTTTAGGGTCTTAGTCTTTCACTTGGGATTTTTCCACGTACCATCCTCATGTGTCTGGATCGAATCATCCATAGCCATGATGAGCTCTTCACGGACCTCATCGAAAGTAGTTGCAATATTTCGCGTCAATTTAGAACGTATTACATCCGTATGATACTCGTCGCTCATGTTCAATAAGTCTAGTGTATATTCTGGTTGAATGAACTAAGTAATCCTTATGAGTATTGGCTGTCTGATCTGCCAGTGCATGCTAACGTACCTCGATCGTTGGTTCGAGTTGAGACAGGACATGATCTGGGGCCTTCCTGATATCATCAAGTAGCTCGGATCCGACAACCAACACCATCCATCTCCGAAAATTGGCAATTTTGAATATACCTGGTCTTGTCTATGAGTAGAAAGGTCATCAGTTTGGTTCGAGGAAGGGTGCATATAACTGAAGGAAAGGTAAATTACCTTCTTGTATCCCTCTCTAAGCATACGAACACCATCGAAGCTGAATTGGAGAGCCGAAAAGTATGAGAGAATTGGGTCAGAAAATCCCACAGTTGGGATGGCGTCGAGCTGGTAAGCGTAATAACCATTGTTATGGATAGGATGAATAAGACGACAAGGTCCTGACCATTGGATCACGTCTTAAATACCAGCTGATGAAGAGAGAGAGTATGACAAAAAATCCCATGAGGAATGACATCCTCAGAGAGAACTCGTCGTCAGGCATGTCGCAACAACAAGGCTTGTGTAGTCGTGGGTGGTGCTGCAAACACGAGCCGATACAAAGGCATTTTATTGGCAATTTAGTACATAACTACCAGAATCAGTGTTGTCAAGGTCGATATGACCTCGGTCGGTAAAACGCGGGTCGGAGCTGACCCGACCGAGGTCATATCGACCTTGACAACACTTGTACAGTGATCGTCGTTTTTATTTTTATTTTTTATTATTATCTTCCTTAGCCATCTCGCCCTTACGCGTTACGTTTGGCAGGCCAGGTGACGGGCCTGTTTCCTTAGGGGGGCAGGGCTAGAGAAATCAAATCTCTGTCCGGTGGCAATCAATGGCTGCCTCATTAAAATTGGGATCAGGATGATTTGCCCACGCTAGGAAGGAGCGGGCAAAGCGCCACGCGTGACAGACTCGGAGGGAGCGGAAGGCCTCGCTTCTTTGACGGAAGCACGCGGGCACGCAGAGGAATGAGACAACATTTACCTCAGTGCACACCGCACGCTATCTACTAAGCTAATGCCGACGTGTGAGGTCGGCAAACACGAGGAGTAGGTATATGAGATCTTTCGGCGTGCGCCGGAGGTGCAGAACATAGGCTGTGCGATTAGCGCCGCCCTGATAAGACAAACTCATGTGTGATCAACAAAGCAATGTGCCGTACAGTAGACGTTAGAACGTGAAAGGTACCCATCGCTCCAGCACGAGCTCTGCTCTAGTGCAGCCATGGCTCCGCTCCCGGGGAGCCCCGGGGCACCTGAATTCTACAAATCCATCAAGTAGCTAAAACCACTGGCAGTGACCGTAAAACCGTTAGAAAAAAGTTGCGCGACTATGGCCAGCTACAGTCCGAGCAGTGAACGGCTAAATCTCGAAAGCTTGCTCGAAAGCTACCTGGCTCATAACACAGTACTAGTAGCTATAGCTAGTAGTTTGTGGCTTTGTCATGATGATTCCGCCTTTAGATAATGGCATACACACTATGGATGAAGCCTCACTCAGCAGCGGTGGAATAACACCATGGAGATCGTCATTATAAATGATTACGCCGCATCTCTGACCACTTCAGGCACACATATGGCATATGGCATACTAATGACGGCCAACCCTGCTGACTCATTCAGAGTCGTCTAGCTTTAAATAGTCCCATCTCCCATCGAAAATGAATCAACGTTCGCATTCGAGTCGCATTCTTAGGGGAAGTAAAAGCATCACGGTAACCGGCCCAATATGTCTATCATTGGCTTGGACGAAACTCTTAAGGTCACCAGTCGCGAAGAGTAAGCAACCAACTCACTATTGTTCCCTCGTCTCCCCAGTGTTAGGCTGAGAACACACAAGTGTCTATCCAACGATCGATCCCAAGGTCCACTATGATGCACAGACCTTTGCAAACAAGGTTGTGTTAATCACTGGCGCATCTCGCGGGATCGGTGCCCAGATTGCATTGCAATATGCCCGTGCTGGTGCTTCGCTCTCACTGGTGGCTCGTACGCAAGCTGCCCTCGATGCAAGCAAAGATGCGATCCTCCGCGAGCGTTCCTCTGCGCAAGTTCTCACCTTCCCTGCCGACGTGCGTGATGTGAAAAAGGCAGAAGAGGTGATTGCCGCCACCGTGGCCCGCTTCGGTCGTCTGGACATTTTCGTTGCTAACGCCGGTATTCTTCGCCCCATGGATAAACGTGCGTTGGGTCCCGGTCCCCCCACACGTATCATTACCGCTCTTGTAGCTGACTTATGTCACCTCCGCAAGCATTCGCCTCGAAGGATCCGAATGGATGGTGGGATGTTCTTGAGGTCAATATTCGTGGGCCCTACAACTTCATCCAGTGCGGGATCTTCATATACTGTATGCTCTTTTTCGTACCAAATGCTTATCATCTGTTGCGTAGTTTTGCTGTTCCTGAATTACTGAAAACGAAGGGTCAGGTGGTCATTCTCGGCTCAGGCGCGTCCCAAGTCCGAGTACCAAACGCGAGCGAGTACTGCATCTCGAAGCACGCAATGCTCCGTTTAGCAGAGTTTGTTACCATTGGTGGATATTATTGTTTCGCCTTCCATTTCATATTCAACGTCCGATCCTCATCGCTTCTTGTAGAGTATCCCGGCATCAAGGTCTTCTCCATGCACCCAGGTGCTGTCAAAACGGACATGTATGACGAAGCCGGCGGCTCCTTTCCAGTTAACTCCACTGTTGAGCTGGCAGCTTCGACGATCCAGTACTTGACGTCTGGCAAGGCTGACTACCTGAGTGGTCGATATGTTTCCGCACAGTGGGATCTAGGTGAAGTCGAACGGGATTGGAAGGAGAAAATAATAGCCCAGAACGGCCTTGTCAGCAAGCTTTCCATCCCTGCGTAACTGAGTGACCAAGCGAGGGTTTCGGCACGTTGGATACTCGATAAATGAATGCTTTGAGGGCTCGAGACAAACTGTAGAGTTGTATGACGTTGTTGTTAGTATCACAAGTATTACTCACCAAAAATCAGCTTGAATTGAAATCAAGAATGCGCCATCGCCGAATTCTGGAATTGGCTTAGATAGCTGCGCAAAATGCGTGTTCTCGACGTCCTACAGTAATCGTAATCGATGCAATAATCACGGTACTCCTCGATCATTTTAGTCAGATCCATGAGGCCAGAATTTCAAGCTTCAAGTCGTAGGTTTTGCTTGACGGTACACTTTGTACTGTATTGCCATACTCGGGCAGTACCGACAATACCGTGACCATCAACGACTTTCAAGTCAATTTGGAGGCTTTCCATTCTTGCCACAGGCTTATATATTCTGATAATACAATTATAAGACGTCAGTTTGATGCCTGGAAAACGTGCGCATTGACTGAGAGGCAAGTACTCAAACTTTGGGGTAAAAGGCACGCACGCATTCCATTGCAAAAATTTAATTACAGTATCACATTCTCACTCAGACCGGCTTTACTTCTTTCGTGCCCTGAACATCACATTCGCAGTCCTGGGGAAACGCGATCTGACAATGTAAACATCGTTCGGAATTTGTTTCCCTTCCTCAAGCTTGATATCATAAGTCACGATAATATGGGCAAATAACGCCTTAATTTCATTGACCGCAAAGAATCGTCCGGGACTGAAAGCAAGTCGTGACGAGTTAGTTCAAGGATCATATACAAAATCGAGGACCGTTTACCATGTGTGTCGCCCTAGTCCAAAGGCCACGTTTTCAGTGGATGTGGAAACCGTCTGATATTTGCTGGTCATGGTATCCCCTTCATCCTCGTGGGGCTTCGCAAAGCAAAAGCCGTCGAATTCATCCGGGTTCGGATAGGTTATTTCATCTCTATGAGTCGCACTGGACGGAATGGCGGTGAGTGTGCCCGCAGGAATAGTCGTGCCATTGGATAATTCCAAGGGACGCAATGCAAGACGACACTAGGGAGAAGGGGCGTCCACATCAGTATCTCGTATTTGAGGTGTTGAAAGGATCTAACGGACTGATAGTTAGACCATCAAGCCGCAGGGTCTCCCGTAGAAAACTGTCCATCTTGTGCATCTTGTCTACCCCGGCTTTCGTCCAGCCTTCTTCTTTGATCACGGCGTTGACCTCTTCGCGGAGAGGTTCAAGATATTCAGGATTGGCGAGAAGGCGGTACAAAACTTGCAAGACAGTCTATGAACATACAATAAGTACGACCACATCACAGGGGGAAATTGAAAGTCATGGCTTACCAGAGAAGTTGAATGGATAGATGCAAAATTGATCAGGAGCAATCGCCGTGCCACACCTTCAAGAGACCTCTCCACACCCTTGGCTTCACTCATGAGCCACATCAGCACATCGTTCTGTGGATCGTCCGTGTTATGAGATAACGCACTCGGATACAAATACAATGATCCGACAAACCGGTTTGTCATCCCAGTCGTCTCCATACTCCTCCATCTTTGCAAATCGCTCCTCAACAATAGGTCTGATGAATTCAATCTCCTGTCGAATCTGGGAGGGGAGATTCGATAGCATGCGTGACACAATACTAAAGTGGGCTTCAGTAAGAAGAAAATATGGATCTTGACGGTTACGCACGGCTTGAGAGGCTTCGGAAACATGCCAATGATCATGCCAAACTTCATGACATTGACCGCGAAAGTTAAATTCAAAGTCTGATAGTCATAGTCCCGGCCTGGGAAAAAAGATCAGCACAGGCTGCTGAAGCGATCGTAGAACCAGATGAAACACCAACATAGAGGAACTCCAACAAAAATACGATTCGTGGCACGGCAAATTACACGTTGAATGCTCTCTACGATGGGAATCTTGACCCACTCTGCGTTCCATGTAAGCTTTAAGGCCTTAGTCTTTCACTTCGGACTTTGCCACGTACCACCCTCGTGTGTCGGGATCAAATCATCCATAGCCATGATGAGCTCTTCGTGAACCTCATTAAAAGTAGCTGCAATATTTCGCGTCAATTTAGAGCGCAATACACCCGTATGGTACTCGTCGCTCATGTTCAATAAGTCTATCGTGTATTCTGGTTCAATGAACTAGGCAATCCTTTTGAGTATTGGCTATCTGATCTGACAGAGCATGCTAACGTACTTCGAACGATGCTTCGAATAGAGATAGGACATGATCTGGGGCCTTCCTGATGTCATCAAGTAGCTCGGATCCGACAACCAACACCACCCATCTCCGAAAATTGGCAATTTTGAATATACCTGGTCTTGTCTATGAGTAGAAAGGTCATCAGTTTGGTTCGAGGAAGGGTGCATATAACTGAAGGAAGGTAAATTACCTTTTTGTATCCCTCTCTAAGCATGCGAACACCATCGAAGCTGAATCGGAGAGCCGAAAAGTATGAGAGAATCGGGTCAGAAAATCCCACAGTTGGGATGGCATCGAGCTGGAAAGTGTAATAACCGTTGTTATGTTTAGGATGAATAAGACGACAAGGTCCTGACCATTGGATCACGTCTAAAATACCAGCTGATGAAGAGAGAGAGTATAACAAAAAATCCCATGAGGAATGACATCCTCAGAGTGAACTCGTCGTCAGACATGTCGCAACAACGAGGTTTGAAAGACCCATTACGAGCTGATCCATTATATAGACTATAGACAACCTGCATACGACACATTTCACGCACGATTCCCGTAATTTGTGACATGTTACATGTCACGGCTCTATTCTTTTTTTCGATTCGATTTGCAACCTTCGAACGATTCTGATGCTTCGCTTTTCCCATCACTCATCCTTCGCCGCGGTTGGCAAACGAGTGACGTGTACACAGTCGGACACCACCAGAAATAGAAGAAGTCAGTTCGTAAGTTTACAGATGCACCCAGTTTCATAAGTTGGCCACAATATTACTAGTACAGCATATTCCGAAAACCGGAGCGCAAAGCCTCGCTTCTTTGATGGATGCATGCGGGCACGCAGAGGAAGGAGACAACCTTTACCCCCAGTGCACGCCGCATGCGATACACCAAGCTAATGCCGGCGCGTGAAGTCGGGGAACGCGAGGAGTAGGTATATAACTGAAGATCTTGTGGCGTGCGCCGGAAGGCGCGGGACATATGCGATTAGTGCCTCAATGTATGTACTATAATATAAACGCACTAATTGGAAAATAGAGAGACAAACTACGCGACATAACCTCATTGGCGGAGAGGAACAGATGACAGAGACAAGCCACGGCCACGCAACATCACATCATTGGGCCGGCGGAGAGAAACAGATGACACAAAGAGAACTTGACACAAAGAGAACCGATCACAGTACCGTTCTGTGCACGCCCCTCTTTGTTCCGCCGCCTCCGCTTGAAGATGCCCACAAGATCACAGTCCACTATGTGCACCCCCCTAAACGACCACACTGTGAAATTCCTCCTTTGGGCGGACGAGGGTATACATCTCTGATCCCTAAACGGTGGAGGACATGCATGTCTTGCCAGGCCATGGGACACGATATGACTTGACAATAAGTTGATATCGACTCCATTTCCATATAGCTGTGACACTCAGCCCAACTGCAGTCCCCCAACTGTGCCCGGTCACAGACTTGCGCCGACTGCCAATGGCAATTCTAGTAGTCTAGTAGTTAATAATAAGTCAAGAGGCGCTGTACATATATAAAGTATGGCTTTGTCACGATTCCGCCTTTAGACAATAGTGTACATACTATGGATGAAGCTATGACGTCTCAGTCAGCACAGCAGCACAGCACTAGCAGTGGGATAACGCCGATCGTCAGTGGAATAACACCGATCGCAATGGAATAACACCGATCGTCATTATAAATGATTCGAAAACGCCGACGGCCAACCTGCTGTGCTGATTCATAGTCGGCATTCAGCTTTAAATAGTCCCATTTCCCATCGAAGATGAATTAACACCGCTCGAGTCACATTTTTAGGAAGGTGAAAGCATCACCGTACCCGGCCCACTATGTCTTTCATTGGCTTGGACGAAACTCTTAAGGTCACCAGTCACGAAGAGTAAGTAGCGAACTCAATATCGCTCCCTTGTCTCCCCAGTCTTAGGCTGAGAACACCTAAGTGTCTATTCAATAATCGATCCCAAGGTCCACTATGATGCACAGACCTTTGCAAATAAGGTTGTGTTAATCACTGGCGCATCTCGCGGGATCGGTGCCCAGATTGCATTGCAATATGCCCGTGCTGGTGCTTCGCTCTCACTGGTGGCTCGCACGCAAGCTGCCCTCGATGCAAGCAAAGATGCGATCCTCCGCGAGCGTCCCTCTGCGCAGGTTCTCACCTTCCCTGCAGACGTGCGTGATGTGAAAAGGGCAGAAGAGGTGGTTGCCGCCACCGTGGCCCGCTTCGGTCGTCTGGACATTTTCGTTGCCAACGCCGCTATTGTTCGACCTATGGATAAACGTGCGTTGAGTCTCCCGACAGGTATCATTACCGCTCTTGTGGCTGACTTGTGTCACCTCCGCAAGCATTCGCCTCGAAGGATCCGAATGGATGGTGGGACGTCCTTGAGGTCAATGTTCGTGGGCCCTACAACTTCATCCAGTGCGGGATTTTCATATACTCTGTTTGCTATACCAAATGCTTATTCTCTGTTGCGTAGTTTTGCTGTCGCTGAATTACGGAAAACGAAGGGTCAGGTGGTCATTCTCAGCTCAGGCGCGTCCCAAGTTCGATTACCAAACACGAGCGAGTACTGCATCTCGAAGCACGCAATGCTTCGTTTTGCAGAGTTTGTTACCATTGGTGAACATTATTGTTTCATCTTCCATTCATATTCAACGTCAGATCTTCATCGCTTTCTGTAGAGTATCCCGGCATCAAGGTATTCTCGATGAACCCCGGTGCTGTCAAAACGGACATGTATGACGAAGCCGGCAGCTCCTTTCCAATTAACTCCACTGTTGAGCTGGCAGCTTCGACGATACAGTACTTGACGTCGGGCAAGGCTGACTACCTGAGCGGTCGATATGTTTCTGCCGAGTGGGATCTGGGTGAAGTCGAACGGGATTGGAAGGAGAAAATAATAGCGGAGAACGGTCTTGTCAGCAAGCTTTCCATCCCTGCATAACTGAGTGAGCAAGTGACGGTTTCGGTTGCATACTCGATAAATGAGTGCTTTGAGCGTTCGAGACAGATCTGATCTAGTTCCTAGTGTTAGAGTTGTATGAGGTTGTTGTTGATATCACGAAGATGTAGTATCACTCACCGGAAATCAATCGAAAACGAGGATGACAATTCTCTTCATCACCGAATTCTAAAATTGGCCTGGATAGCCGCCCAAGATGCTGTCTCGGCGTCCTAGAGTAATCGATACCATGGCCTGCAGGTTACACCATCTTCCGCCGGCTCTATGTTTTCCTCGGCCGCCCGCCAAACAAGAACGGAGCAAGAATCACAGTAGTCCTCAGGCCCAAGGAGCTCCATCGCAGTCTCTTGTTGACAGTGGAAGATTCGCGATGTGGTAAGCCAAGTTATCCATCACGAGACGCGAGCCGCCCGGCCACCCGAGTAATCGTGGGAGTACACATCCCCTTCGATCCTGTGACTCGGAAGCCACGTCCAATCTTAGGCTACAACATACCATACCATGCTGCGGACGCTGAAGACGCTCAAACTATATTCTGTACCTGATTACAACACTACAGTGGCTGCGCGGGCGCTGCTGTGGGTCCGAGTCATTAATGTCGCATTAACCCCTGTCACTGCTGAGTCAGTCTAGTCTTTAAATGATCGATCATGGAGATGTAGAACCATCCCATCATCGTACCCATGTCTGTCGACGGTGGTCAGACTATCATTGGGTTCGAGGAAACTCTCAGGGTCACAAGACGCCAAGAGTGAGTAGCAAACGCACCATTACTCCCTCGTCTCCTCAGTTAACACCACCCGAGTGTCTATCCGACGATTGATCCCAAGGTCCACTATGATGCACAGACCTTTGCAAACAAGGTTGTGTTAATCACTGGCGCATCTCGCGGGATCGGTGCCCAGATTGCATTGCAATATGCCCGTGCTGGTGCTTCGCTCTCACTGGTGGCTCGTACGCAAGCTGCCCTCGATGCAAGCAAAGATGCGATCCTCGCGAGCGTCCCTCTGCACAGGTTCTCACCTTCCCTGCCGATGTGCGCGATGTGAAAAAGGCAGAAGAGGTGATTGCCGCCACCGTGGCGCACTTCGGTCGTCTGGACATTCTCGTTGCTAACGCTGGTATTCTTCGCCCGTGGATAAACGTGCGTCAGGTCCCCCCACGCGTATCATTACCGCTCTTGTAGCTGACTTGTGTCATCTCCGCAAGCATTCGCCTCGAAGGATCCGAACGGATGGTGGGATGTCCTTGAGGTCAATATTCGTGGGCCCTACAACTTCATCCAGTGCGGGATTTTATATACGCTCTTTTTCGTATCAAATGCTTATCGTCTATTGCCTAGTTTTGCTGTCCCTGAATTACTAAAAACGAAGGGTCAGGTGGTCATTCTCGGCTCAGGCTTGTCCCAAATTCGATTACCAAACGCGAGCGAGTACTGCGTCTCGAAGCACGCAATGCTTCGTTTTGCAGAGTTTGTTACCATTGGTGAATATTATTGATTCGTCTTCCATCGTATTCAACGTCCGATCCTCTTCGCTTTTTTGTAGAGTATCCCGGGATCAAGGTATTCTCCGTGCACCCCGGTGTTGTCAAGACGGACATGTATGTCGGGGCAGGCTTCCCAACTAACTCCGAGTCCACGATTGGGCCTGAGCTGGCAGCGTCGACGATACAGTACTTGACGTCTGGCAAGGCTGACTACCTGAGCGGTCGATATATTTCCGCACAGTGGGATCTGGGTGAAGTCGAACGCGATTGGAAGGAGAAAATAATAGCCCAGAATGGTCTTGTCAACAAGCTTTCCATCCCTGCGTAACCGAATGAGCAAGCGACGGTTTTGGCCCGTTGGATACTCGATAAATGAATGCCTTGACCGCCCGAGACAGTTCTGATCTAGTTCGTATTATAGAGAGTTGTATGGGGTTGTTGTTGGTATCACAAAGTTGTATTACTCACCTTGAATTGAAATCAAGAATGCGCCATCGCCGAATTCTGGAATTGGCTTGAATAGCTACACAAAATGCCTGGTCTTGGCGTCTTGACGTCGTACAGTAATCGATGGAATAATCATGGTACCACAGGCCTCAGGCTTCAGATCTTCAGACCCAATCGCGGTCTCTTGTTGACTGGCAGCCGCCCGAGGAATCGTGGGAGAGTAGTTCCCTTTGCAGCGTGCTCGGCGTCAGGATATCCTGTTCAGCTACAACATACGATGCACTTCCGTGCTGGTGGCTCGCTCTCACTGGTTTCTCGGAAGCAAGCTGCCCTCTATGCGAGCGAAGATGCGATCCTTCGCGAGCGTCCCTCTGCACAGGTTCTCACTTCCCCGCGGACGTGCACGATGTGAAAAGGACAGAAGAGGTGGTCGCTGCCACCGTGGCTCACTTTGGCCGTCTGTACATTCTCATTGCTAACCCCGGTATTCTCCGCCCTATGGATAAACGTGCGTTGCCTCTTCCCAGGCACAGGCATCATTGTTGCCATTTTGTAGCTATCTTGTGCCGCACTTCAATCATTTGCGTCTAAGGATCCAACGGATGGTGGGATGTGTTGGAGGTCAATCCGTGGGCCGTGGCCCCTACAACTTCATCCGGTGTGCGCCTCATATAATTTCATTTTATGTCACAAGCTTATGATCTGGCGCTCAGTTTTGCTGTCCCCGAATTGTTGAAAACGAAAGGCCGGATAGTGGTTGTTGCCTCAACCGCGGGCCAAGTCCAAGTCCCGAACTCGAGCGAGACTGTACATCGAAGCATGCAATTCTTCGCTTTGTAGAGTTTATTAAAATTGGTAAATATTAGGTTCTTTCTTCTATTCGTACTAATCACCAATTCCTCGTCACGTTGTAGAGTATCTCGACATCAAGGTCTTCGCCGTCGACCCAGGTGCTGTCCAGACGGACATGTTTGATACGTTCGCTGGCCCTATTCCACCCAACTCCACCGCGGAGTTGGCAGCTTCAACGATACAGTACGTGACGTCTGACAAGGCTGACTATCTAAATGGTCAATTGTTTCCTCAACGTGGGATCTGGGTGAGGTTGAACGCGATTGGAAGGAAAAGATCGTAGCACAGATCAACCTCGTCAGCAAGCTTTCTATCCCAGCTTAGCCGTGTTAGCAAAACTCGGACACTGTACTTTGTTACAGTAACTGATATCACGTTTACGAGATGTAGTATCGCGAAAATCAAACGAGATTGACGAATTATTGACTGTTGCCAAAGTCTTTGGATGGCCACATAAGATGCATCTACAGTAAGCAATATAGCTGATATCTCCTTCATACGCCTCGGATCTCCCTCGCGATCTCTCTTTGACATCGTTCATCATGCGTCGCGAGTCGCCCGGGACGTCGCCAGTGTCCAAAGTCCAGGTACCTTATAAGCCCCGGCCGATTCCGTGCGGTTGATGACTCGGAAACCCGTGAACGATGTCCTCGCGGGATCCCGTCATCTTTTGATACTTCCTACTACGAACATGTGGTAGATTGCGGGATCAAGCGATTGTTACAATAAGCGCCGTTCCCAGGCTCACCATGTTTGCAGATGTCCGTATGCAGGAGAGCATATTATCAAGTTGGCCTATATTTAACCCTATAAGCTAGTTGCGAGTAAGTAAAGGCGGAGCGAACAACCTAACAAATTTAGAACACAGCGCTCAAACCAAGGGATGTAGCGTATCCCCCACTACCACTTGCCTTTACTTTGTTAACCATAACCAGTGGAGAAGGCCGCATGTGAGCTAGCATTCCATTCCACCGCGGACTTGTGTTATCATACATAATCTATATGTAACCTCCCATACAGTATAGCACTCGGAAATTATTAAATCACCATCATTGCCTTGATGAGGACTCTATCTACAAAGGCCGGCCATTCTGTTCTGGGGTGGGTAACGCAGTACGCTATACGTGCCACAAGTCTCATTCCCTTCGATTTTTAACCCGTGCATGCCGTCAATCGCCTTGATTCACGAGAAAATACCTACCTACCACACGGGCCCGGGTCCGATTCAACTATACATGCTATCACCCGGAGCCGCAAATCCAAACATGCCTGGTGTCCGAATGGCCAACGACGAGTGACAACTTCGAATCTTTAGGGGCGTCAATGATAACCTATTTCCCGCATATGATGGTACTACTGTCTTCTTTTCGGTCAGTTGACTGTAGGGAGCAACGTCACCACGACCCTGCGTGACTCCACCACTCGATGGTGACGGTCTGGTGACAGACTAAAACCAACTAGTTCTGTCTGCGCGGACTTTGGTGAGTCGACTCCAGACGCTCGTTGAGAACATTGGCCAAATGTGTATTCGAGCGGCGGCGGCGTGGAGGCGCGGGATACTCCGGCTGTATATAGAAGATGAACCACAAACTTTGTGTTCTCCCTGCCAAAGCGAATGGACACGTAATTGCTTGCCCTCTTTATCTCTCTCGCCTTGGACGTTAGCCCACACCTGGCGGCACTTCCTTGAGATCGACTTCTGAACACTACATCACATCACCTTTGATTCGGTCCGAGTCTGCATTGGATGAACATGGTGCATCATGATTATTGCATCCGTGACATGACAGCATGCACAGCACACATGCCGTTCCAACTGGCACGCGCCCGGCCCTAGCCACCGAACTGAAACAATGGATATATACTGTATCTGGAACGAAACTTCCGCCGGAGCAGCAGAACCTCTTCTCTTCTCCCTTTATTTGCAAGGTGGTGATGGTGATGGTGATGACGGGATCGTTGTGGACCGGACACATCGTATATTATTACACAACGCCACTAGCCCTAGCGGCATGCCCTGTGGCACGGAAAATTTTCCTCTCGGATCCAATAAATTCTGCGAAGCGACTCGGAAGAAGTACAGTACAGTGCATGCACTGTACAAGTACAGGTTCAGCCGTTCAGGTACTATTTCTGTACATTGCTTTATGATTGGCATTGGTAACTTATATCATGATCAATGATAATAATATAAAAGAAAAAACAGCCTACTTGCCAATCGGCACTGCACGCTTATGACTCGGATGTGAATGTGAAGAAGTATGTTCGCTGCGCCCTGCAACATTTAACTTATGCATGCGCGGTGGACGTTGGACCACCGATTGGGTCCGACGTCCCAAATTGAATCGAATACTGTAAAGACGCTCGACTCGGAACTATCCTACCCTACTGCCCATAGCAAGCATTTATAAAGTTCCAAGTCACCGCCTAAATGTCAGTGGCGACTGCGGATTGCGCGGAGGAAGACTTATCAAGTTGACAGCAACTGACAGTGACAACTCAATCCTGCTGAATAAGCGGCTGCACACCCGAAAAGAGGAAAAATCGATAAACCGAAAACAGAAGGATAAAAGGGAGAAGAAAGAAGGGTTGTCACTGCTGTTGTCGCTTCGCTTCGAAAAAAAAAAGCGATATACTACAGTACAGTCTGTATTTACTGTAGCCGTACGTACATACAATATATATCGTATCATAAGATGTGGGTTTGAAAGCAGAAAGCTTCTAATCTGATCATTCGCCGTGTTGCGTCATATAGTCACAGAATGGAATTTCCACACTCACCACGCAAGAGTTTTAGGGAAAAAATGATAAATCGGCCATTGTCTTCTCTTCTAATTACAGCACGCCGCTGGCATGGGGTTGCATGATACATGGTATGGCACAGAATTCTGCACTTATTGTAACCTATTGCAGAACGCTGCTGTGTGCACCGATAACCCAACCTGAGCTGCGCCACCGCCGCAGCCGTGGCCGTCCAACTAAATCGTTCTCTTCCAAACTAGACTCGGCCGAGGCGTCTGTGTGTTGTCTTACAGTAATTCGAATCGTCATCGTCATCGTCATATCAAAAAATAAATCTTCCGCCCATCCCCATATGGCAGGCGCTGCCAACCAACTGTCGCCTCTCAAGGGACTATTACCCAATTAGCAGATCACCGGACGCAGCAACAATGAAAAGAGAAACAGGTGACTGTTTAATATGTTAGCCCCTTATACTACCCCATTAATCCCGGCACTGGCCTCGCAACGGGCGGAGTCCCCACAGGAGCATTCCACGTACAGAATCATAAGAACCACTCGTCGCGGATGTGTCTATTCTCTGCCCGCTCTAGACTTCGCAACGGCCCTGTAGTAAGGATGGACCGTGGAGCCGGGGCGCCCAGAGCAGTTGGCTCGAGCTCGGACGCCCAGACTACGGGCAGTACATGCATACAGGAAGAGAGGTAAATGCATTTCACACGAGCATCGGCTGCTTTTAGATGACTACAAACAATGAATAAGAGGGAGTGACTGAGACAGTAAAATGAGATGCCAACACACTGCGAACCAGACGGATGAGGGAACAGAGCGCATCAGAGCCGGATAGTTACAACAAAAGGGAACGACAAGGGAACAAGACAAGAGGATCAAAAGAAACCAATAAAGAGTGAAATAAACGTCCCCAGAACTGCGAGTATGCCCACGCTAGCAGTCATGAGACTCAAAGTGGGAACAGCGCAAAAAGTCGAGAAAGGCATCAGGTCTCCAGATGGAGTTATCGTTCGACCGAAGCTGCGCTTCCACTGCTACTCCCACGCGTGCGGGCAGACCCAAGGGCATGCTCTGAGCCGGATCCGGAGCGTGGGGATGTACGTGAGGTATACGGCGGTTCGGGGTAGGCATTCATGATGCTTGCAAACTTCGCTGGGACGGGGGGAGGTGCCACAGGAGATTGATGTGAAGGTGGCGAGAGTGAACGTGTGGACGATGATTGTGCGTACGGGTTGGGAGGTGGTACCTCGTTTGGAGAGTGGCGATGTGCAGAGCGAGGCGAGTAAGCGGGATCCTGTAGCGGATATCCATGGCCGCGGGGAGATATCGGAGGCAGGTCGTCCAGCGTGCCTCCGTTGCTGTTGCGAGAGTCGCGTCGCGTGTGAGAGTAAGCACGTTCCGGCGGGGGAGCGCCTCGCACATCAGAGATCGGCAGCTCGCCATCAGGGATGATGTCCATGGAATTTGAATCACGGGAGCCACGCCGTTCGTGACCGTTACTGCTATTTGGACTATCGTATTCGTCAGGCAAAGCTGGGACAACTGTGGCGTGGCGACCACCAAGGGGCCTTCCGGAACTACATGGTCAATCAACCTGCGACACAGCATTTGATGAAACGTGCGCTTACCCGCCCTCGTTGAAATTCTGCCATACGTAGTCCTTCAGTCGATCCGCGCCCGGGAGCTCCTGAATGAGGTGCTTGATCGTGTTCTGCCCCAGACCGAAAAAGTCTGGGCCAGAGACAGAGTTACTATGCTGCCTGTTTCGAACGTGATTCGCCGCGCGAACGACGACAGACCAGGCACCAGTGGCTGTGCCAGCTATGATGGGCTTATCTGCCATGTCATTTGCAACGATTTGGAATTTGGGTCCATCACCACCATCATGGATGGTACAATTATAAACAGTCTCCGCATTGGGATCGCGCGCCGAGAGATAGCGCCTAGGAAATTGTCATCAGTCAAATAGTATGAGAGAATGTTCATGTCAGGGCCATACCTATTAACGGAATATCCCACAGGAAAGATGTAGCGCTCTGTATGAAAGTGTTCCCGCATACACACCTCACCCAGACAATTGACAGTCATGATCCCGACATTCAGGGGAAGTATGGGCTTGCCATTCTTGTCTCGGGGTACCATGGGAATTGAGTAGCTTTTTGACGTGACCGTATGAGCTTTCAACCGCTTTGGTTTTGTATGACGGACGGTTGTCGACGGAATAGAGGCGGACGAAACGGCAAGAGAAGTAGGAGAGGTTGGTCCCAATTGGCCGGGGGTATCCATCGTGCTGTTGCCGTTAGGGTTATGCAGAGCAGTCAATGAGTCGCCATCGGTCACAGTGTGATTCTCAGCCTCAGACCCTAATGGAGACATTGGAGATCCAGGGGAGAGTTGATGTGTAGGTGGGACACCGGCATTGTTAATAAATTGGGGTATCCGGTGCATACCCTGACCGACGGAGGATGGAGGTGGTGGTTCAGGTGGTGCAGCCGCAGGAGGTTTGATCCTTATGCGCTTTCCTGAGGAAGCCACAAGTGTCTGAGAGGAGGGGACGGTTGCTGGGGAACCAGTAGGATTTGGCGGAGGTGGAAAGGGAGGTGCCGCACCAGTATCCTTGGCCTTGGATGGATTGGGGGCAGTGCCGGCCTTGCCTCTTCTCGGTGCCTTGCGGGCATCGCGAGCCTCTTCTTCTTCTCGTTCCTTCATCTCTTCCAGTTGACGCTTTCGTGCCTGGGGCCCAATATGACGAGAAGTATATAAGGGATCCACCGAGGGATCTTCACTCCGGACTTCGTCCAAAGCTTCGTGTAGATTAGCTTGGAATGCGGTCTGGGCATGAGCAGATTGGAGGGTGCGAGGAAATGCGGTGGGCGTTTGAGAATGTGGGTGAACGACTGGACTGTGAGGGGATGGGCTGGAAGGCTGGCGTGCCACGGTCGCTTCTAGTTCGAGAATTCGGTCAAGGAGCATACTAAAAAGAGAAATGAGGCAAATGATAGCAAATGGAAAGGAACAAGCGTCACATACCCCTTTTCAGAATTCCAACGAGTATTTCGCTCGCCAGAGCGTCTGAGCTCATCCTCGAGGTCTTTATATTTCTATTGGTGATAGGGACTACGATGAGGAAGGAAGGGGGAAGGACGGGGAGTATTCGGGAAAACCGGACCTCTTCGAGTTCCCAATACTTTCTTTTGAGCTTGTAATATTTTTCGCTGAACTCTCTCGGGTCCTTCGAATTCTGGACCGAGGACGGGGTGAACGGCTGATGGGGGGGACGGGGGCGGGCCCATGATGACGTCTCTGTCTACGGGAGGGGGAGGAGGAGGGAGCATTGTGGCGGACCTGGGGGACATGGAGGGAGGAGGAAGAAGAAGAGAGAGGGGAAAGAAAGGCCGCGACTTGCCATTGAGGATTGTGTCATGACATGTAAACTGATCAGTCACTCAGGTCAGGTCAGGTCAGGGCCACCTGATTCGCTTTCTCCGTCTCTTTGGCTCATATCTGCTGTGCCAACCGGACGTCCACCATCGATCATGCCCGTGAGAGGGGCTGCCATATCCTCTTTAGTCGTCCGTCGCGGCGTTGAGTCGGATCCTTCCCTTTTTTGGAATCCCCCCAATTACAATCTCCCGATCGCTTATCCTCACTCGTCCTACAATTTACCTCTTAACAGGTACTGTAACCATCTACACCTTTTTTCGTTTCACCCCACAGCCGAGCCCATCATCGCCCTCCACGTGCCCATCTTACGTTGGTTGCCACCGATCGATACGAGCCTCGAGGCAATTCGAAACGAAAAAGATAAATAGGCGGGATAAGTCCTTGACGTGATCCATTCTTTCGTTTCTCCGGGGGCTCGGCTTCCCCCGATTAGGTTACAGTCTTGCCTATTCCAGTATCTCGCACGTGCAATATCAACATTTTCTTCGAGAGATCTCGAGCCCGCTATCAATCTATTAGAATATATTGGCCGGTTTCCCATTTGCGTGGGGATGGCGTTTCGCCACAAGCGCTCGCCGACACCCGCGCACACTCTCCAACAACTGGCTCGCCACTTCCATTTCCGTCCCACTTCCTCGGAACATATTTACCCCCTTTTCAATTACCATCTCGCCATCTCACCAGCCTTATCACACATGCGCCACATCGTCCTCTCAAGCTCCGTGGCGTTCGTTTCCATCCGACTTGACAGACCTTTCCCTTTTCGATACATTTTTGCACTTTTATGGTCCAAAACTCACTTGTCTGTGCTGCCTTGCAACTCTACCACGCCTTGGCCTGTCTACACCTACAGTCTGTGCATGGCCTCTTGGCATTTACAGACTAAACTGCCAAGTGTCTAAAACATTCGCTGTGTCCTGCAGGTCCCATCAATGAATGTATCCACGGCGCCCGAGTCGGGCGTTCCTTGACAAAAAGTCACCCATTCGTGGTACAGTCTGCACAGGAGGCCAACCGTCAACTGGTAACTTACTCTCGGCGGTAGTTGGGTGCCCTCACATGTTTAGCGCCCAACTGACACTTTTTTTTGCCACCATCTAATTCAAGCGGGCGGCCGGAGCAAAGAGACGATTGGTTCATATAGTTTACGGTAAGCGCCTGTCAACCTTGCTTCGGTGAACCTGTCTTCACTGCCATTCGCTCTAACACCGCACCCTTACAGGTTACATCTCTCGACGCCTCTCAGAGAAGACAAACGATAACAGAATGTTCTCACCCGTAGATATCCACTTGGACCTGAGCAGACTTACCGGACCATCTGACCCGACAAGGTGGTGAGCAACGACCACGTTCATTACACCGTATCAATCATTCGGCTGCGGAAATGGAAACATGGAATGAACATCATTTGGTGGCGGCGACCCTGTCATGGGACGCAGTCTCGCGCT
Organism: Russula griseocarnosa; assembly: GCA_022884055.1. Lineage (NCBI taxonomy): Eukaryota > Fungi > Basidiomycota > Agaricomycetes > Russulales > Russulaceae > Russula > Russula griseocarnosa. The sequence continues at coordinate 366,879 of JAGKRU010000029.1, forward strand.
CTGAAGATACAGCTAGGGTGCGCTTCTGGGCGCGGGTGGCGTTCACCTTCCTATTCTGTTTTCTCCTGGATTTCCATTTCGAGTTGATTGCAGCGCGCGCTCCACTAAAAACGTAAGCGCTCGCAGGGTACAGGCCTTCTTTTTCACGATGGCGAAAATCTGGGTGAGAGTCTAGAATGAAAAAGGAGTAAAGCTCACGAGTCCAAACCCCATAGCTCAAATGAGAAAGGCGTGGCGCGGCGTGGCGCCACCAAAAGGAGAAAACGGACCTTTGGAAAGAACACCAAGTTGGCACAGGTCCGACGATTTGCGCTCATGGGACTTAGATAGATGCCCGTGTTCAGCGGGAATTCGGCAGTACCTTTGCACATATACAATCAGAGGACCCCCAAACCGTCTAGTGGAAGAACGTTGGTCATGACCGCGTACCATGGCGTCCGACTATCCCATACCGTTCTTACGTTGCAGTTAGACACGTAGACACGTAGCTGCCGATTGAGGTACCCCAAATCAAACCCGCATTTACACCGACCGTTTGAATTGACCAAAACTACAGGGCTGCGGACTGCACCCGAACCCCACACGATCAATCGGCCGAGGCACGTGCGTTCCGTACATGTGGCTGGTCTCTGTGGTACTGTACTCCCAGCTATCATTTGTTTTTAGGAGGCGTACGGGGGCGTAGTCACATCATATCCCTGTACTTCTGCGGCGCAAGTTCCAGAATTCTGGTGCAAGGGGTCCCATTAATGAAAATGGATGGCGCTAGAGTACCTTATCATGCGTCCGTCCAGATTATGACGTGTGATTTCGTTCTTATCACTGTCAACAACCCTGTGATTTGTTTTTGAGGGCACGCAAGCGTTTACCATCACTACAGTACATAGAGAATCACTCGCCTAAACGGGTAGAAGTTAAGGTGGTGGGGGTGCAACCGCACAAACACCCCTTAGTCCCGAAGAACAAGGGACCTGTTCATGTAATGAAAAGTGTGATTCCCAGGAAAATTATGAACCCCATGTGCACAAAGGAGAGAGAAGCCGACCGAAACTGAAATGAAAAAGAACAAGGTCGCGCGGTCCAGCCCTGAGTTAAAGCCATGTGCAAGGCCATGTGCAAGCGATGACATGAGCCACGTAATACGAGTGGAGTCTATGAGGCTGCGGCGACACGGACGCGGCGACACACGCACTGACTGAATTGGACTGGACCCTTTGAGGGTATTTTTTAGGTTTGGTTTTGATCAGGGGCGCAAAGCACAGTACAGTATTAGGCCCGTGGCACAAGGCTGAGGGGGTTGAAAAAAAAAAATAGGGTATGAAAAGAAGGAAAAACTTTTACAGGTGATTGGCGGATTTGGGTTTGGTTGTTAATTGTATTTGTAGGGAAGAAGTAGTACAAGTGGTGGACCCAGTGACTGAGCCACGACCGGATCACCGGTCGCGGTCGCCTCCCCAGAAGTCCCTCCCAGTCCCCAGCGAATCAGACGCCGACCCCAAATGAGGCAGAGGCCGCATGAGCACGATCGGCAAACGGTCAGCGCCTAATAAAACTGTTCTGTTTTCTGTTCTGTTTCTGTATCATACTCGATAGGGGCCCAACAAGGCTTCCTTCAGGGTCCTCCCCCCCCAACCGCCAACTCAACTGACAGCCATGAGGGTGCATATGAGGGTGTTGCTGCTCGTCACGTCACGTCACGACGACACCGTGGATACCTTTTAATTTTACTTCTTTGTCTTCTCCGAACAGGGGTATATAGTTAGTCCGTCGTTGTTGTTGTTGTTGTTGCGCAGATAAGGCAAAGGACGTGCGTGGGGGGGTTCTTAACCTCGTTTGCAACAACAATACAAAGTGTGAGTTTGGTTTTACGTACAAAGTGGCGTTTTGGCACACACACATACTGTAACTTACACGCTTGACGGTTGTTGTTCTGGCCTTTCTCTGAAGTTGACACACAAGACTTTATTGATGGTTTCCTTTTGTTGGCGTCGCCTCGTTGGTTGGCTTGACAAGACCTCCCTCCCTTGTTTTCTCTTGGCACTCTTGACTTTGACATGGGAGATCTCCGACATTTTTTGGTTGACCCATCCGGCTGCACCGTATTGATTGACGCCAGCTAATGAGCTCCGTCATGGACCGAAACATCAAAGCTAATGGATTTGGGGCAATTTGCTATGTGTTGGCACCACACACCTTGAAGGTGGTGGCGCCGAGTTGCCGTCCTTCGGTTCATTTTGATTGCCCTTAACTATACTGTAACTGTGGCGGTACTCGGTTTGTGTCCCACCGTAAAGTCCCTCCCGAGTCCGTGCTTGACCTTATCATCCCCTCCAGACACGATACCGTATCCGAAGGGTTCCTAGAAGCTTGTCGCCTGTTCCTGCGTCAATGTTTTCCCACTATTTACTATCGGTTAGTCACAGGCATTAGACGCCACGCGTTGCCGCGGGGGTGAGGCTCAGCTGAGCCAATGACATGAAAATTTTTTGTCCAAACTTCCCGCCTCCATCATGCCTGATATATGATATCTGATGCCCGTCTATGCCGCCGCCGGCAGGACCGACACATCCCCAACCCTCAGACTCACTTCCCCCAAGATCTGGCGAAACCTGAAGCAGGACAACTTGGATCGTCATGGGATTCTCGTCTCGGCCCCGAAAACCCACCGAATATAGCACGAACCTAGGTAAAACAGAAAAAGAGAATATCACGTTGGATTACGTGATACTGGTGGGTGTTGGTGGTGGTGGCGGTGGCGGTGGGTGGTGGTGGCGTAGTGGTGCGAATAGTGGAGAATGGAGGGGTGAGGGGTGAATGTAGGGTGGCGGTCAGGCCCGGTGGAAATTAGATGATGATGGAATGATAGCCCATGCCAACAGCAGTGTCGCATATACGGTACCGGGCGCTCAATACACCTGTCTCATGAAGGGGTGCGCGGCTAAGAAAGAGGTACGCATCATCGTGTTGCACGTCAGGGCGCTCGCTGATATACGCTGTACGACAACAACGTACGTGAAGCTAGGACATGACGATAAAGTGGGCGTTCCAAATGGGGCAGATGCGAACACGTGCACGATTCAAGGCACGCCTCTATGCGCTGGCGCTGATCATGAGTGGGCAAGCAGAGGAGCGAGTATGAGCACGCCCTGTAACTTGCCCCATCAAGAGACGGAACCCCGTCGGTGTTCTCGGTTACGTTCCTTTTTCGTACGGTATGATACCAGTGACGCTTCCTTTCGGGTGAAATGAGGATTTTTGCTCGGATTGCACCCAGTTGTAATAAGATATCCTGCGTAAGCCAAGATGCATTCCGGTTAACAGAGAATCAGGCGGAGAATGACCATGAAACAAACGAATTTCTGTAGGCAGTTCGGCACTGCCCCGAGGTGCACTTTGATCCTGCATACAATGAGCTACATCAACAGCCGCCACTTTGATCGAGAAGCGCAAACTCCATAAAGTACGGATCAACGGGAACTTGAAGTAGTTTCTGTGGTTGGTTTGCCCAAAGAAGGGTCTGCCAGCTAGGGTCTGGGTCGACGAGCGAGAACGTCAGGTCATACTACTGTGGTGTATCCATGAAATCGATCCTCAGCGTGTGTCCGGGCGCCTACTCCAGGTACTCCAGGCTTATCGTCGTCCCCTTTGTATCATCAGCTCATCGCCAACTATCCCTCTCTTCTCTGTGATCATGTCCGATGTCCCCTCCATATCTACCTCGCATTCTAACTTTGTACCAATTTTCAACGCCGCTTTGGAATCGTACAAACGTAAAACCAAGAATGACCTAGCCTCGCACCCGCTCCTTTCCAGCCTCCAATCCTGCGATTCCCCGGAGGCTGTCCTCTCCACCCTGCGAAACAAAATCCCGGCTTTCAATCAATCCCCGGATCGAGATGATGGTCTCACGAAATGGGTCACCCCGACAGTGAATGTATTGTATACGTTTTCCGACACCATTGGCCGGGGTGTTGGGCTAGTGAATATCAAGATATTTTGTCGTGAAGAATGTCTGTTCTAATGTTTTTTTTTCAGGCATTCCCACCTGTAAATGCTATTTTTGTGGGAATCGGGGTCCTTCTTTCGGTCGGTGTCATGCATCTGTCCTTTGTGCAACCTATTTTGACACCACCCCCAGGCGGCTAAAGATACGAGCGCTAGCCGAGACACGCTTATCGACATCTTAAACCGCATCGAACGTTTCTTCCACCGGCTTGAGATATACACCGGGATCACACCGACTACAGCCATGACGGACATTATAGTTGAAATCATGGTCGAGGTGCTGACGATCCTTGCGATTGCGACAAAGGAAGTGAAGAGTGGGCGATTCAGTGAGTTAATGTCCTGTTTATTCACCCTTCCTCATTGACAGGTTGTTCAGAAAAGTACTTTAAGAAGTTGACGGGAAAGAGAGACATCGAGGACAGCTTGGAAAGGTTGGACAAATTGACGCAAGAAGAGGCACGGATGGCATCTGCAGAGCAGCTGAAGATGACACACAGCGTTGATGGGAAGGTGATAGGCGTCGACAATAGAGTGAGGGGTGTTGAGGAGCAGGTACAGGGTGTCCGCGTCGATGTGCAAGACGTTGGCAACAAGGTTCAAGACGTCGCCGACAGAGTGCGAGGCATAGACAACAATGTCCGGGGCGTCGATGACAAATTAGACCAGGCAAACCGTTCGTTATCTTTTCAAACCCTGATCGTCATTCCGCGGGCTTAGACAGCTTCACAGAAAATCAGCTCAGAGATAGTCTCCTACGATGGCTTTCGCCCCCAAATCCATCCACAAATCATAATCTTGCATGCAAAACCCATCACGACGGTACAACTCAATGGTTTTTCCAAGGAAGTGTATTCAATCAGTGGAAGTCCACTGGCTCCTTCTTGTGGGTACACGGAAAACGTATGTTATTCTTGACCTTCACCATGCGACGATGACCCCTGATTATCTATCAATTCTATAGCCGGTTCAGGAAAGAGTGTTGTTTGGTTCGCCCTTCTTCGACTCTTTCCACCCTTGTGAGAATGATATTATTATTTCAGTTCTTCAATTATACAAGATATCATGGTCTTGCGCGAGGCTGGGATGGCCACCATGGCCTATTTCTATTTTGATTTCAGGGACGTTGATAAGCAAAAACTTTGCAACGTTCTTCCATCCCTTCTCGTCCAACTCTCTGCGCGGTCCGATGCCTGTTGTGACAAACTCTCCCAACTCTATTCTGCACATGATCGTGGGATACAGAAGCCTAGCGATCGCGCAATGGCAGAATGCCTGAAACAAATGCTTGCGCTCGAGGGGCAGGGGCCTACTTACATCATTCTGGATGTACTCGACGAGTGTCCGGTCACGTCTAGTATACCATCACCGCGAGAAGAAGTCCTCAAGCTGGTGGAGGATCTTGTTGGGCTTCACCTTCCCAACCTACACATCTGTGTTACAAGTCGCCCAGAGCCCGACATCCAAATTACCCTCGAACGCCTGATCGAACGCCCGGTGTCCCTTCATGACGAAGGTGGACAAAAGGACGATATTATCAACTATGTCACCTCCTCTGTTTACTCAGATCGAAGGATGGCGAGATGGCGAGAGGAGGACAAGGAGCTGGTTATTAAGACGCTATCGGAAAAGGCGGATGGCATGTAAGTGTGCTACCGTCTGCTCTTATACGAATCTCAAACATAGAATAGGTTCCGCTGGGTGTTCTGTCAATTGGAGCTCCTACGGCAGTGCTTCCCACCAAGTGTCCAGCGTATTCTTGAGGAGTTGCCTGACACCCTGGACGAGACATACGAACGGATACTGAGGGAGATAAGGAAGCCAAACCAAGGACATGCACACCGATTACTGCAATGTCTTGTTGTGGCTATTCGCCCACTTGAAGTCAAGGAACTCGCGGAAGTGCTCGCATTTGACTTCAATACAGGAGGGATGCCGAAACTAAATCCAGGCTGGCGCTGGGAGGATCAAGAAGAGGCAGTGATGTCGGTATGCTCTAGCTTGGTAACCATAGTCAAGGACGGTGATTCGCGGGTCGTTCAATTTTCGCATTTTTCCGTCAAGGAATTCTTGACGGCGGACCGTCTCGTTGACCTCATGCGAGATGTCTCGCGTTATCACATTCGGCTCGAGCTGGCGCATACGATTCTTGCACGAGCATGCCTTGGCGTCCTCCTACGACTGGACGATCGCGTTGACCGTACCAGCATCGAGAGCTTCCCGTTGGCTCCATACGCAGCTCAGTACTGGCCGTTGCATGCGCGAGTAGAGAATGTGTCGTCACACATCAAGGATGGGATGGAACGTTTATTTGATGCAAACAAACCGCACTTTGCAACGTGGCTTTGGATTTACAACGAAGATCAGTGGCCTCCTTCCATGTCCACCATGCGCCCTGAGGAACCTGAAACAGTTCCCCTATATCACGCAGTCAGGCTCGGACTCCGCGACTTGGTAGAACGTCTCATCGTCGAGCATCCAGAGCATGTAAATGCCAGGGGCGGGATACACGAGACTCCGATTCATGCGGCAGTGGACGCCGAACATGTGAACACTTTGTCGCTATTAATCGAGCATGGTGCAGATATGGAAGGCCAGAATAGGAGCATAGATGGCTGGACTCCGCTGGATAGTGCGGCGTGGCATGGAAAACTCGAAGTTGGGCAATGTCTAATCGATCATGGTGCAAATATCAATGCTCGAGACAGTGATCATAACACTCCACTAATAGAAGCGGTATTCGCAGGACATGTCAAGTTTGTTCGAATGCTACTCGAATGCGGGGCAGTAATTGACGCCCAGAATCTCCACGGCAAGACTGCACTTCACTATGCAGTAGAAGTGGGTCACTCCCAGACCGTGCAATTGTTACTAGAGCATGGCGCAGATGTCAATGTGTGCAATGAAGAGGGCAACACCCCTGCCAAGTTGGCGTCATTGTATAGGTCCCAAGATATTGTAGAACTAATGTCTGCGTATGGTGCCAAGTCTGTAAAGAAGTAATATCTGCTTGTCAACTCTACCGGTATATCTTACGCGTACTATTATGGTACATGATCATTCAATTTGTCCGCCCCTTCGATTGTGCATCGCGAAATCACCCTCCCGCCTAACTTACACGCGACGATTACAGATGTGGTTCCTCACGTGACCAGGAGATACAGTACTGTACTTCAGTTTCGAATAAGTACCAAACAAACCAAATTCAAGTCCTAAAGGTCTGATCGGATGCCTGTCTACTTCACCTGGCCAGGACTTAAGTTTTGCTCGTTTCTCGAGGTCCAGCTACAACCCTACCCCACTTCCGAGTCCTCCAAGATTCGTCAAGCAGCGCGATGTCCGCTGTCACGGGATTCCCTTTCGCGGATCCGAGGACCCATAGCATACAGCACAAAACTGGGCAAAAAATAAAGTCAAAATCCTGTTTGGTTGATCACATGATACAAGTGGAGATGTCGGTGGCGGTGATGGTATGCAAGAGATGGGGATTGGATGTGTAAACAAATGGAATAGAATGCTGATGCTGATGCTGTGGCGCAAAATAGAGAAGATAATACTACGCACGGAAGTGGGGCCATTACCATCGTTAGCCCTGCCAACAGCAGCGTCGCGCCGATGGTGCCGAGCGCACGGTACATCTGTCCCGCGAACAAGGGGAATGCGGCTGCGAATGAGGTACGCATAGTCGTGTTACACGCCAGGGCGCTCGCTGCCATAGACCTGTATGCGACGACGATGTACGTGAACGAGGAGGTAAAGATAAAGTAAGTTCCCGTTCCGAATGGGACCGAAGCGAGGACAGGCACAATCCAGGGCACGCCGCTATGCGTTGAGAGGGCAAGCCAGAGGAGCGCGAGCGGCACAAGCACGCCGCCTACTTGTCCCATCAGGAGACGGAACTCCGCTGGCGGTTCTCGGCCGTGTTCCTCTTTATACTTGCGATGTTTCCTTTAGTAGACGAATCAAGGTCAGTTCTTTTTCTGGGCAAAGGAAGGTCCTGCTCGGAGGATATGGGATCGCACCGGTTCCAGTAAGGCATCGTACATAAGCCAAGAAGCATTCCAGTTCCGATTCCGAGGAATGTTAAGCCTGTACTTTGGAGATTAAAACCATGTTTCTCTTTGAAGATGATGGGAAAGGCCTGGAAAGTCAAGTAGAGGATGCCGAGAATTAACGAATCCCTGTCGGTGAGTTAGCGGTGGTACACTGAGGGCGCCCCATTTGTCTGGTATACCATAGATTTAACAGAAACGCCATGTGATCGTGGAGCGCAAAGTCTATAAATATGGCACAGGTGAGCTGCAATGTAGCGTCGACGGTTGATATGCCCACAAAAAGGTTTGTAGCAGTTGACAAGCAATTTTCGTGCCAGCGTGGTATGTTGAGTCTTTTCTATGGGCGCATACCAATTGGGATCACCAGTGGCCTTGCGAAGGCTGGGGTTTGAACTAGTGAATCAAGTAGGAGTTCATCCAAGAGAGGAGGACTCACCGCTGCGCCTTTAACTTGAGAATCACAGGGATGCATGTTTCTGGCAGCACCTTTACCAGCTAAATTCAGCACAAGTAGCGACTATCTGATTATGGGGTTGAGCTCACGATAATCAGTGCTGCTGCTTGGACAGATGACCAAATGATGAGAACATAAAACGTCCATCTCCAATGCAGATGCTGATTGATGAAACTGTTGGCCCCTCTCTTCAGAGTCCTCGCGCAAGAGGAGTTCTTCAGGCATCTACTGTATGTGTACTCACCCACTGAGTATTGGTCCAAGCTCGGGACCTAGAAATGGGCATATGGTATAGACGGCCATCGGCCTACCCAAGGTCACAATGAGATATGGAACACAGTGATATCCACGACCTACGTAGCGACTTCCGAGTTGGAGAACATGTCACTGACACTTCCCCCAGCCACGCTGAGAAACGCCGCTCCGCTATACCCGCAGATAAACCGAAAGGCCAGATACACAGCTGTCGAGAGACGTCACGGTTATCAAGCAGAACCGAAGGATGCAATTCATGGAGCCAGAACAAAGCACAACACATACATATGTCAGGTGCGAACGCAACGGGGAACATGCACAGGAAGAACAGGGTAAATGAGACGCGATAGATGATATTGCGCCCATAGATTTCTGACATTGGGCCCGCGACAAGCGGGCCAAGGCCCAGACCCAGCACGAAGAGACTCACGCCGAGAACGGCAACTTCCTTGCTCACATGGAACTGTCTTGCTACAGGCACCTCCGCGAACGCCGCCTGTCGTAAGCGACAGTAGGACACCTTATTGAAGGAAAAGTCACGAAGCAGAACACACTCACCATGGACGAGGCGCAGGTAACGCATATAGACGCAGTAGAGATGCAGATCACGGCGAGCCATCGGCGCACAAGGGTCAGTTCCTGCGGGTTCTCCGCCGGCTCAAGGAAAACCTCATAAGAGGGACTCCCGTCCGAGTCTGGGCCCAATGGCGGTGTCGGTCGGTCGTGATGTTTGTGTTTTGAGTGGTGGTGCCAAAAGTCGAAAGTCGGGTGAGGATACCAGAAAAACATACTGTAGTCGAAAGCAGAGAGGGCGCAGACAAATCGCTACCAGTGAATTTTCCTGAATTTGGATAGGCCCCAAAAGGGGCGTCGCATGCGCCGTGGGGCCTCTTGCCGAACCAACAGTTTGGGGCCTTAGGTTAGGATGTCGTTACAAGTGATTACAGGATCTGTAATAAATTATTAATTCAGCTAACTCTGTGACATCAGCTGAGCAACGGACGAACCTACCGTCGGGTCGGGGGCCCGACTCGGACTCGACTGACTCGGAGAGGGGTTGTATGGAGCGGCGGGCGCCGCCCCCCGTAACAAACCTGGTGCTACCTGGTGTCCTTGTCGGAAACAGCTAGTTGTATTGAAAACTACTCATATCATGCATACTGTACATACATATCCGTCCTCGTCACCTCTTAGTCCTAGCCTCCTAGGATATCTGTACCGGTGTTCATTCGATTATAAAGCTACTTGTAACGTGTTACATGATACAAGGAACAAAATGTCAGGTGGCATCGCGTCATGACTTTTCAAACATCACCAATCATGTATAAGTCGAATCTGTCTGAGGGGCTCCATGCCTAGAGACCCACATATTGTCTATCCTGGACATTGCCAATGAAAAGGGCGAGGAGGGCGCAGCTAGCGCGAGAGCGATGAGGTAAGCGGAGAGAAGGGAGGCAACGCATGGTCGGACAGAAGAAAGGGCTCGCGATAGGTGAACGGTGTGAACTCCGATAATCTATTCCAGTCTGTAGTAGTCGTCTTATAAGCCCAGAAGGGGGCTGAACATGTAAGCAACCAATACAATAGTCTGTAACATGTGAATATTCTCCTCGACTTGCTCGCGTAGCCCGTCTGGAAGATTTTCATTGCGGATTTTCATATCGTACCTCCCACACCAGTTAAAGTCAATGGACTTGACCCTTGCGATTTACGTCAAAAAGAACATTGGGCGGTCGCAAATCACCAACGACGAATCCATTAGTGTGCAGTAGGGTCAAAACTTTCTTGATCTGCTCAAAAGCATCCCCCGGTGGTGGGTGAACGTCGATGTACTCTATAACAACCATAAGCATGCCATTTGAGTGCAAGTGGAGGCCAGGCGGGGCTCTTTGAGTAAGTTCGGGGAAATCACCGGAGGGCCTGGTCTTCTGAAAATGGCCACAGTATTGGGGGTTCGGAGCCCACCCTTTGCACGCAAGATAATCATGTACCTCTATTCCGTAGCTCCCAACGAATTTGACAACCACAATATAAGGTTTGCAGCTCACGCCGTTCTCGTTAGTGACCTCCGCAAGGTATGTGACGCATGCCGGGTTGTCTTCCAAGGTCTCCCAATTCGGGCTGGTGCCTGAGATGCTCCTTCATGAGATATACGGACATTGAGGGCTCGACCTCAATTATGAAAGGTCTTCCAAATTGGAGGTTGGGTCGGTAGATAACAATCCAGATCTTCATGAAGTTCGTGGTGAATGGTGGTTGGTGGTTCATCAGAGTCGGTCTCGGCACATACCGGCGTTCAGCGCTTCGCGATAATAGTGTGGGTCACGGTGGTGTATTGCTTACTGTATGCCCTCCACATCGATATCGATATCGAAACAGACTCCATCGGTTGAAGCACCAGGAGATGATGGTGGGCTCAATTTCTATATTTCACACAATTACTGACACTGCTCAAGGCTGCGTCATAGTGTCCGTCATCTGTGCCAATACGTTTATCGTCGTGTTGGTGCGTGCTTCATTCAGCGACACTACTGAATCATACTGTATATATAGTGCCGCTTTGCCATGGAGCACCCACAGATCTTGGACCGAGGGACTGAAGACGTGTCGAAGACCAGCACCAAGCAATTAAGTTGAACCCTCAACATTACTACGGGCCTTCCAGATTGCCAAAGATGTACAGTATCCCAGTGGTCTACCGCTAGAACTTCCAGCATAATGGAGAATTCATGACGTGTTCCATACGCCACTCTCATCGCCCTATCACGAGACGACTCTGGACCAGCTCGAGCCGTTCGAATTTGCCATATATTTGTATGGCCTATTAATTGGTTTGTGCTGCTCGAGCGGTCCGATCCTCATCTCGATCGTCCTTTGAACATATTTTGCTTTGAGTAAAAATGAGTTTCATCATAACGTAGGCTTGCTCTTAGAGTGTTACAATCAATCAGTCGGTATATGAATTCGGGAGTACACGTGAACATCAGTAAACAACACATCCAAGCTAAGTCCAAGAACTGAGGCACCTACACTATCAACTACGGTATATTAATGCTAGACACGGGTAGTAGAACTGAAGTCAGGTACAAGTAATGCATGATGAACGCCAATTCTTAACCAGCGTCTAATCGTCCTAGTACGGTCATCTGGGTATTTTAGTATAGGATATCACAGATTTACGCTAGCCGCTAGCACCGTCGTCCCCATTTCAACAGAGCGACACGACACTCGCACTCTCTTGATTTCAATATGTTGGCGGACCAAACCGAAATCAGGTTGTGGGAGCCGAGACATGCGCTCGTTGGTGGACATCTCTCCACTGTTCAAACCCTCTGAACGGTACCTCGCCGCACAAGTTACGTGTGATGCTATGCGATTCGTCTAGAAGCTAAAAAAATCATTCGACGTGGTGAATGGTCATCCTCTTTTCGGGCCAAAACACGCGCACCTCTATGATTTGAAGGACCCCGATCACCGCCGACGTGTAGAACAAGTAGTCCAACGAACGCAGTTCATGTAGGTGGTCTATTCCTCCTGTCCGCGTAGTGGCCTGAACTACCATGTCGTGGTAAAGCAGTCGATCAAGCAAGCTCTGGGGAAGCACGATGTGCATCGGCTCTCCAGTACGGAGCGACTGCGCCACAAGGGAGAAGACGGAGAGAACATCCGAAATCTGGAAAAAAAAGCAACCTTTCAACAAGGCGTAGAGTGAGGAATAGATAGGTACGAACAAAATTCGGGTTGACCACTTTGGTGTGATGTAAGAAACCCGATCGCCATTCGTCGTCAAGATATGCGAGGGCACCTGCGAGCTTTCGGAATCATCAAAGGTACGCACTCAAACAGAGGCCCGACCTACCTGCGCCAAACTTGCTATCATCTCTTGTTGTACATCAATCAGTCTGCTGTATTCTCCGTACGGCAATGGCCGCGCACATTCCCTTCCCATCTCGCCGACTCTGCTGTCCCTTTCAAGTCTCTAAGTTGTAAAGCAACACCGACAATTCATTACGGAATGAATTGGCCCATGCTGACGGACCAGCCTTCAGTCCTTCGAGTGGGGGTATCTGTGATCCAGGCGGCCATAAGCGATGCATATATGGGATAGCGAGGTGAGGGTCTTCGCGCATCCGGTCGCACTGCTTTTCGGGCAGACTTAGCGGGGAAAAGCATCACAATAAAAGTCGCAGCGGTGCCTATTTCTGTTAGTGGAAATAAACAAAAACGTGGTTGATGACACACCGATTGTGACTAAAGTCCAACGTTTCCAAGCGACCTGCCAGCCAAATCCAACGTTGGAGATGACAGGGAGGTGGTTGTCAATCCAGGAGTATCCTATGATAAAGGCAAAAGTAGCCTGGAGGGAAATTAAGATCCAGAGATTTAACGAAGGGAAAACCACTTCATACCAACATGAGTAAAATACCCGGGAGGTATTGCGAGGGGCAAATAGCCGGATGAACATTAGAGGCACAAGGAAGACGCCGACGCCTCCGCCGTCCCGTATGCATTTCCACGCCATGGGCATTTCCTAAATGACAACATGTTGGAGGAAAGATGAGACGCGGTAATAACGCTCACCGATATACCAAACTAACACCCAAGGATAAGACCGACAAACGTCCATTAACCGGATAAAATAGCTGTTCCAATTTATAATCAAGGAAGATAGAGAAGAGTGGAAAAGCCACAGACTTATACAATTGGTCCCAGCATATATCGTTAGCGTAGTCTGGCCATGATCAGTGCCCTGCAACATCGTGCTCAGCAACGCGGTGATTACTATCTTCAACTATCATACCAAAGTCCTTTTGTACATAATAAAAGTCTGTCGTAGGCAAGTCAAAAAACTAAAACAGGAAGAGCGCCGAAGGTAACTTACGCGCGGTCCTCTTGACTACCGCTGGCACCCAAAGGGCAATAGAAAGGAACACATATCTGAAAATGAACTGAGCAGCCACCGTTGAGTCCCTGGTCGCTAGATTCGCAAACAGAAGTAAATATACCAGAGCCTCCGGTGTTTTTGTCCATTTGTAAATAATGTGTAAGCCATTCATAACCCTTTGTAGGACATTTGTTGGGGTCGGCTGTCGGGATCACGCCCTGCGGAGAGATGAATTAAATGGATGTCCGAGAATGGCCCGCACTGAAACTGACTGTTTTACGCTCATCTCCTTCAGGATCAATCTCTTTAACGTCTTGTGCTTCCCCATAAACACGCAAATCGCCTTCGGTACTCTTTTCTACGAAAAACGCATGCGCGAGCTGATGCAGGCCTTTCGGAGCCCACAGCCTATTCTTCCTGCGTTTGCTGCTGAATTTCTGCAGAGTCTCCGCGACTGTTAGAATCCCCTCCGAGACAACAATGATTGATGTGCTGAAGACATTGCACACATAAAGCCGCGCAGCGGAGCGCCCTCATTGCCCAGGTGTGGCTCAAACGGCTTCAGGAGACGCAGGCGTCCAGTAGCTTTGAATTCGCCAGCATCTCTCGGAGACGCTCGGCTGCGGTGTCTAACCTGTGCTCCTGCTCAACGAGTGCATCCGCGGTGCTGCCCCACTGCCAGCGAGTAGTGTTCACAAAGTTGACAGTGCTACTGACTGCGGTTAGTGCATCAGATGCGGCAGAACGAAGCCCGAAAGTTGCCTCGCGAAGCAGTGGCATGAGATCCACAAGGCGGAGAGAGTTCTCAAGTTCACCCGCCTCATTGAGTTGATACATTTGTTGTAGAAGGAACGTATCCGTCAACCCAGGACTCTGCGAGGTCTTCTCGACGGACCCAGAGTCTGCCGTCGCACGAATGAATGGGTTGCGACTGAGGTACCTCACGAGATTCATGAGGCCATCTGAATAAAGTGAAAATCTGAGACAAAGGGGAAATATATCACATACTCAAGCGAGATATGACCATAAGCAACGGTTCTTCAAGTTGCCTTGCATCGTCACCATTCCAGCGCCCCCAACTGAACTCTGCATTAAGGAACTTTCCCAACTGCGTCACTTAGGGATGGACCATGATTACGCTGTATTAACGACACATGATGACATGAACGTACGTCCTTGATGGGTCGTGAACATGGATAACCTCGTCGCACGCCACTGCAAAGCCTTCGGACTTCCTGAATCAATTGACCCTGGGGCAGACGTAAGTAATCCTCTTGCGCGTCAAGCAGAACTTTCATCTGGCCGAGGAGAAGAGAGATTGTTCCAGGAATGAATGATGGGCTGTTCGGGGAAAACGAAGATCGTGACCACGACTGCGATCGCGTGTACATCGAAACAGGATGAGCACACTGTTTAGAATGTTGTATTGCGCGAAGAAGGAAAAAGTGGGCCAACGGTCTGCGGAAGTATCAGAAATAGCCGATGGATGTTGGAGCGACGTACACAGAATATATCGATGGCAATGGACCCAAAGATCCCCATAAACACAAGCGATTTATAATAAGCTCGGATAGTAGCAAAAAGAAGTCGCCGATTCCGAAGAAGACAAAAGACGGCAGATGACCTGGGATAGGTGAGCATGGATACTTGACCCCCTGGTTGATAACTGACCGAATGTCGAGGAATCCCTTGAAATATCTCTAACTTGAACACTTCATCCGGTTTGCAGAACCAGCGGCACTTCGTACGAGATAATTAACGTTTGAGGCAAAATCATAGTACAAACATACGTCTCCTGTGCTTCTGGAGGGATGCTTGAGGAGGACCTTTTCACGATGCTGTAGCGGCCTTCATGCCTGCTGCGCCAATAGCCCATCCGAGCAATACGCCGAATATTAATGTTGATATGCTCTAATTCAAATGCGGTCAGAAAGTTGTCGAGGAGGACAATATCACTTACGAAAAGGAAGATCTGCACAGGAAGCGAAGGCGGTAGGAAGAGGGATACAAGAAAAGCAAAAAATGCACTGCAAGGGTCGAGAAAGTTAACAATTGTTCCAACTGATATGCGTGAAGGACGGTGACGAGCTCTGCCACGACTTGCGGGAAAGTGCTCAGGGACAGGTATGATACGCACGCATTCCCCATTGTGCTTAAGGTCTTATCAGGTAGCAAAAGAATAAAGGCAGCCCAGGACCCCAACCAGCACCGAAAAAGCATCTTCTGGCTCTGCCTCGAACGCATGTTTGTCGCCACCCATGGAGGGAGTCGATCAAGAAACTCTTTTTCGGTTGGGATGGCGCAACTTGATGGGAATCGGAATCGTGGGTGGTGGTTCAAAAGGGGAGATTTGATTTTGGCTCTGATGACATGGAAGAAAAAGAGAAAGACTCGGAGTTTGTGTGGCAATGGAATCGAATGGCATTATATAGCAAACATCATGGGCGAACTTCTTTTCTCCGAGTCAAAACGTTGCCTTGTTTGTCTACGTTTACGACGCAATCTGTCAGTTTTCTCTTTTCAATCATACGCATTTACGTTACATATAAATCCGAAAAAAAAGACACAGACCGCAGTTTTACGACCAAGCGACAACTCGAAACTTACGTGCACAATTCTGGGCACTTACGTAACTACTGTCGAGAGGAATTGCACCGTTCCGGCCGGCAACCGTCAAAAGTGATCGACTTAAGTAGCGACCGTCAACGCGATCGAATAGCAACAAGTTCCGTGGCCTAGATTAGTCAATCCGTGATTCCGTGCCTCAATAAATACTGTATAAGGCGCAGTACAGTATGTTGACCATCTGGACCTTTGTCGCCAAACCACAAATCTTACTGCTTCGACTCATGAGCATCCGAACGACGCAACACCATCTATTCGATTTCGTTTTCCATCGCCTTGAATGTGCAGTGGTTTAGCGTAGACCAACACCACTAGTGCTGAGTTTGATCCACCGCCAACGTGCCAGCGTGACATCAGATCAACAAATCGATACGCGCCACGAATGGGCCTGGTGATCCAATCGATACACTCAGGCCTCGGAGAAGCGATGATCTCACGGAGATCTGGATCAATCAAATATTTCCAAAGCTCATTCGTATCCGCACTTTCAAATTAGGTCGTCGTCTAAGGGTGCGCCAATAAACTTCCGCAGTAATATCACATCTTTTTTGAAGTCACGAAAGTCACAAGCTAGCAGTCAAAACAACAATCTCTATCTCGGGACTGGATTTCCATAGCGCTTTCCAGGTCGCTGTCAAGACTCGATCTGTGCAGTTTGTCGCCCAGCTCCTCATTCACGCTGATTATTGACTGCGCCGGAGAATGCCGTTCACAGCGTATGTCCACGGTCACCTCAACCGGGCTGAATGGGTCGGCGCAGAGGTTTGGGTTTCCACTTTGTCTTCATGATTTTTCCATCACGTATTTGAAGGTTGTCATATGGTCTACAAATTATCGACGACAGTGAGCGCAGAAGATGGAGGAATCGAAAAAAGAAGCACATGTGTGTGGACCGTAGGCAAAGTCCGCTAGATTGCGATAGATCCGTGTCGCAGCAATTGACATCGCAATCACTGAGGGGAGCTGGAACATCTGTGTCAAGAAAAGGTATACCGTGAGAGCCTCCCTCATGTCGTGACATAAAACAAAACGCACGAGTTGAACGAAGCTGATAGGAACCATAAGGTTCAGTCCATTTTATCCTTCACACATACTGGAACGAAAGCGACAATACCGTTCAGATTCAATGTGATGAATACCTGCGACATTTATGATGGTAAAAGAAACCGACAAGAAATGAGCCAGACACACCGTTGTGGGACCTCTGCGACCGTGGCAATTAGAGCCAAATGACACCCTTAGGAAGTCGCAACAAGTAACTTAAGTGAATTGAGACACTGCAAATGGGGCCGCCTCGATCCTACCTGTTTCCAAAGGAGGCGCCCAAGAGCAAATGACCCACCGCTGTCGTGAAGAAGGCGCAGCAGTCCAATGAGCACGACAAGAAGTAAAAAGATGTCAGTGATGAGGGTGACAATGATACTAGGTTTGGTTTTCTCAGTGTTGAGCACGATACAGTCTTGCAGAACAGGGTCCCATGCGGAGCGCGTCTGTTAGATGAATAAGCTTGGACAGCCCTAAGTTGTTAAAGACAATTTATTCACCCGCACGATACCTGATACAAATCACATTAGTATGGGATTCCGGAACCCTTGTAAGATGAAGGAGGGGAGCTAACTTGCCTAAGACGATGACTGAAACATTGGTCGCCCATACAATGATTGCTGTCCCCACAACAAGCTTATTTTGTTCCAAATGGCAATCCTGGAAGCCTCTGTGAGATTCGTTTTTCGGAAATATGACCCCAAGTCGGAAGGACTGAGGAAAACGTACATGCGAAAAATGATCAAGAGGGAAGCGGTGACAAGGCCCAAGTAGGCAAAGGCCTAGAAAATCTAGTCAGGACTCCTCTCCCGAGAAAGAGCATACTGAATCAGAGAAAACCTACGAGTTGAAATGTAACCAAGGCCTAGAGTCATGGCTAGTCAGTGTTTGTATGCAGTGAGACAGACGTAGGGCGTAACACCCACCTGACAATTGATTGGGATGGTGGTATCAAAAGCAACGAAGTTGAGAATTACGGCCATGAGGGTGCTCACACGCGTAAGGGAGTAGATCTGTCGAACGGAAATTTCATTAGGGTGGATCACGACAGGAGGCGAGAAGAGCGCCTGGCGTTACCAACCCATATCGTCCATCGGTAGGGGCGACGCTTTTGTATGACATCCAACTCGAAGTCAAGAGTTGTCAAATACTCCCATCTGGAGTGAATGTTAGAGCGGGGAATCTACATAGCGGATCACACCCACATGTAGAGCCATTTGTGGTATGCCAGAAGTACTTGAGCACCGCTGTTCATAGGGAGGTTCGTTAGGCTTTCCAGGATCCAGAGCCAGGAACGATAGGCAAGAGAGTGCGCACTAAAATCATGCTCAACCACAAGAGGGTCGCTGAAACGGGTCATGCGATCGGAAAACGAATGACGGGGTAGACAGTAGGGAAGTACTAGTACGTAGGTTTGGTTAGCAGAAGTCTAACATGCACATGAATAAACCTTTAAATACCATCACTGACAGCCACGGATTGTATCAGAAGCTAGTGTGCGAGGCCGTGTGAATTCCGGTGCTATTGGTGCTAACGGTCACCCGGTCACGAATCTCAACTCTCAAGGTCAACCGACAATGGGGTATGGTCTGTTCGAGATTGCGTTTTGCATTGTGATGGCTGATCATGAGTGAGACGTGTGTACGAATGGGAAAATATGGATGACCCTCAGGCTCATGACGGGGCCCGTGCCATGCCCATAGCCACGATCGCATCGAATGTCACAGCAATGTCGAAATGAGCCAACATATCCATGTGCTGTACTGGAAAGAGCATGATTGACGTGTGTGATTGTATTCTAATGCGATACATACGTGGAGCCGGGATTATGCCGGTGGGCGCTAGCCAGCTACGATGGCGTGTGAGCATGTCAGGCACAACGAGGAGCGTTTCACGGTCACGGAATCTTACTAAAATGTCACCGTGTCACCGTTTATCCGTGTCATACACCCCAACCCTTTGAGGCATCCTGAGGACACCTGATCGATGACTCACTGAGCTGCACTGAAATGTGAAACGAGACCGTTATCGTCGGTCACACTGAGTATATTCCGTGATAATAAATTTAGTTGAAAGCCAAGTAATTTCCTTTATGGGTGTCTTCCCGCCCTGAGTGTCGTGCTAGCATTTACTCAGGAGCCACTAAGCATGAGACGGAGCGGGATGATCGAATATATCTCGGCAGCGTTGCAAGTGTCCCTGTAATAACGGTCAAAGTACCCTGCGGCTGAACTGGCATCTGTCCTGAGGATGACCTCGGCTAAAGCGTCCTGCGGTTGAACGCGCATCCGTCCGGAGGACAGCGTAGAGTCTTTGCTCAATCACTAAGGGACCATCGCCGCCGGCTATAATGCTTAAGCCCCTAGGATCCAATCCTTCCTAGGCCACATTTCACTTCATTTTCTCATTTATATTCACACCATAGGATATAATATAACAAAACATTCTATTGTGAAAATATGAAGCATTACATTGTAGTAGTACCACTATACAAATATTCACTGTATACATAGCACTAAGTATCCGTCATGACATCAACGTGACAATCCAATGCGGTGCCGACACAGAGTCCGTCGCAGAAGCAGAGGCAGACGGTGGTGCAAGGGCCATCGCAGAGGCAGAGGCAGGTGGCGCAAGGCCATCGCAGAGGCAGAGAGGTGGCACCAAGGCCATCGCAGAGCAGGCAGAC
Organism: Russula griseocarnosa; assembly: GCA_022884055.1. NCBI lineage: Eukaryota > Fungi > Basidiomycota > Agaricomycetes > Russulales > Russulaceae > Russula > Russula griseocarnosa. The sequence continues at coordinate 386,891 of JAGKRU010000029.1, forward strand.
GGTGGCGCAAGGCCGTCGCAGAGGCAGAGGCAGGTGGCGCAAAGGCCATCGCAGAGGCAGAGGCAGGTGGCGCAAAGGCCGTCGCAGAGGCAGAGGCAGGTGGCGCAAAGGCCATCGCAGAGGCAGAGGCAGGTGGCGCAAAGGCCGTCGCAGAGGCAGAGGCAGGTGGCGCTAAGGCCTCGCAGAGGCAGAGAGGTGCGCAAAGCTCGCAGAGCAGAGCAGAGCAGAGGTGGCACAGAGCCGTTGCAGAGGCAGAGGCAGGTGGCAAAGGCCGTCGCAAAGGCAGAGGTGGCGCAGAGGGGGCTTGGGAGTGAGTTGGGACATGGGAGAAAATGAAAAAGAGCGAAGTCGAAAAAGTTTGAAGTTCAACATCTTATCACGTGGTCGCGTGAATTTTTACTTCGATTTGGCAAGGCTGCACGGGCCATTACTGGCCATGCTGCACCGATTGCCTTGCTTGCCAAATCGAAGTAAAAATTCACACGACCACGTGATAGGATGTTGAACTTCAAACTTTTTCGACTTCGCCGTTTTTCATTTCCTCCCATCTCCCAACTCACTCCCAAGCCCCCTCTGCGCCACCTCTGCCTTTGCGACGGCCTTTGCGCCACCTGCCTCTGCCTCTGCAACGGCCTCTGTGCCACCCTCTGCCTCTGCCTCTGCCTCTGCGAGGCCTTTGCGCCACCCTCTCTGCCTCTGCGACGGCCTTTGTGCCACCTCTCTGCCTCTGCGACGGCCTTTGCGCCACCCTCTCTGCCTCTGCGATGGCCTTTGCGCACCCTCTCTGCCTCTGCGACGGCCTTTGCGCCACCTGCCTCTGCCTCTGGAAAGGCCTTTGCTCTACCCTCTGCCTCTGTAATGGCCTTTGTGCCATCCTCTGCCTCGCCTCTGCAACGGACTCTGTGTCGCCACCGCATTGGATTGTCACGTTCGGTGTCATGGTGATACTTATGGACTATGTATACAGTAGAATATTTGTATAGTGGTACTACTACAATGTAATGCTTCAATACTTTCACAATATAATGTTTTGTTATATTATAGTTCTATGGTGTGAATATAAATGAAAAAATGAAGTGAAATGTGGCCTAGAAAGGATTGGATCCTAGGGACTTAAGCGTGATAGCGCGGCGATGGTCCCTTAGTGATTGAGCAAAGACTCTACGCTGTCCTCCGGACGGATGCGTGTTCAACCGCAGGACACTTTAGCCGAGGTCATCCTCAGGACAGATGCCAGTTCAGCCGCAGGGTACTTTGACCGTTATTACAGGGACACTTGGCAACGCTGCCGAGATATATTCGATCATCCCGCTCCGTCTCATGCTTAGTGGCTCCAGAGTAAATGCTAGCACGACACTCAGGGCGGGAAGACACCCATAAAGGAAATTACTTGGCTTTCAACTAAATTTATTATCACGAATATACTCAGTGTACCGACGATAACGGTCTCGTTTCACATTTCAGTGCAGCCTCAGCTGAGTCATCGATCAGGTGTCCTCAGGATGCCTCAAAGGTGGGGTGTAGCATGGATAATGCGTGTCCCGATCTGGTGCGTTGTCGGCGTCGGCGACATTTCGCTTTGAAATCTTGCCTTCAATATTTTGCTTTTTAATCATGTCCGTTATAATACACATGCAGTACGTAAAATGCTCGGAAAGCAATGCGACATGGGCGGTCGGCGATGGGATTCTACATCAGCTTAGCCTCTCGCTTGGCCTGTGCTACCTGTGTGAGACGATGCGCACGAAGCGAGTTCTGCGCGCCCTGCGCGCCCTTCTTTGTGCTTTGTGCGCTCTGCGTAGTAGGTGCTACGCCCGCTTGGAAAGCGCGATAGGCGTCATGTCCGATGCGAAACCAGGAATACGAATATTGTGATTGCGTTCTGCGTGATGGTATGTAAGTCATGACGCTCGAAAGAGAGGAGGGACAGGCACGCACCGAGATGAAGTTGCAAGTCCCTCACTTCTAACGTATCGCCTCCGCGATGCTTGCAAGGCGACACCCAAAATTGGTGACCGAGTCGATGAACTCGTCGGCAAATCCAATAAAAGCTATATGGGCGAGAGGGGTGAACGCGTGAGGGGTGAGAATAGAAGAGAGGAGCTGGCGTACGTCTTCGACCTCAGGTTCGATCTTGATGTTTGGATCCATGCTGAGGGCGAGGTCTGAGTCGACCGACGCATGCTCGCATCACCAGGTGTCGTTTTACGCCGCGTGGGCGACTCGTCCGTCACCCACGTCTCCTCACTTGGATTCTTCAACGCCGACGGAGTACCTTTTCAAATTTAAAACGCAACACATTCGTCAAAACAACAACGATTGTTGTTTTTACTTTCGATTAGCTAGTGATCCCGGCTGGCGGTGTAAACCACACTCGAAAAAGCGACGTACCGGCTATTCGACCCGCTGACATACCACCCGTAAGCGTTGGCCGTCCCGCAGCTGAAGATGGCCATGCGACTGGAGTTGTATTCGTTGCATCCAATGTCGACTGATAGGGTATGTGTCCTTTGAGGGTGCACTCTCACTTAACATAGCTGTCGAGCTTCCGTCGTCGTCTTCAGCGCTGAGAGGGCTGATGGAGGAGAGGGGTAGGTGCAGTCTAAAACGGCACAAAGAAAGCGCGACGGGGTTGACCATGCCATGTCATGTAGTGAGATTTATTGATATAAATGGGATATTGGCACCTTGGCACGCGATCCACGCACCTGCTTTATCGTCGCGGGTTTGTGCTTGTCTGCATAACCCGTAGCTAGTCATGCAAAAATAAGACGCCCAGTTGATAAATATACAATTGAGTATGGATGAAATCATGAGCCTACCTGCATGATCTTCTGCTGGTTAAGCTTCCCCTGCTTGGCTAGGTCGATCAGCTGATTCATGTTCTGATGCAGCACCGCGGCCAAACGGTCATCGGGCAAAGCTGCGCCAGATGGATCCTTGAACGCATTTCCGAGTGCGGTAATGATATTCGCCGTGTTCACGGAGGAACCGTTAGCAGCCATGGAGGGCGAGAGTCGAGGTGGCCGGACACAAAAATTACCAAACCGGTCCGGCGCAACCCGATCCGCGCGTGAGCGCCGAAGTGTTACCGTGACTACTCCCGAGTTGCTACATCCTACCTAAGACCATCTTTCTGCACATACCGGATGACTGTTTATTTAGTGGTCCTGAAAATCACTTCGCAAACAACAGGCAGGTCTTTATTTTGTCAGTATTTCAAGTTGGTAGGGCCAAAATGATCAGGCTTTGTGTTTGAGACCGTTCAATCGAGTACACTGACATGCACGGCGGTGTCAGTAAAGAGGAGGTGGAATCAAAATGTTATTCGTTTGTACAACTATCTTCAGTTTTTTTTGGCGGCCTAGTAATCACCACTGTCGTGCAGCGGTATCTTTTCATTGAAAACGGATTGTACAGGTACTAATGTGCAACGATAACTATTGATCAGAACTTTTTTTTTTTGCTACCAGGTGAATGACCACTTTTATGCTTTTCAATTCCAGCACAAGTTGGTTTCTTTTCCGTAAATGTACAATCGGCACTGCGACTCGGACTCGGGTTTGCTCACAGCTATCTCCTTTGGTCGTGCTCTGTACGGCTTTTGAGGAGTAAATTTCTTAGTCACTTTAGACCTAGACTGGCGAGGTAGTTGATTTAGACTCAGATGTATCGGCAGCTACCATGGTGAACGACAAATGAGGATTTGGTCGAGCAATCTGGACACAGGCCAGGCTGAGGTTGAACTTGTGGGGAGATCTTATGAATTTATTGAGTCCATCAGCAAGATGACACGCACCTAGATCACTAGAACTCTCTAGAATCTCTAGAGTGACAAGGAATAGGCACTCTAGTCACGCTAGTCAGGCCCTAGTCACACCATGCATCCTCTATATTATAAACGACGGGGACAATCAAACCACGTGGCTTATGTCAAGATCTTGCGTTCTGATTGGCCGATAATCGGAGACAAAGAACAGACGTTCACGTGTGATGGTAGATGAGTCACAGATGCTGTCCAGCGTACATTCCTCAACCTTCGTGAATCTTCCTCGAAAAATGTACTGTATGTTTTATATATGCTTTGAGTCACGATGCTGATCAATTCATTTTTCAGGTATCTTCTTTTGCCTTCGTGAATCTTCGCGATCTTTACCTCTGCTGAGTATATAAGGATCGCGATTTTTCTATTGCTGCTTCCAATCTTTTCTTGTGATCGGTCAGATTGTCCAGTCAGGTACGTTGGGAATGCCTTTACTTCCTGAGTGTTATCTGACAATATCTACTGTCCGTCTCCAGGTAAATGTCATCATTACTAGACAGCGACATACACCACCATCATGTCCGTGACTTATCCTGGAAAACACAACAGTCTATCACTCTCGATGAGGAACTGTCTAACAGACGGCTTCCTCTTACACATACTCATACACCTGCAACAAACGATGGCTGCAAGCAATTAACACCGTGGCAACATAGCCAAAGACAATGTCGCCAAAGAGAGAGAGCTGTGCGAAGCCTCCAAGATGCTCACGATTTAGAGCCTCCGGATGATCTGTTTCATGTCTTACAAGCTGATTCGTCACACGGTGATCGATTAACAAGGCGGCAACAGGGCCAGATGCGGCGTTGGCAGAGGGAGAGGGCCCAAAATGCCGTTTTGAGGAATGTGAGTCAGTCATCCACGGTTCATCTACAAGGATGCTAACTACTTTGTCAGACACTTCCCATTGCATGACAGCCTTACGAGGATCCCCCACAGCGCCATGACATCGGCCAGATGGTTGTACTCTGTCCATTCTGTGGTGCCTACCACTGGATGGCGGAGAAGGTCAAAAACTCACCAATGCACAGACCCAAATTTACAACCTGCTGTCAACACGGTTACGTTTATTTGCCGCTCCTGCCCACCCCCTCCGTTCCTTCGTGGAATTCTCGAGAGCGATGATGCCGAAGGAAAGGAGTTCCATTCCAACATCCGCCAGTATAACATGGCTCTCGCCTTCACATCTCTTGGTGTTACAGAGGACACTTCGGTCAACCGTCGTGGAGGGTGGGTCTTCCGCGTTCAGGGCGAACTGTACCACTTGATCGGGTCATTGCTGCCTAATGAAGGGAAACCTCCCTCATACGCCCAGCTATACATTTACGACTCGCGGATTGCGTTGGCACAACGGATGAATCGAAACGACAACCTTTCTCTGAATACGATGGGTTCCCCTCAAGTCATATGCTCACAACACCACCGCTATCTTCTATATTATAAACGATGTGGGTCGAGACAGTTTTCGTTCTGATTGGCTAGATAAAACCACGTGCTGATTGACTCGATGATGAATCATCGTGTTTTCGGGAATCTTCGTTCATCTTCGTGACTCTTCCTGAAACATTCCTCACTGGGTATATAAAGGTCGCGTTTTCTCTATTTTTCGAACCAACTACTCTTTGGATTGCCGGATTAGGTACGTCGCCGTCCTCTAAGCTTTTTGAATATTATCTGACAAAAAGATCGGCTATCAGTATTCCCGACATGACTTCATTATTAGAGAGTCGGCTGTACCAACGCCGCATTCGTTTCTTATCACGCAAAGCTCAGGAAACTTTTGTTCACGATGAGAATCCATTTAACAGACGAATTCCTGTTCCTCCTCCTTATTCATCCGTCACAAAAAAAAAAATGAAGAATTAACAGCGCGGCATCGTCTCAGACCTTTGACGGCCAAATGTGCCTTGCGCCTGGACGTACCCTAACTGGCGAATTCCGTTACTACAACTCCACCAATGAATCATTCCCCGACATGGACCAGTGATTTGCTTGGATTCACGTACGCTATACTTTGACTATATTTCCATGTATGTGCTCATATTTTACAGATCGCAAAATTCGTACCACTCGGTCACACAGTGCAGTCAAACGATGATGCCAATGCCGAGCCAGAAACAGAACTGGAATTAAAGGAATGGCAGACTGTCGAGGACTTGGTGAAGACCGATGGCACTGCATCTTCGGAGACTCTCGAAGATGCGGTAGATGCACCGCATGTCGTAGGGGATATCGTTCAAGTACGTCCGTACCTCTTGCCCGCACAGGCAATCAATTAAATTTGTGTACAGCTTATACCACCAAAAGCTGAAGACATGCGACAGCAGGCAACTTTGCTGGTGCCGCTCTGAACCCAAATAAAACTGATGGATTTTTTCAAGTCAACGCTGCGCAATATACATCTCATTACAAAAATAACCGGGCTCTATCTACTCTGCCCATTCAAGCACACTTCAATTCGAATATGTACAAGACCAAAAAACCTATTCCTTCAAACAACACATATGTCGCCGTCGAAGGTTTTCTAGAAGACGTCGAAACAGACAGTGCAGGACAAGCGACACGGTTATACGTATCCGTTGACAACATAAGCTTCCTGGGTAGAGCAACTTTTTCACCATCAACTGCAGGTGGGCCAGGTAAGCATATCGGAAACTTTTCTGTGCAGAGGCAGATATCCGTACTAATCAGCTGTGACAGTGCCTTCAACACCATCTCGGTCTTCCCGCCTCAAATTTAACTTCGAAGCTTCGTCACCAGGGTTAGCGTCTGGTGCTTCCGGTGCCAGGTGCCACTACGCCTTCCAACAATATTACACCACACGCTGTGCCAGGAATGTCAACACGCGCCGGGAAGCGCAAGTAGTTGAATAAACCCCATGTATATTACCGTGTGTACCTTAACAAGCAATAATTCTGACCGTGCGTAGCACGGGTAAGCGCTAGTTCTACTTATAAGTTAGTTACGACAGAGATACGAACTATATCTAGAACTACGCCAGTAGCAGGGAACACGTATCTAGTCACTCTAGGTCTTCTAGACGGCATAGTTTTGCATAGGATCATGAATGCCATTAATTTTTTTACAAAGGCTATTCTATGATCATCAGCAAGTGCGCGCTCCACTGGTAACCGCAGCACCGTGACAGCCAACTCTCTCCCTCACCCCTCAGGCTCCGAGTCAGGCTCCGGCCCTCCTGCACAAGCCGAATGGCCACCGAAGTATCCCCCTCTCCATATGCGCCGCCTCATGCCTTATCACGGGAAACTCGCTCATTAGCAGATGAAGAGTTGCGGGTCAATATGATACTTGAGTGGGATGCAGCGCACGTGACGCTTAGAACGTCGATATCGTTGCTGTTGCTGTTGCTGTTGTTGATGCTGGGTGACAAGCGAGCGGTAGATGGAGGATGGTTGAGTGAAAACACAGAGGATGGCGGCCAAGTGCGACAGCACCGAGGTATTTGCGGGATGGATCGGATTTGAGGATCAAGGACTCGGATGGTGTCCTTTCAAGTAAGTCGACCAGTACTGAGCAAAGCGTTGAATTCGAGGAGGGGAAACACAAGGAGTTTCGCGCTATGCGGCGGCGAGGAAGCGCTGGGGAGATGGTGATGGGCGCATTTTCCCCCTTTCTGGACATGGAGGCACTCACGAACGACGCTCTTACCTCGAATTGGTCCCCGTCATCGCAGACGTCGATTGAGGCCTCTAGATCACTCGCATAACGATCCTGGAACGAGCGTCGTTGGCTAATTTTAGTCGAGATGGGCAGTAAATCCACTGCGAGGCAGCTCAAGACAGGATATACAGGCTGGCTGAGGGGGTGTGTAACCGGCTCTCTGGGGTAAGGCTAGCTTGTACGCCTTACGGACAGGGGTAAGTTCCATTCAGGATCCGGACTTCAGGGTTTGTTCTCGTTTCGGTGTCCTGTGTCGTGTGATTCCCTCGATCGTCGGCTTGTGAACTAAATGCATAGGATTGATAGCAGTGCGGGCTGCTCTTCTGGATTTCTCGGAGTTTGAGTTATTGATACGGATTGTCCGGGTTTGTAATTGTATCCATCGGCTTGTTATCGTTCCGTCGGGCATTCTTGGGACAGTCGGGTAGTACAGTTGAATTAGTTACTTACCCATACTGGTATCTCCGTCTACGGGTTCGCGTCTCCATTAGTCCACTCAGGGATGTATTTATACGGCGTCAACTTGGACTGGGAAGCTCCAAGTTGAGTCTCCTGTCTATCAGAATACGAGGCTAGTGACCAACAACCTTCCTCTCCTCGCTCGAGCTCTCTACTTCACAAGGGGAACCTCTGGTATAACGTACAGAGGCTACGGACCCTTACTCAGACGCATCTAAGGGCTCAGCTCTTAGCTTTTCTACTTCAAGTACTACGTAAAGTTCACTCCATTGCGGTCGCTAGTAGCGGCGGTGACAGGGTGGGAGATCACAGCCTGCAAGGTCGCGTTGGTGTTCTAGTGCGAGGTTTTGGATGATGGGAACTCAGGAAGGCCGGAGTCTTAGGAAGGGGGTGAAGACCGCGAGACAGAATGTCCATTCAATTGTCATTGCCTAAGGTGCGGATGAAAAAAGAAATAAAGGAGGGGGCGCGTGGTTGACGGGCGCTCCGATGCGGACGGTCTTTCCGACACCTCACAGATTTTGGTCGGGTTCAAGATGGCATTACGTCCTCAGAACTTGAACATAAGACAAAGATCGAGATTTCAATGTGACTAAACATGAGTAGTAGAAGATGATGATTGTGAACTGTCGCCTCGCGAAAACAAACCTGAAGTATGTGATATTGACTCGGAAGATGATAGCAATGAACCGGCCACGCGTGGGTCGTCCACCGAGAATGTATCAACTGGTAACCGTATCGTAGTGCGTGTGGTACGCGCATGAGCACATGCGTTGAATCGACGCACTTTCGTGCTCCAACTGATGGCCCATGCAGTTGCAAATACGATACCAATAATGTTGATAAAGTTGGCGACAAAAATTATGTACGCCCCACTGAACCATCGCGGAAGGAGTACGGCAAGCACAATCAACGTGACGTTAATGGTAAGTCTGAAGATGCAAATGTCAGCTAAAGGCCTGCAACAGCGATGGGCCTGGGCACGCACGGGATCATGTAATTTCCGAGCGCGATGGTGAAGATAGTAGGGGCGATGTCCTCTAGAACAAGATCTCGGTCAGTATGTGACTTGTTGATATAAAATGCTTACTACCATGTGCTTTGCGTTTGTGATAGCCATGTTGATAGAGCTTGTACAGAAATATTGTCGACATAAACCTACAGAAATTCTACTATTGAGTACATATGTGCAGTTAGATGAGAAACGTACGAATTATCGGCCACCTGCAGCCCCAAGAGTGCAACGATCCAAGGCCCACGACCCCACACCAGTCCTGGAAGAGTCGCATAGCTGGGACCGTTGAAGCGGGTGGTGGGGTAGGTAATGAGAAACGCGATGAGGCAGCCTAGACGCGTGGCCTTCCAGAGAAACGTTGGGGTAAGAATCGCGAATAGGGTTGAGTGTGGAGTCGATTGAATCGGATAGAACGAAAGAACGCGGACGAATGAAATTCCATCGATAAAGATGGGTGGGCCAAGGAGTATGGCAATGGCAGCGAGGGCAAACGCATGTGAGACGGGTTTATCGGGGTGGAGAATGGCGTAAGAGTTCAGACAGACGAAGTAGACGGCTTGACATGCGCCAAGGAGACATGCAAGTATGTTTAAGATAAACACAGGGCGTCTTCTTGACTCTGTGGGGTGAAGAAAAAGAAGATCGTGACTATGAGTATAAGGATTGCACCAAGAGGAGTGACCATCAGAATAACAGCCAAGAAATGATGAAGGGAAATGACACCATTGGCGTCGACTTGAAGGAGGACATGCCAGTGATGATGATCGCTATGGATAGACGAGCGATGAGTTGTACAGGAAAAAGAGGGAGAAAGGACGTACAGAGCGGGCATAGCGGGAAAGCCCAGATTAAGGCTCGAACTCAAAAATTCGTGGGAGCCGCCTATGGGGCCATTTTACCACGAGGACACTGGAGAATGAGCGGTAGAAGAGGCTAGGGTGAAATAACTTGACAGAAGTGGAAGCACCGCGGCGACTTCATTCTGGAATTGGAAGCTCTGTGGAATAAAAGAGGGATGAACCGATGTCCACGCACGAAGCTAAGCAGCATGGGAAGAAAAAAATGGAAGCAGTGGTGCGGATCAACAACCTCGACATGTAACTCAGGTATCACACGCTGACAGTGACTCCGAGCCGAAGAGGGGGCACTACTGTACTAGGGAACCCTTAGTCTGAGTTGGCGCGAGAGCAAGGACCAGATTGGAGAAGGTTTTCATTCATGGGAGTACTACATCGGTAGAAGCAACAGGGAAACTATTTACTATAGTAGCTATGCGCATACTAGGTGACCCGCAGGCACCATCAAGTCCGTAACCGCTACCCACGGGTTATTACCAGTTGAAGTCCTTTAGTGCGTCATCGTCGAGGTCGCCAGCGTTCATGTGTATCGGGGTTACCACCCCTCGCGCCTACGCTTTGAGGGTCCTGGATTTATAGATTTTGATACCATGGAAGGACCTGTGTCTTCAGTTTCTGATTGAGTTGGAGAGATTTCGATGTAACGTTTGGTAGAAGGAAGCCTGTCAGCAGAGTGAAGTGATTATGGTTAGCAAAGCGACTCGTTAACAAACCTATGAATAACGTACAAAGGGGAACATCGATCACGGCCACGGTTGCACCAATCCTCATAGCCTTCCTCGAAGGGTGTAGAGGGCCGTATATCACAAGCACAGGCGTCCACTGACACTGGCGGAACACAGTCTGAATTCGGCCCACATAAAATTACGATCGACTCGGCAATGATTGTGAGGGTCATCAGATGTTTTGTATCCGCATCAACGTGATAACCGTCAAAATAACCTTCGATGAAGACGTGAGACTTCTCAGTGGGGCGTTGTTGGGGTCCCCACTGAATCTTTTGGATCGACAGCGGTGCGGCATGTGATTTGTGTACGATTCGTATTTGAAGTTGCATCGTAGTTCCAATCGAGGAAATTCGTAAGTTCTTGATGTACTGAGACGTGGAAAACTTTGGATTTGCTGCAGCGCGAGAATACTATTCCCACAAGCGAAACCTTCAGTTTCCAAGCCATTTCGTGCGGCAGCGCAGTCGGCACGGGAAACCACTTGAAAGGCATTATTATTATTTAATGCAAGATAGATACAATGTGACGCACCGAAGTAATGTCACCGAATAACAGAGGCTGTTTCCCTTGTGGCATGAAACGGAAGAAATCTGGGATTATTCGCGCAAACTGTAGGTCAGTTAGAAGGGAAACTGAAGCGCATGAGAATCAAAACTCACTTTAACAGTTGCCGACACCTTGTAGGAAACGAATGCCTCGAAAGATTTACGCTTAACGTTATCCAGCCGTAGTATAGCCTTCATCGGGTCTGTGTAGGAGTTCACAGGGACGTCCGCGTCGAATTCTAGCGTAAACCCAGCTGCATCGATATGACGGCGATATGTGAGAACCAGGGGTCCTGTAAAACTTGCAACCATGACAGGCTCGGAGTGCGAGTGGAAACGAATGCGATAATGCAAGGCCAGCCAAGGGAGTGAGTGATCTATAAGGGAGGGAAGTGCACCCGAGTCGGTGAATGGACAGGAGCATTAAAGTGACGCAATACACGCTGGCAATCGGACATGTGGGGCGGCGGCCGAGATCAGAGGATGTAATAAGGAAGGGATGTGTGCTTCAGTGAATTGACGGAGAATCTGGAGCGCGTTAAGCGAGGCAACATGTGAGGCGGCGGCCGAGATATGGGAGATGTACGGGTGGAGAAAGGGAGGCATATGCGATGTAAATCTATATTCAGGCACGGGTTATTGTCCTCATGCCGCATTAATATTCTCATATCAGATCGATTCGATTTGCTCGGTTGCTGAGAAATAACCTTACTGAGGTTCGCATCCATGGGAAAGTCTGTCTCACCGCCTGTACCGCATTGCCAATCAGCCCATCGACCCGGACGACATAGGCCATCCGGTCAACTCCTACATCTTCTATATTATAAACGACGTGGTTTGAGTGAATCTTGCTTCTGATTGGCTGAGGATTTGGGACAATCTTGCGTGTGCAGATAGATGACTCACAGTGCTGACTGATCATGATCGGAATCTTCGTACGCTGACTGATCCAGCGCTGACTGATCCAGAATATATCAACACGCGCCGGGAAGCATCGACTGCATGTCTTAAAAATTCAAGCGCTTGTAAGAGGAGCTATGTAGCGACGCGGGACGTAAAAGAAAAGGGTGTCTACGGGGCGCTCTTGCCTCTCGCTTCTACGCCTCCGAACGCCTCGGATTGTCACGTCGCTAGGCTAGCTGGGCCGGGTGCATCCAGCCAGCGGGATCATATTACATTTCTATTTCTACCTTTCTCGACGGTCTGACTCAGCCTTGGTTTCTATTTGCTCTCGGCTAGCTGGGCCCGGGCACATCCGCTGGCTGCTACAGCTGTGCGCTCGGAGCCGGAACAATGGATCAATGGATCCGGGACGGGACTCGGAAGTCCGAATAGCCGGAGCGCTTAACCGTACAGTGTAGATTAGATAATAAATTATAAGAATCGCATACTCACGCGCTCTATATAGTCTGATCACAGACAATTCCGGCTACAGTATAATAAAACACTCATTTATTTGTAACACTGTTTTCCTCTCCGAGTCTTCAGCGCTTCAGCACTGGCATGCAGAAAATAACAGAGTACTCGTTTTTAGTTCCCCATCCGGTCAACTCCTACTAGTAGGAGCTGCCCATTTAATTCCTGTTTATTTAACCAGACGTGTCCATAACTTGCTTTCCAAAGTGCGCCAGTGTTTCAAGATGTACAAACTCCAGTGTCCCCACCCACATTGCCCAATTACATTCAAGACCAAACGCGGGCAAACATATCACATCCGCACTGTCCATTCTAGGCCTTTAAATCATCCTAACGATATGGCGCACGATGATCAAGAACACGAAGACCAACACTTCGAAGATGGTTTTGACGAAGGAAATTTTGCACCGATGGATACTAATGACTTGGACTTGCACCCGCCTGTTGGACAGAGGATCGAACATCCCCATTTAACTGGTATGTGCTCCATCTATTTCGACGAGAATGTATGGACCATTGAATAGACAAGTAGCACATCCATGCGACGAGGCTGGCAATTTCCTGGCACCAGGCAGTCCACCTCCACCACGAACGACGGCACAACATGGAGACTGGAGTCCTTTCAATAGCGAAGTACAATTCGAGCTTGCAGATCTTTTGTATCGTCGTGCAGAACTGTCCACCACCAATGTTGAAGACCTTCTTGAGCTGTGGGCAAGATCTTTGGCCGCATCTGGCACTCCTGCACCATTCAGATCTTGTCGGGAAATGCATACACTTATTGACTCCTCCAAGCTTGGCGACGCGCCCTGGCAATGCCTGGTATCACAACCTTCTGACGACGTTGATGAGCATGCACCTGAATGGAAGCGAAAATCATATGAGGTTTGGTATCGCGATCCTGATGCCGTCGTATCTGCAATGCTGGACAACCCCGACTTCAGGGGGCAGTTTGATCTGCGCCCTATATCGATCTTGATGCAAATGGAAGACGTCGCTGGAGCAATCTTATGTCTGGGAACATTGCCTGGAGACACAGTGTAAGTCACAAATTTCTTGCTGGGCATACTATATACTGACTCGGACGTCTACGCATTTAGGATGAGATCATGGAGTCAATCCCAAACGCAGAGGGTGCAATGTATTGCCCAATTATCCTTGGGAGCGACAAGACGATTGTATCCGTGGCAACTGGTCATGTTGAGTATCACCCACTGTACTTATCGATTGGGAATCCCCACAATACGGTGCGACGTGCACATCGTAATGCCGTTATCCCAATCGCTTTTCTTGCCATACCTTTGGGTATGTGAGCGTTTTATAATTGTCCTGCGCATACAAAGTCTCAACGATGTAATCAAGGTGACCGCGGTTCCGATGACAGCGATGAGTTTCGAACATTTAAACGTCAATTGTATCATGCCTCAATTGGAGCGGTTTTAAGCCCGTTGCTCGAAGGGATGAAAGCGCCTGTGGTCCGTAGATGTCCAGATGGACATTTTAGGCGTGTGATATATGATTTAGCCGCCTTCATCGCTGATTACCCTGAGCAAGCCATGCTCACGGGTATTGTGCAGGGCTGGTGTCCCAAGTAAGTATATAAATTGTTTCCGTTACACTGCTCACCGGTATTATTAGATGTACAGCGCCGTCGACTGATCTCGATATTTGCGCAACTCGTCGAGTGCAGAGACATACAGACGATCTACTTGCCCTGATCGACTCCGAGACATTATGGACTGATTATGGAATCGACGATGGCATCATACCGTTTACTTCAAACTTCCCGCGCGCAGACATTTACGAGATGATCTCGCCAGATCTCTTACACCAACTGATTAAAGGCATATTCAAGGATCATTTGGTGGAATGGGTGTGTAAATATGTAATCACGAAGCACGGCAAGAGCAAAGGAAACGACATCCTTGATGACATAGACCGCCGGTAAGATATCTTCCCAACTAGTAAGAAAAAGTTATATCTAATGCACTGGTATTTGGACAGTATTGCATCGATTCCTGTTTTCCCAGGCCTTCGTTGGTTTCCTCATGGACGCGGATTTAAGCAGTGGACAGGAGACGACTCAAAGGCCCTTATGAAAGCATGTCCTTCCTCTGCAGTTCACCCCTGGGCCACTGACGATTTTCTAACTTGAATTCATTTGCAGGTGTACATCCCTGCAATCATCGGCTATGTGCCTGACAAAGTTGTTGAGTGTCTGACTGCATTTTTGGATTCATGCTACATCGCCCGACGCCAGGACATCGATTCCAACGCATTAGAGGCACTTGATTTCGCAGTGGACAAATTCCGTCAGCTACGTGAGGTATTTCGGATTCCCGGTGTCCGACCAAAAGGCTTTTTACTCCCAAGGCAGCACGCGCTCTTCCACTACCGCCGCCTTATTGAAGATTTCGGAGCCCCAGGAGGCCTGTGTTCTTCAATCACAGAATCTCGCCATATCACGGCTGTCAAGAAACCGTGGCGCCGATCCAACAGGTATAATGCGCTGGGACAAATGTTGCTCGTCAACCAGCGGCTGGACAAACTCGCTGCTATGCGTGGCGACTTCGCAGCACGCGGAATGATACCAGCTGGTCATGCTGCTGGCAGACAGATAACGCACCTCCTCAAGCGCTCTCGACGCTCTCGACGGGTTTTCGATTATGAGGTGGAGGACAACGAACCCGTGGACTCGGACTCGGAGGACCAGGATATTCTTGGGCATGTGATCTTGGCCCACACTCGTGGTACGCCATTCA
This sequence comes from Russula griseocarnosa, assembly GCA_022884055.1. Taxonomy (NCBI): domain Eukaryota; kingdom Fungi; phylum Basidiomycota; class Agaricomycetes; order Russulales; family Russulaceae; genus Russula; species Russula griseocarnosa. The sequence continues at coordinate 402,177 of JAGKRU010000029.1, forward strand.
ATCCTGTAGATGAAAGAAACCTGATTGGGCGAAGCTCGCAAGTACCCGCGGGACATAGATGAAATATCAACCTTCATAGGCGTGCCTAATCTACATGCGATGACTCTGGAATGCATTTCATCTCAGCTCGATACAACCGTCGATAATCTCTCTCCTCTCAAAAGCAAGATATCCATCTTTCACTCCGCGATCGCAACCTATCATTCACCATGTGATCCAAGCGGTTTACATGGGATGCGACGTGAGCGCATCCATTCAACTCGATCTTGGCTTGGCAAAGGGCCGTGACACGACTGTGCGTTCATTGTTGAGGACGAAGCGAAATCCGGGATGGCAGGAATGAATGTTGTGAGGGTCCGTCTTTTCTTCTCGTTTGAATATGAAGATGTCTACTACCCCTGTGCTCTTGTGGATTGGTTTAAGAGGGTGGGACGTGACCCTGTATCTGGGCTGTGGGTTGTTCATCCAGATATCACACGTGGCGGCAGACCAGACCAGTCAGTTCTGCATCTGGATTCATTCCTGCGGGGCGCACATCTAATCCCAGTTTTTGGCAAGCAAAAGTTGCCACATGATTTCCATTACAAGTATTCTCTAGACGCGTTTCAAGCGTTTTATGTAAATAAATACATAGATCACCATGCAAACGAGATCGCTTTCTAACGTAGAAATGTACATTCTCCATTTTCGATCGATGGGGTGGAACACGAGTTTGAAAATCGCCCAACTGTGATGTATTAACTTCCGTCTGCCAGTGGCGTCTCTGGCCCTTTGCGGCCCGCTCCTCCTCCCGCGTTAGCACCCGCAAATGGCATCCCCTTTCCCTCCGGGCGTCTCTGGCCCTTTGCAGCCCGCTCCTCCTCCCGCGTTAGCACCCACAAATGGCATCCCCTTTCCCTCCCGGGTGTCTCTGGCCCTTTGCGGCCCGCTCCTCCTCCCGCGTTAGCACCCACAATGGCATCCCTTTCCCTCCCCTGCCCCGTGTGCATGTCCCTTCGCTCCCACGTGTTCCTACTCCTACCCGCACGTCCTCCCGCTTCCGCCCTTCCCCCTTCAGTCTCCGCGCCTGGCACTCGTCCTTTCGCTTCCATCTCCTCCCCCTTCCCGCGCCCAGCACTCGCATTAACACACCCGGATGGCTCCTTTCCGGCGACATGTCTTAGAGAGTTACCATAACATAGTTATATATCTGTATACTGTATACATAGAGACAAAAATATTGGCGCCTATTTACGGCAGTTGAACGTTGAATAACCGCCACCGTGACCTGGATGGGTAGGCGCACGTCCCTTCCGTTTCTTTGACCCGCTATTGCCTTATGATATAAGAAGCTGAATGAATGAAAATAACCGCTATATACTGGGCGTGTCCAAAAGTCGATGAACTGTATTGTTGGAGCTCGGAGCTCCACTGGCGACCCGAAATTCTTTCATAAATTTTTATGTGCAACGGAATTTGGGGTGACAGGCCCTCGTAATGCCGAAGGTATTCTATAAGGCTCAGTCTTCCGTAAAGCATACCGCCCCCGCCCCACCTTTCCCACTTCCAGAGCTCACATGGCAGTCATCACGCGAAAAACAAATGCCACCACACGCCCAGGTGATGTCTTGCTGAGGAACAAGCAACTACGACGTACCCGACAACAGATTGAGGCGGATGAAGCTCACGCCAGGGAAAGGGCTAGAGTCACAAGCGAAGAAGCGGCAGCAAAACGCCGTGCTGTCCTTGGACGTATTGCACAGCTGGAGGATGACATAGCACGAGAAGACGCAGCTTTGCGCACGACGTCGATCAGGCCGGATCAACTCCAACCCAGGTATGTTACTGAGAGTCATCAACCAATCAACAGTCGGGTTGACGAGCGATACAGAGAGCCTGAGGAGCTCGGAGGAGAGGAACGAGATTTGCCAGATCACAGTCTTTCATCACAGTCAGTGGCACTGGCAACTGACACCAGTGATGACTCCGGCAGCAACCCAGGTGGCGACAGTTTCATCCCGACAAACTTGACGAGACGGAGGAAGATGCGACGGAAATAGACTCCGATGAAGATACGAGTGGGGAAAGCATGCATCGCATTCGTGCTACTAGTAAAAGCAAGAAGGTGGCTATAACCGTTCACTACTGGCAACTATACATGATACTCATTCTTTGCAGGAAAAAAAGAAGCGAGGCGTTCTTAGAGCTGAGGTCAACATGATGCGAGATGTCATGGACTTGCCGTCGAGCAAGAAACGCAAGGCACCGCAGGACAATAGGTGAGTGCGCCTTTATTCTATACAGCTAAACCAATCTCACCCCCTCCGTGCTAATACCCCAGTGTTGGCCACCCACGTGCGCTCAAGCGTCACAACGCTATGGAAGGGCTTTATTCGAATTGGAGAACACAAGCAAAACGCAGTGAGCTGAGATATACTGTGTCTAGCTCATCACCCCACTTATAGATATACTTTGCCAGGGTATAATGATCAACGAGGAGAAGATACCGGGGGTGGTGCGGTTGGTGATGATCCGACGAGTGTGAAAGCTGGTCAGACCTCAGTCCCTCCACGTGTAACAAGAATTGTTCCTGCGCCTGTGGACTCTGAAGGGGATACTCCTTCAGATCTTGTGCAAAGGACAAAGGATGTGCGCTACTTTATATTCTTCCATCGTGCGTATACTGACGGAGCTTGTTTTAGATGCATGTTCGGCTTGTTAAGCTCACAACGCCGTCGGCTACCACCAGTACAGAGGGTAGCCTGACTGGCGACATCGTCCGTGTGCCTAGACGTGACAAAAATTCTCGTCGTCGAAAGCAAAGGTATACTGTTGCTGACTTGCCCTTCCCTCGTGGTGGAAAATACACTCAGAACTGGCGTAAGACTTTCGTCCCGAATCTTCTGGCCTGGGCTGGATCCCGAGATGATCCATTCGGTGCTAATGGTCGACTGCATACGGAAGTTGCCAATATCTGGGAGCGTGCGTTCCCAAGTATCGGGCTGAAAGACACAGACATGGATATCCTGGTATATGTGGTATGTAGTTATCCATCAATGTCGTCATGATTCAAACTCTTGATTTTTCTCTAGTGTGAAAATGCGCTCAATAACTGGCGCAGCGGTGTCGGGAAAGCTGCCCATGCCGCAGTTGCCAAGTTTTTCGATTCTGATCCCAAGGCGTTCGGTCATCGAGAGGATCGTGTTGCATTCGTCTCAGATATCCTGGACCAGATGCGTTTTGTCTATAAACATCCGGATAATGTTGTAAGTGCAACTTAAGTTAAATAAGTTTATCATCATGATGTAGTCTATGATGGTGCTAATTGTGTGATTTAGTCTGGTCGTGGAGCGTTCCGTTCCCACCTCCTTTTGGTGGTGTATTCATATCACCTTCGCAAGGTCTCTACACAGCTTGATAAGTACGGCAACCAGATCGGGGGGCTGGCCCTCGCAGCCGCTGCAGTAAGTAAACCCATTTACTTTTTACTTGTACTCAAGTCACGCCCATATTTCAATTATCCAGGTTGAACGCGGTCTTTGGCTTTTTGAGAGTGGTGAAGACGCGCTCAATAGCGGCCCCAGTCTCGGTTTTACGGAGAACCCCTGGGGCACGAAGGCCCGCGATTTTGTCTCGTCAACGAAGAAGTTGCAGGATTCCCACTGGGCAGAAATAACCAATGAAATATTCGACCTCAAGCTCCTGGGCCGTGATGGGCAGCACATGGTCGACTCAGACGAAGATGACAACGGTGGTGATGACATTGGAGGGACGCGGGTGAACCCACGCGCACGCATTGATATTGACTGGTGAGTTCAACATTCAATGATGCGAAGTAAATGTCTGAGAAACCCTACAGATGAAACCGAAGCTTTTCAAGTTGGGCACTCGCAGGCCCATGTGTTTGGCGTGCAATCTTTTTTACATTAGCCCTCATCTTGTCGTCCTGGTCCTCTGCCAGTGGGTCCGGGCCTGTGTTCTTGTCGGTAGTGAACGTTTGTGCCGGCCACTTGACATTTCTTGTTACACGTATTTGTTATCAGACATTTAATAGATTTGAATTTGGCGTACTCTCACTACTCTGTTTAGTCATGAAAGTCACTGGCATACACGCACTCATTTCCAGAACAATGCCAGAGTTCCGTTCAAGAACAAGAATTTCATCTGACACGAGATGAAATATCTACAGCTAGGTATTCCTAGCAATCCTAGGTATTATCTGTCACGCGTCTCCTTAACTAACTAGAGAAATTCGTCACACTTCAGGTTTTACCAAATTGTAGATATCATCTATCACACATCTTTTTAACTATCTCAAGATATTTGTCACAAGCCAGGTTTCACCAACTCCTAGGTATAAACTTGACGACAAACTCTAGTTTTCACGTACCTAGTGCAAGGTATGTCTCTACTCTCAGGTTGGACTAGCAGTACCTAGCGCTACTAACTCTAGTACTGCTAGCAACATGTCAACTTGCTGATGCCTGCACTATCATGGGAACCATGTATAATTGCCCGCTAGACTGTACTCTTCATATATACCTGTACGATGATCATAACTTATGACTTGGACGGCCGGCCATCTTCAACACCCAGCGCCGCGAGTCCGCCTTCGTGGATGTCGAAATCAAAAAGAACTTCAGTACAGTCACGGTCGTAGTAATCCAGGTGGAGCGTTCTCTGGGAAGATTAATACGCCCTTGCCAGAGGATGACTTTCGCGTTGTGAAAGGTAATTAGGTAAAGTGAGTCCTCGTGGCTAATGCTGCCGTTCTCCGACCCTTTTTCCACACTTCCACTAGATGGCAGAAGTAGTGAATCAGAAGAGGGCAGTGACAGCGCGCACGCTAGGAAGGAGCGGGTAAGGTCTTAAGGCGCGTTTACCCCAGTGAACACCACACGCTATATACTACTGCGGGCGCGCGAGGTCGGCGAATGCGAGGGTAGGTATACCGTATTGGATCTTGCGGTGTGCGCCGGACGGCGCACCGGGACATATGCGATTGGCGCCGCTGATAAGATAAAAGTGTGAGACAATAAGATCAACAAAGCAATGTGCCGTAGACATTAGAATGTGAAAGGTGCCCATCGCTCCGGTGCGAGCTCTGCTCTAGTGCAGCCACAGCTCCGCCCCGGAGCCCTGGAGCACCTGAATCTTGCAAATATATCAAGTAGCTAAAACCAGTGAACACTGCCAATGGCAGTTCTACTAGTCTAGTAGTTAGTAAGTCAAGAGGCGTTGTACATCCCATAAAGTATGGCTTTGTCACGATTCCGCCTTTAGATACTATGGATGAAGTCGAAGTCTCACTCAGCACTGTAGCGGTGGAATAACACCGATCGCCAGTGGAATAACACCGATCGCAGTGGAATAACACCGATCGTCATTATAAATGACTCGATAACGCCGACGGCCCACCTGCTGATTCAGAGTCGGCATTCAGCTTTAAATAGTCCCATCTCCCATCGAAAATGAATCAACACTCGCGTTCGAATCACATTCCTAGTGAGGTGAAAGCATCACTTTACCCGGCCCACCATGTCTATCATCGGCCTCGACGAAGATCTTAACGCCACCAGTCACGAAGAGTAAGTAGCGAACGCAATATTGTTCCGTCTCTCCAGTGTTAGGCTGAGACCACCCAAGTGTCTATCCAACGATCGATCCCAAGGTCCACTATGATGCACAGACCTTTGCAAATAAGGTTGTGTTAATCACTGGCGCATCTCGCGGGATTGGTGCCCAGATTGCACTGCAATACGCCCGTGCTGGTGCTTCGCTCTCACTGGTGGCTCGTACGCAAGCTGCCCTCGATGCGAACAAAGATGCGATCCTTCGCGAGCGTCCGTCTGCGCAGGTTCTCACCTTCCCTGCCGACGTCCGCGATGTGAAAAGGGCAGGAGAGGTGGTTGCCGCCACCGTGGCTCACTTTGGCCGTCTGGACATTCTCATTGCTAACGCCGCTATCCTCCGCCCCATGGACAAACGTGCGTCGGGTCCCGCACACGTATCATTATCGCTCTTGTAGCTGATTTGTGTCGCCTCCGAAGCATTCGCCTCGAAGGATCCGACTGGATGGTGGGACGTTCTTGAGGTCAATATTCGTGGGCCCTACAACTTCATCCAGTGCGGGATTTTCATATACGCTCTTTTTCGTACCAAATGCTTATCGTCTGTTGCTTAGTTTTGCTGTTCCTGAATTACTGAAAACGAAGGGTCAGGTGGTCATTGTCGGCTCAAGCGCGTCCCAAATGAGATTACCAAACGCGAGCGAGTATTGCGTCTCGAAGCACGCAATACTTCGTTTTGCAGAGTTTGTTACCGTCGGTGAATATTATTGTTTCGTCTTCCATTCGTATTCAACGTCAGATCCTCATCGCTTTTTTGTAGAGTACCCCGGAATCAAGGTCTTCTCCCTGCACCCCGGTGGTGTCAAAACGGACATGTATGACGAAGCCGGCGTCGACTTTCCAGTTAGCTCTACAGTTGAGCTGGCAGCTTCGACGATACAGTACTTGACGTCGGGCAGGGCTGACTATCTGAATGGTCGATATGTTTCCGCACAGTGGGATCTGGGTGAAGTCGAACGCGATTGGAAGGAGAAAATAATAGCCCAGAACGCTCTTGTCAGCAAGCTTTCCATCCCTGCATAACTGAGTAAGCAAGTGACATGCACGTTGCATACTCGATAAATGAATGTTTTGAGCGCTCGAGACAGGTCCGATCTAGTTCCTAGTGTAGAGTTGTATGAAGTTGTCGTTGGTAATCACAAAGGTGTAGTATTACTCACCAGAAATCAATTGAAATCGAAAATGCGCCATCGCCGAATTCTGGAATTGGCTCTAAGATAGCTGCGCAAAACGTTTGTTATCGGCGTCTCCTCAGGCCCAATCGCGGTCTTTTGTTGACACCGGAAGATACCGTGACGCCCAACGAGCCGCCCGAGGAATCGTGGGGGTAGTTCTCTTTCGGTACTGTATGCTCAGCATCAGGATCCTTCAAAAGCCACGTTCAATCTTAGGCTACAACATACAATGCTGCACTTTCGTCCGTGTCACCTGCGCGATAGCGTTGGTGGTGGCGTCCGCCGTCTTTGATCCTACACGCTGCAGAACCTCAAACTATATTCTGTACCTGATTACAACGCGAGGTACAGTGGCTGCGCGGACGCTCCGTGGGTCATTAACGTATTAACCCCTGTCGCTGCTGGCCAGTCGGCTGACTCAGTCTCGCGGCAGAATCCTTAAATGGTAGAAATGGAGTGTCATCTCCTGTAGAACCATCCCATCACCTAACATGTCGGTCGACGGTCAAACTATCATTGGGTTCGAGGAAACTCTCAAGGTCACCAATCGCCAAGAGTGAGTATCGAACGCAGCATTGGCTCCCTCGTCTCCCCAGCTAACACCACCCAAGTGTCTATCCGACGATTGATCCCAAGATCCACTATGACGCACAGGCATTCGCAAATAAGGTTGTGCTGATAACTGGTGCTTCTCGTGGCATCGGTGCCCAAATTGCCTTGCAATACGCCCGTGCTGGTGCCTCGCTCTCACTGGTTGCTCGGACGCAAGCTGCCCTTGATGTGAGCAAAGATACGATCCTTCGTGAGCGTCCCTCTACGAAGGTTCTCACCTTCCCCGCGGACGTGCGCGATGTGAAAAGGGCAGAAGAGGTGGTCGCTGCCACCGTGATTCACTTTGGCCGTCTGGACATTCTCATTGCTAACGCTGGTATTCTCCGCCCTATGGATAAACGTGCGTTGCCTCTTCTCACAGTTGCCATCCTTGTATCTAATTTGTGCCGTACTTCAAGCATTTGCGTCTAAGGATCCGAACGGATGGTGGGATGTCTTGGAGGTCAATATTCGTGGCCCCTACAACTTCATCCAGTGCGCGCCTCATATACTTTCATTTTATACCACAAGTTTATGATCTGTCGCTCAGCTTTGCTGTCCCCGAATTGTTGAAAACGAAAGGCCAGGTAGTGGTTATTGCCTCGACTGCGAGCCAAGTCCGAGTCCCGAACTCGAGCGAGTACTGCACATCGAAGCATGCAATTCTTCGCCTTGTAGAGTTTATTAAAATTGGTAAATAATAGGTTCTGTCTCGTATTCGTACTAAACACCAATTCCTCGTCGCTTTGTAGAGTATCCCGACATCAAGGTTTTCGCCGTCGACCCAGGTGCTGTCCCGACGGACATGTTTGATACGTTCGCCGGCCCTATTCCACCGAACTCCACCGCAGAGTTGGCAGCTTCAACGATACAGTACGTGACGTCTGGCAAGGCTGACTATCTGAATGGTCGATTTGTTTCCTCAACGTGGGACCTGGGTGAGGTTGAACGCGATTGGAAGGAAAAGATCGTAGCACAGAACAGTCTCGTCAGTAAGCTTTCTATCCCAGCTTAACCGTGTTAGCAAACTCGGTCACTCTCCAACGATGAAAAATTTGACGGCAAAGATTGAGCATTATCGTGATTCTTGTACTATACGAGTTGTATGATCTACTTGGTTAACAATAACTGATGTCACGTTTACAAGATGTACTAGTAGTATCGCGAAAATCAAACGAGATTGACGAATTTGACTCATGCAAATTCTGAAGGTTCGATTCTACATGAAGAGCCCCATAAGATGAATCCTACAGTAAGCAATATAGCTGATATCTCCTTCATACGTCTCCATCGCGATCTCTTGGAGGAGGCGCGCAAAAAAGACTTCTTGCTACGAACAGGCGGCGAAGTAGCCGACATTAGGATCCACAAAGTAAACTAACCAATACTCTGGCCAGTGCTTCAGTTCCGTAACTTTCGTTGCTAAGCGCTAACCATCGACACACTCCTTCAACACCATAGTCTATATTAAAGGTATCATATAATGATGAGCCGAAGAAAACGAACATGAAGAAAAGTAGTAGCTAGATGAGGTGAATGCGAAGAGTAAATGATGGAAAGCAGCTAGAGTACTCATCCCTCATGAGTATCCCGTGCGCTAAACCGCCACTTGGAGAAGCCGGGCGTCTCGAAAACGGAGGGCCCTCGCACGGCGACGAACTGCTCGATGGCTTCTCGGACAGGTCCTGCTGACAGATACCCATATATAGAAAGCTCCTGTATCGCAGGTAACACGTCTGTCATTCCTTCCTCGATGACCTGTTTCAATACAAATGCAATAGGCGGCACAATGTGCATAGACCCCAGTGAGAGGCTCTTCGCTGCAGAAAATTGGCGCAAAAGTTCCAACCATCGCGGGTCCTCCAAGTTGAATCCAGATTGCGAATCCCGATGTAAATACGGAGTAGAAATATTGAAGTTTTCTACGTTGGAGAGGGGTAGCAATGAGGTGTTGCAGGCCTCCACCAGAGATGGAAGATGTCCATCTGTGTCGCATACGAAGCTAAAGTACAACGCCCCCGGGAGAGAACCGGGCGTCCGGAAAAGTGTGACATCCGCGACATGGTGCCCAAGGTCGAACCCTGCATAATCAAATGACCGGAACTTTTCTGCACGACCAATGAACTGGGAAAGATGGAAGAAGTCATGGACGAAAAAAGGCCGATTGGTGAGCTCAATTTTGAGGTAGTTCATTGATGGAACATCGATCCGGGCCACCAAATCGTCCAAATACTCGCCAATGCCTTGAAACTCCAGCGCCTTAAGGGTGGGGAGGACGGAGCGTGTCGGCAAAGGGGAAGCTGGGTATATTAATTCGGAATCGGAGTCAGGGTGACCGAAACAAAGGCGCATGTCTTCGAGCTTGGTCAGGGCAGAAAGGGCAGCGACCATCTCGGGCGAAATGTATCCGGAAGGCGTTTGAGAGAGATAAAGACAGACAAGGTTACTTGCAGACAGAAGAAGATTCGGAAATGCCGGAAATGAAATGTCTGACAAACAGAGGAAACGTAGATGTGGGGCAGATCCACCCAAAAATGAATTGGGAAGGACCGGCGCCGGTTCGTCGGGTGAAAAGTACTTCTGGATTTGAAGTCTTGTCAGTGCCGGGAATGATTCCTGCATGAGGGGAACGAAAATTTCCGATTGCAATCTTGTAAAACATTCGAGCTTGATTTCGCATACCCGATCTCGGTGCTCAAGGGCAGCGATGATGTTATCCTCGTCTGACGTGGAGTCCACAAGGTCCCAGATAACGATAGGGAACGCTGGCCAGACACTCAACATCTCCCTCACACGTCTTCTTGAGCAGTTAAGTCGCAGATTGAGGCGACGTGGCGATGCAAACACGACGTATCGCCATCTCTGGCATACGTGCACTAGCACATACCACGCATCATACGAATACGTCTCACCCTCTCTGCTGCCCCGGTCATTCCATGGATCAATATCTTCGTCCTTATCCAGACATAAATCGAAAATTTCAAGGAGGACGTCATCAGAGAGCGTTTCAATAGCCACGTTCCAGTGAGGTGGGCCTACATGGTCTAACTCTGTAATTGTTCTAAGAGAGTGTCGGGATAATTATCACATACATTGGCTGTCTTCGACCCTCAACTCTCGTGTAACAACCTCCCATATATTCGAGTGCTTGGAAGTGGACATGAGAAAATGCTGGGGATGAATAATCGATGGTGGGAATGTACAACCGGAGTGATAGCCTAAAGCGAAGATAGTCAGCAGCAATCCTGGTGCGATAGTTTAATACGCACTATTGTAACTTATCAGTATCAGACGGCTTGCGCATGGATAGCCAGACACTGAAACCGATCATCGGCTATGTCCGTTTAACATTACGTTATCTACTGACTATCACTTTTTGAGCGTGTACCTCCATGTTGACGAAGGTACAGAACAGCATCCTGGAGTTGAAGTGAAAATAGTCTGAGGAGGTTAATACGCCCTTTCCAGAGGGTGATTTTTGCCATTTAAAAAATTACGATCATTCTTCACAAAGTAAATCAGCTGGGCTATCCTCCGGTGCTTCAGTTCCGACTGTTCCGTTGCCAAGCACTAACCACCGACACTCCTTCAACACCAAGTACCATAGTCTATAATAAAGGGATCGTATAATGGGCCGGTAGTAGAGTACTGTAAAACTCGTATATCATGAGCCGAAGAAAACGAATATGAAAATATGAACAACTAGATAAGATGAATGCGAAATGTAAATAATAGAAAGCAGCTAGAGTACTCATCCCTCGTGAGTATCCCGTGCGCTAAACAGCCACTCGGTGACGCCGGGTGTCTCGTCGAAAACGGAGACCCCTCGCGCGGCGGCGAACTGCTCAATGGCTTCTCGGACAGGTCCTGCTGACAGAGACTCGGATACGGAAAGCTCCTGCATCGCGGGTAACACGTCTGTCATTCCTTCTTCGATGACCTGTTTCAATGCAAATGCAACAGGTGGCACGATATGCATAAACCCCAGTGAGAGGCTTTTCGCGGCAGCAAATTGGCGTAAAAATTCCAACCATAGCGGGTCGTCCGTGTTGAATCCAGATTGCGAACCCCAGTCTGAATACTGAGTAGAAATATCGAAATTTTCTATATTGGAGAGGGGTAGCAATGAGGTGTTGCAAGCCTCCACTAGAGATGGAAGGGGTCCATCTGTGTCGCATAAGAAGTTCAACTGCAACGCCCCCGGGAGAGAACCGGGCGTCGGGAAAAGTGTGACATCCACGACATGATGCGCAAGGTCGAATCTTGCAAGATCAAATGACTGGAATTTTTCTACACGACCAATGAACTGGGGAAGATGGAAGAAGTCATGGACAAAAAAGGGTCGATTATTGAACAAAATTTTGAGGTATTTCATTGATGGAACATCGATCCGGGCCACGAAATCATCCAAATACTCGCCATCGGCTCGTAACTCCAGCCCCTTAAGAGCGGGGAGGACGGAGCGTGTCGGCAAAGGGGGAGCTGGGTCTATCATGTCGGAATCGGAGTAAGGGTGACCGAAACAAAGGCGCATGTCTTCGAGCTTGGTCAGGGCAGAAAGGGCAGCGATCATCTCGGGCGAAATGTACCCGGAGGGCGTATTTGAGAGACAAAGGCAGACGAGGTTACTTGCAGACGAGAAGATTCGGAAATGCTGGAAATGAAATGTCTGACAAACAGAGGAAACGTAGATGTGGGGCAGATCCACCCAAAAATGAATCGGGAAGGACCGGTACTTCGTCGCGTGTACGTGGGTACGACTCGATTTCAAGTTTTGTCAGCGCCGGGAATGACTCCTGCATGAGGGGAACGAATTTTTCCGATTGCAATTTTGTAATACACCCGAGCTTGATTTCGCATACACGATCTCGGTGCTCAAGGGCAGCGATGACGTTATCTTCGTCCGACGTGGAGCCCAAAATGTCCCGGACAACGATAGGGAACGCTGGCCAGACACTCAACATCTCCCTCACACGTCTTCTTGAGCAGTTAAGTCGCAGATTGAGGCGACGTGGCGATGCAAACACGACGTATCGCCATCTCTGGCATACGTGCACTAGCACATACCACGCATCATACGAACGCGTCTCATCCTCTCCACTGTCCGAATACCACGGATCAATTTCTTTGTCCTTATCCAGACATAAATCGAAAATTTCAAGGAGGACGTCATCGGAGAGCGCTTCAATAGCCACGTTCGAGCAAGGTGGGCCTATATGGTCTAACTCTGTAATTGTTCTAGGAGAGTATCGGGCCAATTATTACATACATTGGCTGTCTTCGACCCTCAACTCTCGTGTAACAGCCTCCCATATATTCGAGTGCTTGGAAGTGAACATGAGAAAATGTTGGAGATGGATGATCGGTGATGACAAAGGTAGATTGCGGGAATGTACAACTGGAGTGATAGGCTAAAGAGAAGAGAGTCATGATCAGCAGCAATCCTGGTGGGGTAGTTTCATACGCACGGTCAGACGGCAGCTTGCCCCATGGATGGGTGGCACTGAAAGCCATCGGCTACTGTATATGATGTCCGTCTGACATTACGTTATTTAGCGTGACTCATCCTCTTGACCATTCTTCGTCGTTCGAGGAACATGTCAACTATGCTAGGCTGTACTTCTTCACATATGCCTGCACGATCATAACTTACGATTTGGATGGCCAGCCATCTTCAACACCCAACTGCAACACCCTCCCCTATATTCGAGTCCGTGGATGTCGACACCAAAGAGACATCGGGGAATAAAAAGCTGGTGAAAATATTGTTAGGAGGCGAGAATCCCGACAACTGAACTAATTTGTAGAGCATGTTGAGCCTGCGAGTTCAAGTGAAGATGGTCAGGGCAGATTAATACGCCCTTGCCAGAGGGTGACTTTTGCCATTCAAAAGGTTGTGAGTAGTAAATTGGGTGGCCAACGGAGAAGTACCGGACATTACGATCATTCTTCCACAAACACCCAGTGCTATAGTCTATAATAAAGGAATCATATAATGGGCCGGTAGGAAGTTAGTTAGAGTATTGTAAAACTGGTATCTCATGAGCCGAAGAAAACGAACATGAAGAAAAGTAGTAACAACAGTAGATTAAACCGCCACTTAGAGGCGTGCGTCTCCAAAACGGAGAGTCCTCCTCGCACGGCGACGAACTGCTCAATGGCTTCTCGGGCAGGTCCTGCTGACAGAGACCTGGGTACAGAAAGTTCCTGCATCGCAGGTAACACGTCTGTCATCCCTTCCTAGATGGCCTGTTTCAACACAAATGCAACAGGTGGCACAATGTGCATTGACCCCAGTGAGAGGCTCTTCGCAGCAGAAAGTTGGCGCAAAAGTTCCAACCATAGCGGGTCCTCCGTGTAGAATCCAGATTGCGAATCCCGATCTAAACACCGAGTAGAAATATCGACGTTTTCTATATTGGAGAGGGTTAGCAGTGAGGTGTTGCAGGCCTCCACCGGAGATGGAAGAGGTCTATCTGTGTCGCATAAGAAGGTCAAGTCCAAAGCCCCCGGGAGAGAACCGCACGTCCATCTTTGCAAGGAAAGTGTGACATCCATGACTTGGTGACTAAGGTTGAACCCTGCATAGTCAAATGACCAGAATTTTTCTACACGACCAATGAAGATGGAACAAGTCATGGACGAAAAAAGGTCGATTGCTAAATACAATTTTGAGGTAGTTCATTGATGGAACATCGATCCGAGCCACGAAATCGTCCAAATACTCGCCATCGGCTCGTAACTCCAGCCCCTTAAGAGCGGGAGGACGGAGCGTGTCGGCAAAGGGGAGCTGGCCTATCATGTCGGAATCGGAGTAAGGGTGACCGAAACAAAGGCGCATGTCTTCGAGCTTGGTCAGGGCAGAAAAGGCAGCGACCATCTCGGGCGAAATGTACCCGGAAGGCGTATTTGAGAGATAAAGCATAGGGAACGCTGGCAAGACACCCAACGTCTCCCTTACACGTCTTCTTCTTGGGCATAGAAGTCGCAAATTCAGGCGACGTGGCGATGCAAACACGACGTATCGCCATCTCTGGCATACGTGCGCTAGTCCATACCACGCATTATACCTCTCATCCTCTTCTTTACCCGAACCATACCACGGATCAATATCTTCGTCCTTATCCAGACATAAATCGAAATTTTCAAGGAGGACATCATCAGAGAGCATTTCCATTCCCACGTTCCAGCGAGGGGGACCTACAATATATTGTCTAACTGTTACAGGAGAGTGTCGGGCCTGTTATCACACACCTTGGCTGTCTTTGACCCTCAACTTTCGTACAACAACCTCCCATATATTCGAGCGCTTGGAAGTGAACATGAGAAAATGCTTGGGATGAATGTTTGGAGGCGACACAGGCGACACAGGTAGATTGCGGGAATATACAATTGGAGTGATAGGTTGAAGCGAAGATAGTCAGCGGCGATCTTGGTGAGGTTGTTTAATACACACCACCGTCAGAGGGCAACTTTCGCCAGTGGCAGTGGTAATAAATGAGTGGCCAACGACTGAAAGTACTTTACAGTACTGAAAGCCATCGGCTAATGCGATGCGCGTCTGACGCAAACATTACGTTATCGCGTGTGACTCACCTTCAGCGGGCGCAACAAAGGAAAAACATTGAGACACTTTTTGCGCGTGTACCTCCATGTCGACGAAGGGTAATACGTCGACCTATGATGTCCTCAGCGATAGTGAAGATGAGTTAGACTGGGAAGAGGTTACTGTCCCGCAAGCCCAACACATAGAGCTAGAAGAAGACGAGGCGGGACCATCAACGAGACCCAACATTGAAGTGACACTCGACACGTATCCTACAAGTCGAAAGGGTGATGCACAGTATGCGGTTTTTTTTTCTATCTAACGGATGAGCGTTTTAAAAGTCGCGTTACAGGAAGAAGTCCTCTGGCAGCATCCCGCATGCTGAACGCCTCCTTCGCATCGACTGTCACAAAGTGCATACTATAGCACTGATCGCCAATGTCGGAGTGCGCAATAGATGGATTAATGAGGAGCTTCTTCAGGTGCGTAAAGCTGCTCCTCTCTCTGCATGAGCCTGACTTTACTCTTCAGGCACGCCTCCTATCACTGACCCCTTCCCCAATCCAAAACTCGTTCGCGATGATCCACAAGTCCCGTATCCCGGATGATGTTAAGCGTGGTTACCTCTTCGAGCAAGCCGTGTCGCGTCTTGCATCATGGTGGGCAGATACCTTCTTTACAGTCAAGCCCACAGGGCACCTCCGCAACCGCACGTTTGAAGACGTCCAGCGTGTCTTGCTCTCTAGGGGTTTAGTTGATGTCACGGGCAAAGGGAAGGCAAAGGAACTTCCCCAGGATGTTGACCCACTGGAGGACCTGTTCGAAGATCACCAGGTAGAGGTCGTGCGCAGTGCCAAGAGCCTCATGAAACACACGCTTATGCGCTCGGGCTCGCGGGACGTCAGTTCACAGCTCTTTACCGCCCTCTGTCGTGCTCTCGGCATACCAGCGCGCCTTGTGGTAAGCTTGCAAAGTGTCCCTTGGCAGACAAATGTCGGTCGATCAAAGACATCGACGAAGCAGAAAGCGTCTAATACTAAGGTGAAGCGTGTCGCGCGGCGCGAAGCTGAAGACAGCAGTGAAGACATGGAAGTAGTCGTTGCTTCACCCCAAAATGAGTACTCGTCCGGGGACAACTTACAGGCGGGCGGAGATGCTACAAGCAAGTCCTCGTCTACGAAGCCGAATGGCAAGGGGAAGTCGTCGTATTCTATAACTCTGCGGAAGACCAAGAGTTCTGGGCAGAAGCCGAGTTCTTTGAATCCTCCTAGTGCGCTTTTACCTTCTCGAGGATCATTCGCTGATCTTACTGTGGCTACTATGTACACTCAGCGACCTCGAATCCGCTTACGTCCCCTCCTGTCTTTTGGACAGAGGTTTTCTCGCGTCCTGATAACCGCTGGCTTCCCGTCGATCCTATACGTGCCATCGTCAACAAGCGCAAGATTTTCGACCCGACTCCGGTTGGCACCACATCGCGCCGAGCTATTGTAGATAACCGTTTGGTGTACGTAATCGCAGTTGAGGAAGATGGGTATATGCGCGACGTTACCCCACGGTATGCCAAGCAATATAGTGCCAAGGTCACAAAGGCGCAATCTGGCGGCAAGGGTCGCCGAGAGTGGTGGTCTCAAGTCGTCCAAACGGTAACTCGACCATATAGACTAGTAGGTAATTCTTGTTTCTTGTTTGTCTTAATCTCATATCTGTAACGCCAAAGCATCGGGACGATGTGGAAGACAACGAGTTGATTGTTGACCAGTTTACTGAAGGAATGCCGACCACAATCTCGGGGTTCAAAGACCATCCCTTGTGCGCATCCCACTCATTCTTTTGATCTACTCCTTGTCTTAGCCGAAGTCCCAGTTATGTGCTGGAGCGCCACTTACTTCGAGATCAAGTTATCTCGCAGGACGCACACCAACTCGGCAAGTTCCGCGGCGAGCCAGTCTATTCTCGTAGCCAGGTTCTGCAGCTCAAAGCGGCGGAGAACTGGATACGCCATGGACGCGTTGTGCGCGAGGGCGAGCAGCCGCTCAAGTACGTCAAGCAGCGTGCGGCGACAGTTAACCGCAGACGTGAACTTGAGATACGTGCGGAAACGGAAGGCGCGAATAGCGGCGGCTCTGTCATGCAGGGGCTATACGCGGAGGAACAGACTGAGGCATACGTTCCTCCTCCAGTTATCGATGTACGTTCTTCTTGTCGCCTTCGCGAAGGGGCCCATTAGTCAAGGTGATGGTAATAATATTCCGCAAATATAGGGGAAGATTCCAAAGAATAACTTTGGGAACATTGATCTATACACGCCGTCCATGCTTCCTGCTGGAGCAGCGTACATCCCACGTATGCCATCCCCGTTTATTCCTTCACACTTCCGTTAAAGACCATCCACTTCTGTTAAAATTTATAGACAAGGGTGCAGCGAAGATCGCACGCCAATTGGGCTTTGATTATGCAGAAGCCGTGGTACGTACATTATAACGTCCTCCGAAATTGACAGTGACGATCTTACCACAAACGCGCCGTGCGCAGACGAGTTTCGAATTTAGGAAAGGGAAGGCCTTCCCTGTAATTTCAGGCATCGTTGTGGCTACAGATAACGAAGACATAACCCTCGAGGCAAGTGATCGTTCTCGGTCATTTTGTTGCGTTTCAGCCAAATGGCTAACATACGCTGTGGCGTGTTTAAAGGCATACTGGGAGGCAGAGCATGCCGCGGCGGAGAAGGAACAGGAGAAGCGCCAGCAAGCCGTTCTCAACCGATGGACAAAGCTTGTGCAAGGGCTGCGCATCCGCCAGCGGATGCGTGAACAGTACGGTGGTGGTATTGTGGGCGTGGGAGACATCGGCTCGAGTCCCGCGGTGGCGAGCGGCAATAGTGATGACCATAACAGCCATGATGATGAGGGCGGGGTACAGCCGGGTACTGTGGGCGGATTCCTTACGGGCGTGGAAGATGTCGTACAACGGTATAGCCTCCCGCGGCCCGCACACGTCGTATTCTCGTCGCCTCCGCGTTCACCGAATTCAAACGGCTCCTCACCTCCACCAGTGATAGCTGGCCCTGTCCCGGGCCCTGGGACCCTCGCACCTTCCTCCTCCTACTTCCCCGCGGCTGCTTACGAAGACGATGACGACAACGACGAAGCTGGCGAAGAACGCGGACAACAGGTCCCGCCGACATTCCTTGTTGAAGATGTAGAAGAAATGGAGATGGACAACATGAGCGGGCTGGAACTAGAGGTCGCACAGAGTCAGAGTACTCAGCGCGTGCGACGGATGCCCAAATCCATGGCCGCTCTAGCCGCCGAAGCGGAAGCACAGGCACAAGCGACAACAGATGTAGATGTGGCTATAACGCCTTTGCACATAAGTGAAGGAGACGAGGCTGCGTCCTCCACGGCTTCACGCTCTTTGCGCTCCGCCACGCGTGCAACGCCAAGAACAACACCAAAGCCAAAGACAAAGACAAACAAGACAAAGATAGAAACACAATCGAGGACAAGGACGAGGACAAGTACGAAATTAAAGACGACTGCGGGGACGGGGACGCCCAGTCGAAGTCGAAGTCGGAAGAGGGCACGTACGCAAGATGATGACGATGATGACGAAGCGGCGGCGGCCTTCTCTGGCTTCTCAGCAGGCTTGGGTTCGGAGTTCGGCTCGGACGGTGAGAAACGTGATGTGAATGGTGGGAGGCCGCGTGTAGGAAAGCGCGCGGGGAAGCAGCGGCGGCGAGATTCCCCAGCTGATGGGAATGGGGGTCTTCTAGCCCCAATTCCGCCGTCCGATCGGGTCCTTCGTACGCGCAAAGACAAATCGCCAGCGCTGATTGCACAGAGGCGCGAACAGGAGCTCGCGGTGCAGCGTGCGCTCGCTGGGTAATTTATCGTCGTACGCCACAACTCGGATCTTCGAGACCCCCTTTTATTTTTCTTTGCTATGGTAGCTTACATGACAAGTATATAGTACATCACTACACTATAACGGATGGGGAATAGTGGAGCGATTTAGCGGCGCAGGTTACTTTGGCAGAGGTCAGATGGTGATCCGTCCCCAGGTCAGATGATTAATCTTCCCTCCCTTGTCTCGACGTGCGAGAAGTCGTGCTATGCAACGTGTAAAAGTTAGGGTATCGGTGTCTTCGCCTGGGTAGTTGGCAGGAGGCATGCGAACGTTAGGAATGATGTATGCCCGCGGACCTCCTTCGGTTGCTTGGAAAGCACTTGAATCGCTGGTGCGGGCGCGGGTGAGGGTGGTGGTGGCATGGAACCATCTGCTATCGCTGGTGCTTGCGGCAGTTGGTTGTCTAGAACGTCCTCATCTGTCTCCATGACGACGTCCGGAGCAGGGGTGTCCTCATCGCTTGGCGCACTCTTCTTGGCCTTCTTGGTTTCAGGCTCATGGATATCAGGGTCTTTCTTGACTACACCGCCCGCATCGTCATTGCTATCGTCCTCTCGTTCTCGTTTCTCCATAGCATGGCGACGGGCGCGCGAGGCGGCGATCTGGCGCTGACGTTTGTCCTCGCGATTACGCTCCTGCTGCCTGAGCTTCTCGGCGACTGCGCCTATTTGGACTAGGCGTGGCGCTTGGCTGACCTCATGTGATCTGAGAAGCGTTTCGTACATGGTGATATCTGGCAGGGAATTCTCATTTATCAGGATCGTAGGGTTCACACCCCCAAGTTTAGAAGAAATGTCACATACCGGTAAAGCCGGCATCATTGAGGGCGCTTACGGTGCGCAAAACTTGTTCTATGCAAGGGCTGAAGCAACATATGCGGGTCAAGCGGTCCTTCTGGAAACAAAGTGTCAAACAGACTGTGCGATCGGAGAAGTGTGCGAACCGGAACTTACCTTAAGCGACGTTTTTGCATGTTCGATTGCATCCCAAGGCGCAGGGAGGTCCAAGAAGACTAGAGACATTTTTTTTTCACTGTAGGGTTAGCGGCGATAGTAGAGCAGCGGCATACCCGAATCAGCGGTATCTGTTACCGTAAAACCGTTTTTGCAAACGTTTCTGTGTGTGAGGGTCACGATGTCAGAGATGCCGTGACGTGCAAATTCTTCGCTAGAAACGTGTAGGTATGGGAGTTGAATTTGTGAGTATGCGAAGTTAAAAACAACGCACGCTGCTTTGGTTGCCCGCGCCTCGTGGAATTCGTATGAAAATACGTGCCCGGTGGCGCCAACCGTTCTCGCGATTGAATGGGTGAAAGACGCCGAGCCGGTGCCTGAAAATAGTAGGTCGGAATGTAATCGGAGACAAGCGGTACGGGAGCAAAATGACCTGCTTCAACTACGACGCTGCCGGGTCGGATATAAAGCCACGAGGTAATAAACGCAATATCTGCGAGATAGAGGATCTGTGTTCTGTGAGGTAATGCGAGGGTCCAGAGTTCTGGGGTGGGACGGAGGATATGTACGAAACCCTTGCCGGTGCGGGAGGCGACCTTTGAGCCATAGGGGATGCCAACGAGGTCCGAGTGGGGATAGTCGCCGTATCTGCTGTTGAAGGCGTTGCCGGGGGTGACGACGAGGGACTGAACCAAGTCGCGGGTCTGATAGTGGATGAGAGAAAGTTGCCAGAATAGGAAGGGGGTCGACGTACCAGCCAGACGATGACGAGATGACCTGGGGCGACGTGTGTGTTTGTTGACCACATAACGATCAAAAGTAAAGTTAGATTCGAGTAACCATTTGGATCTGGCATAAACTGGCGGAGATCGAAAAAATAAACGCTCATCAAAGGAAAGAAGATTGCCATTGCTGTCGACCGTTAAAAAAAGAGATCTGCACCACCCTCACTCCCGCCATGGACTCCTCGTCCCCTTGTGTTTCCTTCAGTCCGTACTTTCTCTCTCTCTTTCCCCCTCATTTTTCTCATCTTCTCTAGTCGGAATCGTCGACTTTACAGAGCATGTATATCTCATTTCACCACCCCCACCCCTGACTCCGCCGTTGACTCGCCTTTCGCTTGCAGGCCCGCTGGGTTTTCCTGACAGAGTCCGTCAGTGAACTTCTTGGTGAACCTCTCCATTCTCCCTCCAGGAAATCCACTCAAGTACAGACAGGTTACGAACCTCATGAACTCGTCGGCACTCCATCCCTTGACCTCGTACATCCCGATGAATTTCGCGACGTTAAAAGCCTTCACTAGTCCGTTTCATCGTTACACCGCATTCCGTTTGCTTACCTACGTACCCAGTACGACTATCAGCCAGGACAAGGCCGCCGTGCTCGCATACTTACGTCTGAAACACAAGGACCCATATAAGGGCTACATCCTATGTGCCATTGTGAGAAACACTAAGTTTCGACCTGTATTGTGATCAAACACATCCTTCCAGTCACGAACGGTCGCATTTAATGTCCTCGTCGGTAGCGTCTCCTTCGCTTCAATGGGCCCAAAGGCGATGCACAATGCGTCAACTGCTCAGGAAGTCACTATAATCACTCCTTCGGCTGCAAATTTCGAGTTTCGAGTGCGCGCGCTACCTCTCCCGCCGTTTTCGGGCATATTTGTACTGATGTGCTTGTCAGCGCTGGGGTGACCCATCGCCTATGCCACCTAGCCCCATTCAAGGCTATGATTCGCCGGGGTCTCCATCAGAAACGGATTCGACAACAGACGATTCCGCCAGCGAGTCCTCGACTAATAGACAGGCATCCGATAAGGAGACACCCCCACCTACCAGTCCTGGGGGAAGCAAGATCGGTCCAGACGGGGTCATTACTTTCGATCCCCTCCCAAGGCAGTCCATACGTACAGCACTTATCCTCGACCGGTTCTCGATGTCTTGCCCCATTATCTATTGCTCTAACGACAGTTTCTTGTCCACAACTCAAATTATGGGCCGGCCCTTCTTCGACTTTGTAGCCAAGAGAGACGAAGCGCTCGTACGTAGCTGGATCGACGCCGTCAAAGGCTGGGGCGTGAATGAGCGCGGGCAGCCAAGCGACGGTGGCTTTGGTTTTGGCAAGTTCCAGTTGTTTCCGCGCGGCCGAGATTCTGTGTACGTCATCTTATCCGACCGCCTTCCTGGCAAGCTGGCTTTACAACTCATTTTCTACGTCTACGTCGTAGCGAGCGACTGGAGCCAGAACCTCCACAGCCGCAATCACGCCCCGGGCGCACTGCTGCCCGAAGCAGTGCGGGAGTTCCGCATCATACGTCGCGGGCGCCAGTCCCACATACCGCCGCACCCGAGCCGGCACGCTCAAGGCATCACCGGCCGCGTCCCACGATAAACAACTTGGAAATCGAGGTCGTCGTTGATGCTATTTTCTCTGCGCACTCGGATGGCCTTATGGTCATCCTGCGGCACGCCTCCCCCCCTTCAGGCGGTGCTCAATTAGCCAAGCCTGCTGCTCCAGCAGCACGTCCTTCGACAACAGGGTCGTCGACCTCTTCGTCTAAATGATTCTCGACTGAATTCACGCTCTGAGATCCCCCCTTTTTTTCTTCCTTTGTTCTCGCCTCGCTTTTTTTACATCTATCGCAGTTCTTGCTTTGCACCATCTAAATCATATGCCCCCCTTTTTTCCCAGTTTTCTGCCACCTTTGTAATACTATTCTCTCCATTTCGGGACTTTGCATACAATCATCATCCGCTCACTCGTCCAGAGCTGAACGTTCTCTGGAACGGTTAAGCTACTGTGATACAGGATTGCGGGTTGCAATTGCTGATATCTACCCCGTAGGCCACCACGAAGCCCGCTGTACCGAACAAGAGGGCGCAACTGGAACTCACAACTCAGCTAACCCCTCACTTAGTCATGTCAATGTGTCGCGTGCCCATAACCTTCAAGTAGGAAGAGGATAAATTTGCATACGTGTACGCAGAAGGAATCAGAAAAGGATCTTAGCAGTCAATTGCAGTCAACGCAGTGTATATGAAGGACCTTGGGAGGCAGGGACATGCTTGCAGTGCCCGCCTCTTCCCTGTTCACGTATGCTTTCTCGAGAGTGAATAGGAGGTTTGCGCCCTCAGTCACCAAAATGTTCCGGACCGGATAAGGCAAAGATTAATGAGGGAAATAAACAGAAGTGTTTGGAGAGATCATGTGTACAATATGTACGTATTGTCACGACGGCGAAGTCGCCGTCTTAGGCGGACAGATAAGTTATCATGGGCACGAGAACCGCCACTGACTCCAAATGTCTTTATTCTCTTCATTTTATGCGTCCGAGAAGCGGAGCACGTACAGGACATGCACTTCCATAGAACTTTAAAATGGCTATAGGGAACCGGGGCTAGAGCCATAACACACACAGAATCTCTATTCTTAATCACCCCCTTCTATCATAGGTACAACAGGCGTGTCCTTGAACGTGGAGGTAAAAGGGCCAGGGGTAGCAGCTTCAGCTTTCTTTTATTTTAATTTTAGCCCGATCAAGGCGGCCCACATGTCACTTGCCAGGAGGCTGTCACGTAAATAGACAGGCAAGTAGGTACATCATACACGGGCTTTCAGGCCAGGGGAAGGATAGGAGGATACTACCGAAAGAGGTCCGTTGCCCCTTTTGTCGCTGAACCACTTGAGGGAGTATAACAGCCAGCAAGTCAAAGTTGTCCTTCTGACTTTGTCAGGTGACGGTCATGACCCTCGTAATGTCATGACATGTAGGCGAAGAGAGGCGTTATCAATGACAGGCACTTGTTGTTGAGCGTCTGATATGGAAGGTCATACGTATCGTAAGGGAGATAAGGATGTGCATGAGGGGAATCTAGAGGATAGGGCCAAGCAAACATTTCACGAGCGCCAAGCTCATCTGATAGATTAACATTAGCATTGGATGGGTTGGTTACAAGCTGTCCAGAGTCAGGTCAAGGACACTTCTAGCAGGATTGAAGAGAAGAATACCAGGTTGACAAGGAAACAAGCGACGTGGTGCTGTATCAATTGTATGAGGCAGCTTGCAAAGGGGAGGAGTTGGTCGTTAAGGAGAGAATGGCAAGAAGTGGATATAGCTCCGTTTTTTCGTAGCTAATAGCGTAGACAGTAAGTGTCCTATGGATCCTATTTGGGGTGATTGGGTTATCAGTACAGTGGACGTCAGGTGGGCTGTAGTGGTGGGCCACAGCTGTATGTGTGACTTTCCCCGAAGCGACGGATCCACCTCGGCGATCAGGCTTATGTAAACGAAAATTTATATTTCAGTTCCGGTAGGACGGTAAGTTATATTTGACAGTCAACCCAAATCGATCTCGCGTCCACGTTTTCTCCTCTCTGTTACAGTAAAGTTAATATCAATTTCGGATCCAGTGCCCCCAAGGCGCCAGCCATCTCCACTTCCGAGTCCCACCGCTTGCCAAAAGTCGCCCGCACGCCAATTCAGATGAAGATCAACTGGTCACTTCTGAGGACCCTTTGCATGTGAACTACCCTACTGTCGCTTATTGAACCTTGCTTCGAGACTAATCCTTCCTCGGCTTTCGGCTACGCCTCTGCCCGTGAAGCCCGCAAACCTTTGCCGTGGCTTCTATCACTTGGGTTGGGTAATAGGTACAGCATCCGAGTGGGGTGAGTTGAGTTGTCCTTGTTCTTTTGCATCTAGACCACCGAACCAACTAAATGACACCTTTCTTCCCCCAAGAGATAAGGTCTACATAGCCCCCTCGAACGGATCCTGTCCTCTCACATCTTCGTGCCACCCTTCCTCGTTCCGGACGGTGATTGCGTCTTCCTCAGATGACCATTGCTCAATCTCGAGGAATCTGCGTGCACCCCCGTGTTCTGGAACGTGTTTGATCTGCGTGGAGCTGGGAGTTGTATTCACAGCCGGTCGCCCTGACAGAATGAATGTTCAGACGAACCGTTGTACAATTGGCCGACTCGGACCGAATCACAGGTAGGCTACTTACCGTATCACCCGATCCGGGCGAGATCAATCCGTCTTTCGTTAGGTGAGGATCAACAACAGCGGCCCATATCTACTCTAAAGGTGAGAAGAAAGCAAAGCACTATGCGCACGAACATGATACCCACCTCTAAACCCGGGAATGGGCATGAATCTAAGCCTAGGCTTGACCAACCGAACCTTTGAAAGTGCTGATTGGCGAATGTTGCATCGTATTTCTTCGTCAGGGGGAATGGTTGCATGCAAGTGATTGATTCCAATTCTTACACCTCGTACGCTGATCTCTTCAAGATCGCGGCTGGCCTCGTATCCGAGCATTATGCTGAGTTCATGGATGCCTTGTAGCACGGTACTTAGAACAGAGCTGGCCCGAATAAGATACAGTATGATGTTCATTACTTCACGAAACTCTTTCGACGTGGAGGATATCTTGCCAAGCGAGTGTTTACGAGGGGGTGAGAGAGAACATGTATGTTGGCTGCGCTGGTCAGCATCGTGATTGTTTCTGCCAAACTGCCAGTGAGGACGGCAGACATAGACTCGAAGAGTGTGGATAACGATGGTGCTTTACCCGCGGTGAAATCTTCGAACCCCATTCAAGTCATTAGCCATCCATTTTTTCAAATGCCCTTTATAAATCGATTCAGTTATCCACCCTCGCGATCCAACAATCACCGACCAACTATCCCCAGACATCTCTTTAATGATGTGCTCAGAGAATATTTTGTTGGAGTTGAGGGTCAAAGATGACCATGACCGATGTGACGATCGTCTCAGGCATGGGCGAGTTGCACCTTGGAATCTACCAACCGTCCAAAACCACAACAGTCCTCTAGTGACCGTTACATCCTTTTGGACACCTCCCGTATAAGTTCCGTTCCGACGCCATAAAGTGCAAGCTCCACTGCAGTCCAAACACAATTGGAGGATTGAATGCGCTACCGGGGGACGATTATCGATAGTGAGGTCCACGAAGACGAGTTCACGGCTGTTACAGAGGTAGCTCTGAACGATGTTTGGTTATTCGAGCCAACTTCGCGGTGCTACTCAAGGCTAGGGGCGAGTTTATCATGGAATACAAAGTACTGTAAACGTCTCTTACCATAAAATCAGTGTTTTGACGTTGGGTGCAGAACTACATACCGGTATTTCCAAATGTTCAAGTACTATGAAGCCTGAAGATCCATTGGATATTGCTTCTGACTCCTCATGACTATGCATGCAGGGCAATCAGTTGGCGATTCTTAGATATTGCACTGTTGATAAAGAGGTCGATTGTGTTTTTGCGTCATCTCCAAACCCCTTTCGCGCGCTTGCTTAACCTCGATTCGATTTGAGAGGAGGATCGTTCACCTCGTGTAGCCGTTCATTTTGTATGAGCAAATCCACGGCCACTATTGGCCCACACCATACTCGTTCAAATTTTCACAGACTAAGCTGAACGTTGCACGGTCGGTGACACTATCTGCTAGTATATACAGTACAGGATATAAAGAGTGGTGGTGGTGCTGATGGTGCTGAGGGAGGAGGAGCGTGCCTTGATGGCCGGCCCACTGCACCAGGACCCGTTCCAGTCGAAGGCGGACCGACTCGTAGCTGCGGACCGATGCAAAACCACTGATTTGGATGCACCGCAGGCGGACGCAACTTCCCACACGCAACTTCCCACATGCAATAGTCTCGCCCCCGGGCCCCACTCGTCCATACAGCATAGCATAAGAAGCGCCATGCGCGCATCATCGGAGGTCCTGATTGGGATGCAGCGTACATCCTGCCGGCTAGTCGGTGGTACAGATGACCTAGGAGAGACAGCCGAAATAGGGGAGCCACTGGCAGAGCCTGAGGTGATAATGAAGCAGTAGTCGTATAGTCGTTTCCATTCTACATGGCCACAGTACGTGCAGTACGTGTCCGACGAGTGTTTTGCATTGCGATGAAATGCCCCCGCCTCGGGCCGATCGTGTAATTAGGTCATTTTCCACGGACGCCCGGTCCCGGATTGCCGGCCCGACACGCGACACCCCTCGCAAGCCTTGGCACTCCAACACTCTCCAAGACCACAACAGTCCTCTATGACCAACGACGCTCCTCGTGCTCTTATATGCCTTATTGAAGGCGAATCTTCACCATTCATTGTCACCATAACCGGGAGTCGGCCCATAATGGTGTTGATGGATTTCATCAAGGAAAAAGGCATCAACGCTATTGAGCACCCCGTTCCTGCGAAAGATCTCACCCTTTGGAAGGTGAGGATAACCCTGGTAGTGATTCTTTCCGACTTAACGGGTCACACCACTTTAGGTTACGGGGTTTATTCCCATCAAACCATCCAACACACTTGTTGAGCGTATTGAAAATTTTAGAAACCAGTTTCCGGAATCGCAATTTGCTGAAGTGATGGATCCAGGTGATTCAGTTGCGGAGATATGGCCCGAGCAGCCTAACCTAAAACATGTACACATTATTGTGGAGCTTCCTTCTGGTGAGCGTTGTGTGCATTGGGTCAGCCAGATTTCACTGATCGTGTTTTCGATTGTCTTCAACCTCCTTTCTCACTTCTATATCTCTCTTCGCTGCCTTGCTGACAATGTCTTCGTCTTTCATTGTGACATATCATGGATTTTTTTATTTAGATCGCGCTGCATCCTCATTGCCGCCCAGAATAGATGCGAAAACATCTGACCTTTGGGATTTGGTCACTTTAATCGCAGCTATTCGAGGAGACTTTGGTGGGCAGGCCGGCGTCGACCGTAATAAAATTTTCGAACTCGATGATATTGAACCGGACTTTCTTGTTGAATTCAGAGCCAAACTGAGGCAGCGGCGTTGGGTTGAGTCTAATACGGTATGCTGCTTTTTTTAAAATCACATGCCACTCTGGTCATTGAAAATTGTCACAGAACTGTGTGGTTCCGGGTCTCAGGGGTCAATTTGACGAGTTCGATAACTACTTCCAAGACGCACCCCCGGGCGTCCCGGGGGATGGCGTAGATCTATTGTGTCATCTTCAATACGCTCTTTCATGCAAGTGGAAGAGTGACAACGTCATCAAAGAGGAGAATGTTTGGTGGATCTTTAACGACTTGGGGTGGTACTTTCAATCTGTTCTCGGTTCAAGGGAAAGGAACTCATTGTGGGTGTCGCTATTGTTCTATTATTTGTTCTGGAGGTCACATTTGCTGCAGTCGCGGCGACTGGCCGTTCAGGCTTATCGTCTCCATACCCGCGTCGAGATCATTTCAGTACACCCCACGAAGCGATTTTCATGTTGCCGTTGGTGGATTGGTGTATCTTCTGGTCGAAGTTCAGTCCGAAAAAAATGAAGGCGACCGGTATCGAATGCTCCAGCAGGCTGCATGTGCAGCCCGACTTGGGCGCAAGTCTTGCAACGATTCATTCATTGTCGTGGCATTGTACATTGAGGACTCTGGTACGGTAACAAGATACTTCGTTTTTCAACGTGATGGCAATGATCCTAAAGTATGCACATTGAATCCAAACAGTTACGTTTTCTCACTGGTTCTTCTAGGTTTCCTATGTCAGGGATGTCCAAGACTGGACGCAACCGCGCAAGTTGTTTTCTGCTATTTTCGAACTTTACAACCTGGTATTGGTGATAAAAAGTAACGGACATGAGTCTGGAAACTTCGAGGAACGCATCGTATTACTCGGTAACGAGATCGCGAAGCATTTCAATACTTCATTCATGTCGAAAAAGACGCATGCTGATGGCGGCGGAGACGCTGCCAACCCACGTAAGCGACTTCGTCGCGGCGGTCAAGGAGACAATGCCGACGAAGGCTTGCGGGATGGCGAGGACGTCTACGATGATTACCAGGTTGCCGATGCAATCACTCGGTCAGGGTACACGTTGGAGTCAAACAAGGAAGACGAGAATGGCTGGGTGCCACTGGAGCAGGTAAAGCAACCAAGCACACCGTCTGTTGACTTGAACTGATGAGGTATATGCAGCTGAAGCCCACCATGCGACACGCCAAACAATCCAACGGGACCTCCGTTGTCGTGAAGCTGCTCCATCCCAGATCTAACGAGCTACGGATTCTCCAACACCTCAACCAGATTAAGTCACGATATAACCACACCATTCCCTTGTTGGGGACGATCACAGTGAATATGAGGACATTCGTTTTTCTCCATACAGGCACTCCCCTAGATCTTGGATTCGCCATCGGGAAATTTCGGAGCAAGGTTGCGGATTTCAGTCGGCAGTTGATAGATGGTGTCGGATTTCTGCATCACCACGGTATTGCCCACCTCGACATCAAGCCCCAAAACATCGTTGCCTCTCCAAACCAATTGTTCATAATCGACTTTGATATCTCTGTCTTTGTTGATGGCCCAAATGCGTTGATCGATCGCTGGTGCGGGACTCCTGGATGGATGGCCCCAGAGATTGGCCATCAGGATGGGCCCAAGCGTTTGTATAGTCCCATACGAGCTGACTTGTGGTCTTGCGGTCTGGTGCTCCGGTACCTGGCAGGCGATGGCGCTGTTAAAGAAGAGAATCCATTCGAGGCACTAACAAGGCAGTTGTTGAACAAAAATCCATTGCGTCGTCCCCTGTTATATCAATGGCACTCGGTAGAAGGGCATTCGTTGAGCTAACTGCAAGGTAGAATGAAACGAAAACGGGATGCTCTTATGATGCGAAGCGACTAACCATTGGTAGTGTACATCTATGATACTGTTATTATTATAACTAATGTTGTACACGTATGGCTGTAGTGAACCCTGTGTAATTATATACCATGTTTTTTGTACATGTTTTGTCCGAGTCAGAGCGAGTTAAACGCGGGTGTAACCCAGCTAGATGTTACTTACTAGATGTTTCTCATCTCAGATTGAGACTTCAATCGTGTGACAACACTACTGTGCCCTTATTGAAAGCGGAACGAAGTGGGCGCCCATCACAACGATACAGTAGTATCTTTTAGGTTTGCTTGGTCACGTAAGTTACTATGTCTCCCTCGTCGGCCATGTTGGTTTCCCAACGCAGAAACGCTCCGGAAAATTTTCGGAGATGGAGAGATCCGACGAGTTGCTGAGAGAGTAGATGCTGGCTTATTTCAGCCCCCCGTGACGACATCGCCACAGAAGATGGCGCACATGATCACGAAGCTATCCTCCTATTTTGGGCCTGTCAACAGAAGCGAGGAATTTATTTTCGAAAACGAGTCTCAAAGGGCTGTCGACTGTCTCGTTGCGTATGTTGCCGGTTACGGATGGGAACAATTTTGGTGCGGGAAATATATGGGAAGGTCCTTATAACGTGCTGACTTGCTTACCCGTTGATTATGTTCATCATTATCTATAGTAGAAGCAACCAGCAGTGGCCTTTCAGTCTTATCGTGGAATGTCAAGACGATTTTAACCTCGATTCGATTTGAGAGGAGGATCGTATTACCTCCGTGTAGCCATTCATTTTGTACGGCCTATGTAAGCAATCACGGCCACTATTGGCCCACACCGTGCTCGTTCAAATTTTCACAGACTAAGCTGAACGTTGCACGATCGGTGACAGTATCTACTAGTATATAAAGTACAGGATATAAAGAATGGTGCTGGTGCTGGTGGCCCTGGTGCTGAGGGAGGAGAAGCGTGCCTTGATGGCCAACCTCGGGCCCACTCCAGTCGAAGGGCGGTCGGGTCGGGTCAGGGGCAGCACATTACTGAAATACACCATCTCAATTCGATATATCACATAGCCCAGCCTACTACCTGCCAGATTCGGTAAGACTGGGAATGAAATGATTCCAGGACAGAGGAGTTATTGAAGACGTGGGGCAGAACTGCCCACTGGCACGAACGAGCAGCGCCAGTTTTCCCTGATGCATTCTTGGGTAAAGATGAGGCAGGGAAAACAGGTACTCGTTCTGATCACCCCGCCATTGCGAAACGATGTAAAGTTTTGTTCAGTGCCAGGAATCTCTCTTGCATAAGAGACACGAGTTTTTCCAGTTGCAATCTTGTGAAATGCTCGAGCCTGATTTCACATACACGACTGTGTTGATCAAGGGCAGCGATATTCTTCTATGCAGGCGATCTTGTTACACGCGCGATCAGGCTTATGTAAACGTATTTTTATTTACAGTCAACCAAAATCGATCTCCAGTTCCGAGTCCCACCGCTGCCAAATGTCGCCGCACGCCAATCCAGATGAACTGGTCACTTCTGAGGACCCTTTGCATGTGAACTACCTTACTGTCGCTTATTGAACCTTGCTTCGAGACTAACCCTTCTCGGATCGATACGCCTCTGCCCGTGAAGCCCGCAAACCTCATTCCCGAGCTTTGCCGTGGCTTCTATCACTTGGGTTGGGTAACAGGTACTGGTGGAGGTATCAGCATTCGAGTGGGGTGAGTTGAGCTGTCCTTGTTCTTCGCATCTAGACCACCGGCCCAACCAAATGACACCTTTCTTCCCCAAGAGATAAGGTCTACATAGCCCCTCGGGGTGCAGAAAGAACGCATCTTGCCCTCTCACATCTTCGTGCTACCCTTCCCCGCTCCAGATGGTGATCGCGTCTACCTCAGACGACCATCGCTCAATCTCAAGGAATCCGCGTGCACTCCCTTGTTCTGGAACGCGTTCGATCTGCGTGGAGCGGGGAGCTGTATCCACACCCATTCACAGAATGCTGTGATTGTTGCATTGTTGACGCCTGGAAATATTTTAGGATATCACATCAGGCGAGTGCAAAAACTACGTCTATGAGAATCCATATGCTTACAGCACGGTCATAGGAGGTAACGTATCCAACGCGTTTACTATCATCTGATGCAGCAGATCCAACTTGCTCTCTCAAAATCCAGATGATCAAAGGCGTTCGCATAGGCGGCATGAAGACTGCCCTTTCCTACCTCGACACTCTGGAGGTGCCGATCATCGAAAACACCCCGCATGAGGAGGACCTCAAGGATAGCATGGCGGAGGCCATGAAACAGTATCCAGATGCCGCGGGTGTCCTCGTCCGCCGACACGGCATCTACGTATGGGGTATGGGGTGTAATAATCTCGATAAGGTGGCGACTGACATGGCATCTCTAAAACGCAAACACAGGGAGTGATTGGGAAAAGGCAAAAACACAGACGGAGGTATGATGCGTTTTCTTGCGTCGTCATTGATCGTGGCCGGGCGCTGATGGCGTCTCCTTGTTTTTTCAGTGTCTTGATTATTTGTTCGAAATTGCGATCAAGATGAAGAAGCTAGGCCTTCCTCTTGTTCAAGAATGATGTAAAATCATATCTATCTTGCAGGTTGGTTCAACTTGGTTGCACTCGGCAGTGTCGAGTAATATAAAGTAAAATATGTTGTACTCGAAAAATGCGGATATCAATATAACGAAGATGCTGTCCATGTCTACATTACAGTATCGCATTCTCGTCGTTTGTGCGGCTTGTGCTGCTGGTCGCTTGCAATCACGCGGCGCAGGGCAACTTCGTGAGAGTCCCGTGACTTGACGCGTCGCGTGTCTCGACGGCGCGCTCCGTCTTTCCGGCGCTCGTTCATTGCACTTGCCATTCATCTACCACACAGGACTATGCGGATAGACAATGCATTCTCTTATATGATGGAGCGGCGTGCTGGCTCTTCTAAAGTTGCTACTCCTCCCTGCTACGATGCTGAAGATTGCCATGAGTATGTCTCCTCGACAATTTGCAAATGCACTTACTCACTTTCCTTCGTGTCCAAATCCAGGGTATTCACCAAGGGTATTCTACTGCGACCATGCAAATCTCTCTTATTTATGCGCAGTTTTTTTAGTCTTTGGATATACCGAGTACAAGGGGAAACAGAAGGAGATTTTCGACGCGGCGATAAACGGTATGTCAATCAGACATCTTTCAACATGAGGAGCAGATGGAAGTTTAGGATTGATTTGATAGGAGCGGATGTTCTTGTTGTAGCGCCTACTGGGATGGGCAAGGTGAGTGTGTTATATTGTCTCTGGACTTGCTCACATTTCAAGGATCCTACTTTAGAGCATCTGCTTTCAAGTCCCTGCGATCGCTCAGGCTGTTCGTACTCCCCTTTTTGTCCCCCATTAACCAAAAAAATAATCCGAGAATCGATTCTAGTCTGGGATCACTATTGTTATCTCGCCGTTATTGGGTAGACTTGTCATGCCCGCTTGTTTTGCTTTTGGTTGCTGACGATCAATCATCCTCCTCCATATAAGCTCTTATGAAGAATCGTGAGTGACGTAAGTTACATGTTTTCGACCCTTCACCTCATCTATCTGGACATGACAGAGATCGCCCGGTTACGCAAGTACAAGGTAGACGTTGCTTCATTGACTTCAGAGACCTCCAAGGCCGAGAAAAATCAGGTGCACCTTTCCCTTTCTCCCCACTATTGCCCGACTCGAGAGGCTGACTAGTTACATTTTTGAGATATAGGTTATAAACGATCTTTCGACTCCATGTCCGACGAACAGGCTTCTATACAGTGAGTCCGAGTCGATCACTGTATCTTAATTAATCAACGAGTTGATGCCTGTCCAACCTCTATTTTCTCAGTAACACCCGAGAAACTGTGCTCTTCAGAATTTATGAATCTCTTGGAACCCGTATATCTCCGTGGAGAGCTCAATCGTCTCGTCGTCGACGAGGTACGTTGGACCCACACCCACTCGTTTTGCATTTAATTAACTATACTAGGCTCATTGTATATCCGTGCGTGGAAGGATTACTGAATATCGCAGCGCATTGAGTTTAATTTTATAGGAATGGGGACATGACTTTCGCGAAGAGTATCGACGGTTGGGACAAATCCGACAAAAGTTCCCTGATGTACCCCTCATGGCCCTTACAGCAAGTGCCACTCCCTTGTATGTGACCACTTTCCTTACTGTGGGGTTCAAGTTCTTTCCATTCACTGTGGAATAGGGTACAGGATGACATCGCTCGCATCCTCGGTATGGACCCCGGCCGTCTTTGCAAGTTTGTACACCCCTTCAACCGGCCCAATCTATTTTACGAGGTGCGAAGCTTCCAGCGGTTTTGAGGTGTTGCTAGTGCGGTCGGTTTACCTTGGTCGTAGGTCCGGTACCATTCGTACGTGGATGGGACGGCACAAATGGATGAAGTCTTGAACTACATCAATGGTCTACATCGCCGACGAGGAAGACCATCCACCGGCATCATTTACTGTCGATACCGTGCGACGTGTGATGATTTGTCTAACTACCTAAAAGGCAAGGGGTTGAAGTGTAGGCCATACCATAGGGGCATCAAGTGCGTGTCCTGAACAATGCCATGCTGAATGAGCATGGCGTTTCTGAGATAACCACAGGCCGGCGATTCTTGACAAGACACTCATGGAGTGGGAGAATGGCGGAAGCGGTACCGAGAGTGTAGACATCGTGAGTCTTCAGAGTCCGTGGTCACTGGTACGTTCGAATACGTGGCTTCTCAGGTCTGTGCTACCATTGCGTTTGGCATGGGTATTGATAAGAGTGATGTTCGGTGTGTCACGGTGACCTTTGTGGCGTATACCGAACGGATTGGCTGACAGAGTAATAAGATACATCATTCATTATGACCTGCAGAAAAGCTTTGAAGGTACGTTTTGGCCACTTTGTAAGATGGGAGGTGACATGGTACCAGGCTATTATCAGGAAACTGGTACGTAGATCATTTTTGGAAGGTACTCCGCCACAACCTAACATCGTCAGGACGAGCTGGCAGAAACAATGAAGTACTTTTTTGAATTAAAGTCGGTTCATAGCCGTGACTGAATAAATCTCAGCCAGCAAAGTGCATACTCTACTATTGTATGTTACCTCGGTAACACTCCCAACCTTAACTAATTGTCTTCCTAGCTCGAGAAGACATGCTCCGCGTCCGGAAACTAGTTTCCATGTCGCATACACGCCGTCAAGCCACGGCTGACAGGAACAATGGCCCTCCGCCCAGTCAGAGGGCAACCGATAGCTTTTCTACCGTACGCTTGTCTCCTTCTGTGACTTTATCTCCACTCATGTATTCCGATAGCTTGTCAATTTCGCGGAGAATGTCGATATTTGCAGACATGTTGTGAGTAATTTCCACAACTATGTGTCGTATATAAGCTTGAATTTCTTTTACCAAGTCAATATGTCGGTACTTTGGGGAGATGGTCAACGCGCAGGACGCTGAACAAGTGCGCTCATACTGTGACAATATGTGTGATGTACGTGCGCGCCCATGAGCCAGTTGGTTGGGTTTTTTATTATCATCACCATCACCATCACCTTCAGGTTTGTAAAAACCAGGAGAAGACCAAAAAGAGGAAGGAGGCACTGTCCTCAACTGAGGCGATCGACCCACATACAGGCTATATGCAGATGGTATCACCTGAAGACGAGGACGATTACCCCGTGCCACAAGTCCGAGCGACACCCGCCCCGTTACAGCCGATGAGATTCGGTGATGTGCGGGAGAAACAGAAATCAAGTGCACCCTACAAGCCAAACTCCGAAAACGATGACTCTGCCGGTGCTCTCCCGCGGGTAGCGAGCACAAGCACTGTCCTTGCGCCCATAGGTGCGAGAAGTGGCTATGTAGGGCCTGCGTTGTTGCGCTCACGGAAAACTGGGCTGAAACGAAGTGGATCGTCCGAAACCTATGGGGACGGGAATGAGAATTTGAAGAAACCCAGGAGCCAACCGTCAGCTTTGTCTAGCCACGGTTTGTGCCCGTTCTATTTTAGAACTTTTTTTAATCTCGAATTGCGGACTCAATAGCGGTTTTCACAGCAAGGCGCACAGCACCATTTCGTGTGCCCTTCAAGGTACCTTTTATTCCTATATCCGTAGACCCTCAGACGACATCCAGAAGCACGGGCCCGACCTGTGACAAGACAAAACCATTACATGACCCTGACGGCGATTTGGAGGTAGCAACTGTAGAATTGGTGAATGACGGCGGACAATCTCCCCCTTGTAGGTCGGCTTCCTTTCAATCACGGTTGAAATGTGGACAATGATGTCGACTCAACTCAAATTTCTCTCTCCTCATTAGCCTCCCCACTCAGTCTTTCAGACCATGAAATAGATCTCGATGTAACATTCTCACAGAAGATTCCGGTTGGTTTTCTGCCGCATGAAATCGCGCCGGATTAGTTGACTGTTTTTCCCCTCCCAGACAGATGACAGGAACACCGCATACAGAAAGATCCGACGAGCGTTACACAAGATTTTCATGCACAGCACTGGGTGTGATGATAGATGGCACAAACTCCTTCCAGAGCCGTCGGGTGAGGAGACAAGGTATGTGAAGGCTGGAGAAGTTCTACTCAGTACATGCTAAATCCCTTCGTGCCACCGTCGCAGGTCCGCTGTGTTATCATCAGCCGCTAAGGAGCTAGAATTCTCCGTACATTCAATGAGCGCTAGTCAGGCAGGATATGCAACGCGGTCCAAGAGCGCGGTCGATTCTGTCGGACGCTTAGCACGTGATGATACTTGGGCATCATCCGAACAAGGTGGCGGTCATACAGCGCACGGGGATGAGTGGGATGTCATAGCACTCTTGCGAAGAGCGTGTTTGAGAGTGGAAGTGGATAATGGGAGAGCGTAGTAGTACTAGTTGTCAGGCCACCTCGCCGAACTAGCTGTGCGGTTTATATAAGGAGTCTATTCAGTGTATGTGTGGCTCTGATGTCTCTTCCTGTACTTTTTTTAGCTGTCAAATATCGTAAACCAACGATCCCACGGAAGAGCCAAAAAAGCGTTTGATACGCAAGTTGCCACACATACAAAGTAAATTTACTTTCGAGACTGTTCCGAACGCGTTTTGCAAAATATCTCCCAAATCTAATCTTAGATCATCAAGCGTTTCATACATGCGAACCCGTATGCTACCAAGGGAAAGATCACAGAGTATCAGAGGATATAGTAAGAAGGCGGCTACTAGAGTCCCCAGTGCCCACAGGGAAAGAAAGAGGTGGACAAATGAATAAAAGTTATTTATTATTTATCACAAGCGCGTCACCAACCACACCAAGAAAGTTACCATCGTGTTTTTCGGGGCATCCGGCTGTACATTTTTTCTCTCCGCCTGAATCACTTTCGTCTGCACTTTCACCACACCCTTCTCGAAGACGAGACCATCCCAAAGCTCGGTCCAGCTCTCCGGAGAATGGCACCACATACGATGATCCCTATGCATGACCGACGGTTCAAAACCCTCCTCCTCAGGGACGCCTATGTGTGCACCGAATATCATCGAGCCTGGCTCTGGGGAGAGTAGCCCCGCGAGGGCACGAGCCAATTGCCGCTGCTTCTTCTCGCCGAACAAATGGAAGAGGGCAGAGGCGTGTATCGCGAACACCCGTCCGCGCAGCGGGTTGAGCGAAGTCAGACTGCGTAAATCCGGAGCTGAGCCTGATAGAGGATCTCCCGTGCCCCCGCTAGTGGACGCTTGAGCAGGAGACGCCATGGGCGGGACAATCTCAAGATGGTTTGGGTCGAAGACGTCACCAGGGACGAACGCTATCGGGTATGTCTCTTGCGTCGTTTTGAAGAGTTTATGCCCCAGGTCCGCGAATTCTGCAAATAACAAAAACATCACAAGTAAGCATAGCGAAGTGGCAAAAAAGGAGGCTGGTACCACCTTGGTGTAAATCAGATGTGACCACTTGTTCAAGTGGATATCCGTCTGCGATGAGCTTGCGTGTGTGTGCTCCCACTATTAGGATGTAAGTGTTTTAGACTAGTAGGGTAATTCGCCATAATGATGCCGTGATTCTCACTACAGCTACCGATGTCTAAGAATATCGCTCCCCTGCGGGTTTTGCCTATCTCGAGCAAATTCTGATATGAGGATCGAAACGATAGAAACAGAGACATCCTGAACCTGGGGAAATTGGGGAATAGCGTCAATTACGACCGCTTCCGCGTATGCATAGTCAGGGACTCACTTTGCGAAAGAGAAGAGACGGATGCAAGGGTAAGGATAAACCTAGAGATAAACTCAGTTATGAATTTCTTCTCCATGCTGCAATGACGAGGTTTTCACAGATACAGACCTCATATGCCTCGGCTTGCACTCGAAAAACATGCGCCTTGAGCTCGTCATCGTCTAGTATCCCGGTTTGTTGTTTGAGGAAGGTACGTTCATCTTCAGTGAAATTGTACAAACTCTCGTCCAAGGCCAGCGGCGTTGAGATCCTTTCTGACATGACTGGGACGTACAACAATCTTTGGGGCTGGTCCTTATATATATTGGACAACGCACCAACAGAACTAGTACAGTTACGGAACGGCCTCTACGGTACTGCCCGCGATCATCGGGGGGAAGACGGGTAGCTAGCTAGACTTGGACATTTTCATGCCGATAGTGAGCCACATGGATACCACCTATAAAGATTAAGACAGCATGCAAACGTCAGCATAGTGAAAGCAATACATTTTAAGAATGGAAGGGGATGGCTTCTCTATCTCTACAGTACCTAGAGCTGCCACATGGGTCCGCATTACCGCCGTAAGCCGCAGTAGAAGCGAGAGTGAGGTAAAGACCACGGCAGGGACATACTACAGTACTGTATTTCGATTTCAAGGATGCATCGGAGCATAAACTTCCCTTCTCTTCCAACTTGGTTGTGGACTGACAGCTGCTTGGATTTTTCTTCAATAGAAGAAAACTATACTTTCCGCATGTTCCACCCTAATCGCGGACGTGCAAGAATCGTTAGTCCTCTCACTTCTCAGTGAAAGACCTCTTTGACTTACATCCTAGGTCGAACTGTTTGCCACTACTTAAACGATTCTTGCGCAGGCATGCCTTACCAAGCTACTACAGTTGGACAAACATAGCGAGTTCAGGATATCATGAAAATGTCTAATCGACCCGAGGAAATCCTATCTCGTAGCATGAATCAAAATTCACGATGTGAAGGAAACTGCATCGTGCTAGCCTGCTCTGGTCTGTACTTTCAATGAGCCAACCAACTTCTTCATCAATGTCAAGAAGACTCTGTCCATTAGAACAGATGAGCACTGGAATTTCGATGCTATTTAGCTATTTCTAGAACACAGTGTAGGTCCAGGCATGCATATGTACTTCGAGACTCTTGCATCCCTCGTCCTACCAGGGAGACGCTAAAGTCGTACAGTTGCTACTGACCCACAACAGCAATGTGGATTTTGAAGTGTCACGGTACGAACCGGACGTTGCTGCACTTTGCATTGACCAATTGTCGTCCGAAAGTTGTCAGGCCTTCCTGGATCATAGGGCTGATGCCGATACGCAAGGTCGGGTAGGTGCTTTTCGCGCATGGAGCGGATGTGAACATCCAGAGAGAGGTAAATTCAGACCGCATTCCATATGGCAAGCATAAGGTTGCAAGTACTGTTACTCCACGCATGGTTTAGAACGGTCCTGCGTTATGTGATTTGGTTTGTAGAGGGGGCGACGTAGAGCTAACTGGAATAGGACGACGGTCATGTGGACTCACACAGACACACGATGGTTGGCAATTTATAGCGTCCGTTTGTGGTGAGATACAATTTACGGGCTAGTGGGGGTTGTGCTCTAGGCTCGCATCGAAAGACCTCGCCCATCAGTGCATCAGCCGCAGCCTCGACATGTGACTCGCCAGCGAGGCCAAATTGAACTGCGAGGAACACACATGACGTGAAGATGACAAACTGATGGCTAGATAGCAGACACATGACAGCGTCCATACCTGGCGACAGCGAGACAAGATCTTAAGAGAACAGCCCTGGGCCCTGTTCTATCGTTTATTTCTAAATTATCTACTTCTAGAATCCAAACACTACCGCTCCGAGTAGGGTAGAGGTCTGGTACACACACATACAGTATACAGTAGTTAGGAGCCTCGTACCGTGAGAACCATTCGTTACCTGTTGTCCCCATCTGCGCCGTGCATACACGACACGACGTAGTGTTTCCCTGTCTCAGCCTCTGTGAACAGTCGCGTGTGGGTACCGAAGGATTTACGCTGACTCGGACTCGGATTTTGTCCAAAACGATCTCGCGCACGTTCGAACACACCCATAAACCCTACGCTTTTTTCTATAACACTCTTCTTGGGAGCTAAGCATATAGCGGCATTGGAACCATAAATGGAGTTAACGGCTTCGGTGGCAATGGGACACCCAGAATAAATTGAGCCTCTGAACCTGGGGGCCATGTATCTGTCTCGCAGTTGCCGACTGCAGTGAGGCACGAGAGACCGATTATCGCACGATATTTGAATTCTACGAATGAGGCCGCAGTAATTTCCAACCTGGCCGGAGTTTACTGTGCCGCATTGCTTTGTTCTAGACCCCGGAATGACGACTGAGGTACTGTGGACAACGAACGTGCGCCGTGTCTTGGCAACTGTCATAGTCCCCATATGAGAGGGATCAGTGGCACGGCATGGCTGGGTCAAGGTAGTTATAATCTAGATATTGAAGGTCCAGAGCCCAGGCAGAAGAATCCAAACAGAGCTGAAAAGGTGATGGTGCCGGCAAAACTAGAATCGTCGTCTCTGACAAGCAGAATGATGGTACCTTGCGTACCGTAGACCGCCCCAGTAGTACAGTTATGGAATAGCGCAGTTTGGACCTGGAAAGGAGAAAACGTTCACCGGTTTTCTATCGTGGCGGGAGAGAGGAGTAGGAATGAAGTTTTGATGTACATTCATGTGTTGGAATGATTGTACTGAGTATCGCATAAATTAGCTGAACTTTCTTTAAACCGTTTCATGTGGGACTAATTTCGTGCAGAAGTTGCTAGTACAGCTAGTACATATGCTGTGGCGTAGCCACCATATGGTCGTTTGCATGAATAGAATGCTCCACGCGTCGCGACTGGATTGATACTGTCTCGGTTGGTCCAGAGCCGGGCGCTCCTGTGGGTTGAGGGTGAAGAGATGACGCCGAACTTCTTTGAATAAGTACCGCATCCTCGAAAGGAGAGATTCTCCGTGGTCATCTTTGCGGAAACACCTCGGGTTGGAGTCGGGCAATCATGCACGGTTCCTATCCTGCGGCGGAGAAGCGTCAAAGCATTACGGGCCGGGCCCGGCATGAGCGCGGCAACGCACCGGGCGGCCACAAGCACAAGGTACGCCGGAGTCATGGTTGCCGTTGCCGGTTGCGAGAAACCTGATCCCATCGTCGAACGATGAAGAAGAAAGTGCGCTCCGGGTTACCTCGTCTCCATCCATTATCTTCCTCACTATTTTTTCTGTATTTTTCTCATGATTTTAGGTTCTTCTCATGGGCGCATCGGGGAGCGGGAAAACCTCCATGCGCTCCCTCATCTTGTGCGTCCCCGCTCCCTGGATGCTAGTGGTGAGAAGAGCCTGCGTCGTTGAAGCGGGCGATTTAATTTGCACAGCTCGAACAATCCCGCTTCCCTCACCTCGCGCCTCGGCGCAACCATCGATGTCGAACAAAACCACGTCCGCTTCCTCGGCGATCTCATTCTCAACCTCTGGGACTGCGGCGGTCAGGATGCCTTCATGGATTCTTACCTCTCAACGCAGCGCTCGACCATCTTCCAGCACGTCGGTGTGCTAATTTACGTTTTCGAGGTCAGCGCGCATGATGCCGTCAAGGACGCGGCATATTACCGCAACTGCCTCGACGCGCTGCAGAAATACTCGCCCGAAGCGGCGGTGTTCCTTCTTGTGCATAAGATGGACCTTGTAGCGGGGGACAGG
This sequence comes from Russula griseocarnosa, assembly GCA_022884055.1. Taxonomy (NCBI): domain Eukaryota; kingdom Fungi; phylum Basidiomycota; class Agaricomycetes; order Russulales; family Russulaceae; genus Russula; species Russula griseocarnosa. Next base: position 443,649 of record JAGKRU010000029.1, read on the forward strand.
CCTGCGCTGCTCCAGCGCCGCACGCGTGAGTTGCAAGCAGAGAGCGGGACGGTACCCATCACTGTGTTTGGCACGAGCATTCACGATGAATCATTGTACAAGGTATGCCAACACCACACACTCATTTTCTTCACCCTCTGCGTGTTTGAACCATGAACTCAGGCATGGTCACGTATCGTGCACTCCATCATCCCGAACGCGGCCGTCCTATCAAAACATCTGACGACGTTCGCCGAAGCCTGCAGCGCCACAGAGGCTATCCTATTCGAACGAACGACCTTTCCTCGTTATCGCCACCTCTTCTCCACCCGACGAAGGTAGCCCCGAGCAAGTCAAGAGCGATCTCAGCCCGACTCGCTACGAGCGCACTAGTGAGCTGATCAAAGCACTGAAGCACTCGTGCGCACGCATGCGTGAGGAGTTTCATGCGCTGGAGATGGAACTGCCTGAGTTTACCGCGGTGCTGGATGGGATGACGAGAAATACTTATATCTTGCTTATCGTGCATGACCCGACAATCGGTATGTGTGTGCCTCGAGCATCGAGGATCACAATTCCAGGCGTTTCACACTAACGTGCAAATTTGCAGAGACTGCTGCGTTAAAGATAAACATCCGTCTCGCTCGGCCGAAGTTTGAGGAACTACAGACTGATTCCGTACTCGCATAAACGTTTATGCCCTCTATGTACCTCTCCCACCATTCTTCTATCCTTATTTCTTGTTGATTTTCTTCCCTCTTCATTTACTATGGGCTTATTTGAACATCGGATTTCTTTATGTGTTGGAGATCTTTGGGTAAGGCAATGCATCTATCCACTTGTCAGCCTATCACGCGCCGAGTTCCTATCGGATGAGTTCTTCCTGTGCGGTCTCGCCAGCTTCACGTCTCCACCCTCCTAAAATGTTTTGGCGCAGGTGGATACGGACACAATAACACCCATTTGAGAAGTGGGTGTGGTTCGCATATCCTTTGGTAATAGCAACAGCTACATTCGGGCCGCCACGTTGCACACCATTGCAGTATGTGGCCCTGGAAATGGCAGCCAGCGCTGCATGGGCGCAAATGTTCAAGAAGTTGGTTGTTGCCCAAGAACCGGGCAGATGTCTATGTTGTCACGGCCGAGTTGGCTAAAGCAGTCTGTGATGGTCGTACAGTGGTAGTCCTCTTTTCACGGAAATTTGGTCCGCATGCAGCTACCTTCATTCATCTATGGTGGCGTCCTTTTGCCACGTCACAGAGAAGGCCTTTCCTTCTTTTCTCTCCCCTCATCGTCTTGTCTAAGTTTACAGGATGATCGGAGTGGGACTCACACTACATGCCATTTAGGAAAGACGCGCTATGGAACCCCCTTCGTCAACGTCAGCGACCCAAACGTCATCCCACCCTTCCTCCCTCCCAGGTCGGTGATTATTTTGAGTGCCACTGCCACTGAGTAAAGCTGTCGTCATCGATAATCACGTTTCTCGGACAAAACAAGGAAAGGGCAAACCTACTGTTACGGGAGGGAGATGCCAACTGGGGGCAAGGCAACGCCCACTTGAGAAATCGGGATGGTGTGCAACCGATAAGGTGGTAGGCGCCAATCTCATCGCGTTTTTTTTGTCTTTTCTCCGTTCCGTCCGGGTTGCAGGCGTGGAGCCGTGGACTATTAAATCATTATCCATCACAGCCACCAAAAACGGCGACGGGCGACGGGCGCTTTTAGAGCCCGTTATCTTTTCCCCGTCACTTCGATTTTTTTTTTCACTCTGCATTGATTCGCGGACATCATAGCAGAAAAAAAAAGAAACGAAAATTTCCGAGCGATTACGAGTAGTATAACGAATTGCCATGGAATGACGTCGTGTTGGAACGTAGCATTAAAATCGCATACATATACACGGTGATGTACTGCTATCGGCGGTCCGTGAAGCTGGGGATGATGGCCGCGGTGATCCACCATACTGTATTGATTACTGTAAAAGCCTTGAAATTTTCCTTTTCATTCCCTTCGCACTGCACGGCTGAGACGAGTCGGAGTCAGCTGGGTCAGATATTTAAACGCAATCGGTCCCTGTGAACACATCATGTCCCAGAACGAGCCCCGTCGCACGGGGATATCCCATAAAATGCCGAAAGGAGAAAAGGAGGAAGGGTCAGCGTAAATGGGAAAAAAAAGAGTGACGTCAACAATTGATGTGTACGATACCCGATGCAGTGCGTGCGTATTCGATGTGTTTCTGTTGAAACAACGGTTTCAAAACGAGAAGAACACCTCTCTGGTGTGGTTGGGGTGAGCTCGGGTCGGAGGCGCTAATAGGACCAATGGTCTATTGGCACAGCGCATCCGGACTTCTCCGTGTGATGAGACAGGAATTATTCCTGCAAGCGCTAGGGCGTTGCCGAACGACGTCCTGAAAATATCAAGGAACAAGGACACTCGAGTGACAGCTAGTGCAACTCGCTCCAGGTGCTTCCTCCCAACCCCCGTTTCCCGGCTCTTTGATGCCCGGTCGAGGATGGCAGAGGGTCGTTTAATTACAGTAAACTTTTTTATCTGGCAAAAGGGTTGTGATTGATTGCCTACCCTCATAATGTGGCGGTCTACGTTCATTTAGCGCGGACTTTGCATACCATGTCTGGTTTGGGCCTCGAGTCGTGGCACGCCCTTTGGTTCGATGACGAGAGTTTAATTCCCATTTACAAACAGGCACCACCTCCGATGTCGCGGGTGCAAGAGGTGAAATTCAGAGTTAATGGTCACTAGAGCATGAGGACCAGAGGGCCAGAGTGAGATAACGGTCACTGAGGGGGTGCAGCATGCGTTGCACTGGTTCGTAATGGGGGCCTGCGGTTCCTAACGGTGGATAAATACGGACTTGCTACGCCATAGACACGTTGCGGAATGGGGTTAAAAGTTGAGGGCACTTTAATATGTACCGAGTCGAGAATTCGAGCCCAGAGCGCACGATCATGACTGGTAAGATAAGGTCGCGATAGCTCTTTGCCCCCAATAGCTAACGTCTGACGGCGCGCATCATTAATCAGCCACCAAATGAACGAGCGAAAGTAAGGGATGACGACGAGATAATTTCCGGTTGGGCCAATGTGCCGGCTTCGGGATGATGTACTGTGATGCTCGAGAGATAAATAGCTATCTCCTGATTGGGCTAGCGTGAGACCATCATCCAGGTTCAGCAGAAGATGATCAAACGGATTCCGCCAGAGGCCGGCAGCTATACTCGATGGTCAGCGTTTCCGAGAGAGAATTGCGCTCGATGCACGAGGTTCGTAGCGCCGCAGTCTTAGATGACGCAAGACCGACGATAGCTAGCTCTCGGAAGAATGACTAGTAGGGCACGCAAATGGATTCGAAAGGCCAGCAGTTTCCCCGAGTGCCGAGGAGGGAAGCAGTGGCTACCATAGCGCGCCAAGGGACGGGAGAGAATTAGAGTGGGAGATTTGCTGACCAATCTATTTGTAGCCAAACAAGAGAGTTGGCGCGGGAAAGAGAATTGATACGGAAGGGAGACGAGACCAGCCTTGTCGTCGGTTACACGAAGATGGGCAACTCTGCCTCGTCTGGAACTCACAATCCTCCCGTAACAAACGCCCCTCAAGATAGAGATAACCGTGAAAAGCCCACCCCTCATCCCGTACACAGATCCCTCCGCACTAAAAAGAAATCTCTCGAACTGCCCGACCTGGCGTCCCTTTCTCTCACCCCTGCCCCTTCCTACGTTAACTCTCCCAATCACTCCCTCATCCCCACTACAGGAGACCGAAGCCCTCGTCCCCCATCCCCATCCCCTCCCAGGCTACTCCCTCCAACGGCCTCGATCATCATCACCAGTCATATCCCCGTCCCACCCTCCTTCAACCACCCAGATGCCGGATGTCCTCGTCCAGCAGCAGCCCCATACGCATATCCCGATCTTTCCGCCCGCACAACGCCACAGATCGACGCCAAATGCTTCCACCAGGTCTTTTTCACGACCCCCTCAGGCCCCCCATCTCCCCCAATTACAGACGTAGAACCAGGACGTGAACCCGAGGCCAAAGTTATCCCCTTTCACCCAGAGACGGTTCGTAGCACGATTCCACTGGGCCTAACACAAGAAGCCATTCCTCAGCCAGCCACCCGTGCTCGTCTTTCACCCATCGATGAACCTCCACACCCCGTAGATGTGAAGATCTCGTGGCGTGGTATTGGGAAGGCGGTGTTCCTTGCCCGTGCTAGTGATGCTGGCTGGAAGGGTCGCCAAGCGATGGAGCGTAGGTACGTGTTGTACCGTCCTTTCATCTTTTGCTACCTCATGCTCATCTAACCCTAACCACAGCTCATCCGATCCAGACACCTTTACCACCACTCTCCCACTTTTACCTGGCACCCACCACATCAAGTTCGTCGTCGACGACAATTGGAAGCTTGCGCAAGATCTCCCAACTGCAGTTGGTGATGATGGCTCCCTTTCGAATTATGTTACTGTGCCACTCCCCGCCGGCCCCGCTGCACCAGCTTCGTCACCGCCAACTTCGGCAAATCGCCATCCCCACCAGATGTCTTTTTGGTCGCAAGGCAGTGATGCAGGTCTTCCCACACCTTTTGGAGATGAAGGTTGGACATCGACAATACCTTCCGAGTTGATTGCCGCCGCCCGGGAAGAAGAAGTGTACCTCGCCAACCCGGCAGCTGGCACTGCCCCGAATATTCCTCCAGCCCCCGTTCTCCCGCGCCACCTTGATAAGCTCATTCTTAATACTCGCGTTTCAGCTCCTTCTTCGTCGCCCGTAAAAGACCGGAGGCACCGGGCTCGCTCACGACATGGTGAAACCGTGAAGCCTGAGCAGGACGAACCGCCTGCCGCCTCGTCTTCACATATCCCGGTGACCACAGCAAGTGGGACAGACGTGTCCGCTGCACTCCATGGGCACTCGAACACTCATTCGCAGTCGTCTGTACGCACGCTTGTCGGGGGATCGTCCGCACCACTGGGCCCGACCGGTGCCGTGCCGATTCTCGCAGACGATGCTAGTGTGCTTCCTGTCCCCTCACATGTGGTTTTGCATCACCTCAGCACGAGCGCGATTCGGAATGGCGTGCTTGCGGTTGGTAACACGACCCGCTACAAGAAGAAGGTGCGCCATCTCATCCCTAAATACTTGATGTGTATCTTACTGAACCCTTTTTTATAGTTCATCACGACGATCTATTACAAACCGACGTGATGGTCCGTGCCACCGAATCCCACAAAATAACTGTATCCGTACAAGGCTAGTTGTAGACGGGGCACTCGGGCTATAGATTGCAAATCCGGGGCTTCACATTTCTCGCTGTCTTCATGTCTTCATAATGTTTCTCTTTGCATTCTAGCATCGTTCTTCACTCATTCAAATTGTGATGTTTACGATCTTGATGATATTGACGCTTTGGTTGCCGTGCCTGGACACGTGCATATGTCGTTCCACCGTTTCTTTCTTTTTCTTTACTATACTTAGCTGTGACCCATGATGTACTATAGTCATCTCCATGCATTTCGCGCGCGGGCATCACAGGTGCGGGCCGTGCGGCGGGCGACAGCGCCGAATACACGATGTGCGCAGCGGGGACCAATATACCATGCTATTTTCTTAACCATGTATCAAAATAACACACTTGGGATGTAGGTTGAGGTCCGTAGTTGACCAGGAATTGATCGGTGTTGTGGACTTGTGGTCGTAGAAACTTCACCAGTACGCCTGAAAAGGATCAATCGTAAGAATAACCTGAGTCAGCTGGCGGCACACTGACGGCACACGTATATTGAAACGTTAATATTTTCACCTCGTGTTTTCTCTGGAATCTGGAAATCTGGGGGGCCAACCTTACTGAACTGGCTTCTGGAAGCACCGTCGTCTATTTGTGGATGGGGTGGTGGAGGCCGTGGAGCGAGGTGGGGTCGTTTAATCACGTTCAATTTCACCGACCGGTATGCGGTACCATCAATGAATTCAAAATCTCTTTACTTTCAAATTTAGGCATTCTTTAGAAGAATAGCGATACGGGGGAATATGAGAAACTTTCCCGGCTTAGTAAAGACTTATAAATTGCAGCAAACGATAAGCCCAGATTGGCACCACCCACCCACAATCACTCACACCGCTCTTCCTCCCCCCACCGAAGCTGTCATTCTAGGCCACCTCTGTATACCGGAACGTTTGAGGGTATATTTGTGTAAGCTACAGAGGACCCTCAATGGCTGTGGGAGACTAGTAAACCTTGTTCCTTTCCAAGTACAATTTATGGTCATGACAATTGACACCTACAACTTGCTTGCTGCTACAACCCTACATTCGCGCTCTTAGTACTCCCACAAGATCGAATGCACCAGTTTCCATGGAGGATTGTCAACGAGCAATCGCGACCTTTAAGAGGGCAAACAAGGATCGTCTGGGTATACGCCTCAGTCATCGACGTGGAGAATCACCAGCACCAGAGGCTCATGGTTGCCGATTTCTGCGGTGTAGGCCAATCACACTGCGATAGGCCCGAGCCTGGTAGTGACTAGCAGACTGAGCAGAAGTGCTCGACGCTCAACCCAATCAAAGTCTATCAGCATGATTGATTTTGATTGGGTGAACGAGATAGCGGAAATTCTTCCCTACCCACTAGTGTACCCACGGGTGATTAGACCATTCTGATCCGATTGATTTTTCTGTGAGGAAAGGTCCAATGCGTAGTAGATTAATGTAAAGTGTACATGTACTCCGGCAGTTGCCGAATGTCATCAGATTTGTGGCTCGTCCATCAACGAGCGCAATGCAATGGCCTCCAAGGCCCTGACTGATCAGGTTGCAGCAAAATGGCAAGACTCATTCAATCGGCTCAATCGAGGAGCGCCGGGCATTCTGGGCTCATGGGGTTCAGCAGAGTGCGTGATTTCATCACCCCTCGGGTTCGTTATTCAACTCGGAGACCTGGCGTAGCCTGGGCAATTGCTGCAGATGTTTTGCATCCAGAGAGCTTGGAGCGCCTCCGAAGGACTTTAGTGAGTGTCTGCGCGTTGTCTGATGCGTGTGCGGGATGTTTTGAACGCGCCTGTTAATTCTCCTCGTGGTGATAGACACAAATGAAGTGAGGAGCGCGTTTGACGTTCTCATGCAGTGCCGGATGTTGCCCATGCTTTTAGAGAGCTTCGTCGGTGCGTCCTTGTTCAAATGGCACGATAGCTATACCTGAACCCCCGACTCAATCCCCAGAGGACATGCGCCACAACCAGTATTTGATCACAAATGATGTAGAGAGGTACATGGCGGAGTACGAGGTACGTTAACGCGCCTCCCCCCTTTTTTACGCGTCAGCAGAGCTAAGATTACCTACTACAGGCCAGCGGGACCCCCGTGATTGGCCGACTCGTGCTGTTGTTGGCGGATTGGTATTCTGCATGGGCTCCAGGTGGCGAGTACGTATCGCTTGTCCGCACATCGTTATCCTTTCCATCCGACGAAATCTCAGTCCGTCCAGGTTAGGTCACACCATCTCGTCCGCCTATATCGTCAACTTCCATACGCATCTATTCTCCGTCCTACCGCGACCTTCCCAGGAGGGTCAAAAAACTCCTTGCCGCGACGCTCGCGTTTTTCACGGAGGCGGGACGCCCAATATCCCGCGTCCGTTCAGGACCCTAAGCTGTGGCCGTCCTTCGAGATCTTGGGCTTGCGGACCGATACGAGTCACTCATAGCGAGTGTATGCTATGAGCATATCGAGGCGCATGTTCTAGAGACGTGTACGGGCAAATGGGACGAGCCCATGTTGGTCAACTGCGGGAATGGATGGCGATAAGGTTGTGCCCTGGATGCTGCTTCCATACGCGAGGGGCGCAAAGACGAGTTGAGTGTGTTCCACCACCCTTAGATAAGCCCTTGGTTTTTAATTTCGCCTTAATGCATCCGTAGCCGAGAGCCGAACGATGTTGCAAGGCGTTGGATCTCGATTCGACTTTCACGTCTGTAAAACCTTGTGTGACCTTCGTATTGTTATCTAGTATTCTTTAAATGGAGTCGTGATCTCACTCTAGACCCTCTTTATTCAGGACCAAGGAGATGTTTGATATCGTCATTGACTATCCCGATTCGACCCCTGCCCTCCATGACCTGAAAGTAGGTTTAAATTGAAATCTCGACTCTTATTCTTATCTACTGATGGCTCGGGGATATAGGAGTGCTTACAGCGTGTCGATCAACGTTCCAGCTTGTCCAATCGCTGCGTAAAGTGTGAGTGTAACTATCGAGATCGTTCTATGGTTCTCCGTTGCTGAACAAAATGTCATTGGCTCGGCAGAAATAAGAAAAGACCCTTCATCCTGGCGCAGATACCAAAGATATCCTGACGCAATATGTATCGCTGATTCGTTGCTTACGCATCATAGATCCTCCGGGGTCTTGCTATTCAAGTGGCAGACCCCATCAGGCGCTATCTCGGTAAGGGACTGAATTAGTATTGAAAGCGCCGCACTTAGTTTCTCGTTTCAAAGTGACCGACCTGACACCATCGCTGCATCGTGGCCAGCCTCGTGGTTGATAGCGAGAGTGGCGATTCTTTAGTCGATGACGACGGACCTATTCAGCCGCTACAAAGTCCTCAAGTGGATGACTACACCGATCCAAATTGGGAGCCTGAGCCATCGATGCTGGTCTAGGTTAAGATTCCCTTCATTTCGATAAGCCGTCGAGGCTGATCAAGTCGATAGACTTTAGAGCCAACAAGCCCAGCGATGTCGTCAGCACGCTTGTCAGCATCTACGATCCAAGGATCTCTTTGTCAGGGAACTTCAAGTCCTTCTTGCCCAGCGTCTCTTGGCCGTTACCGATGGGAACTATGAAAGGAGGCATGTTCAACTCCTTTTACTAATCTCCCGAGATTCTCATCACTCATGCCGCGAACGTGGACAGCGTCGGAATCTGGAGATACTCAAGATTCGTTTTGGAGAAGCTCCGTTGCAGGTTTGCGAGGTGATGCTCAAGGATATGACCGATTCGAGGCGAATAGATCAGCACGTTCAATCTCAAAGTTCGGTGAGTACCGACAATCGTGTTCCGCGGTCACATCCTAACGTTACACAGTCTGTGATGCACCCAACGATCATCTCCCGCCATTTCTGGCCACAATTTCAGACAACAAAGATTCTCATGCCTGGTCAACTCCACGAGTACGCCATTTTCCCGACGGTCTTGAATTTTTGTATTGAATCACGTGCAGCATTCAAGAGTCATATGCGCGCGAATTTACTACGTTCAAGCCAGACAAGAAACTACGCTGGCTCTCTCACCTCGGGAGCATCCGTCTCGAATCCAATTACAAGACCGCACCATTAGCGCCGAGTTCAACCCTCGAAGCAGCATTTATCGAACTTTTCTCGGAGCAGGGTATGGTTCCTCTGACTTGTGAATGTGGATTTATCGTGCTCACTCTGATCTTATCAGAGGTCTGGACCGTAAATGACCTTATTGAGCGTGTTGGCCATTGAGCGCCCTGTCGCACTGAGGGCATTGCTAGCCTGGGTTGACCGTGGAGTTCTGCGTGAAGAGAACGACGAGGCGGATATGCAGTGCTTCCGCTTACTTGAGAGCGCAGATGTTGGCTCTGTACCTGTGGGAATAACGACGGTTGGCTGCCGTGTGGCGCTTGCGGAGGAGCAGCCTGTACTCACGGTACAGCAACAGCAGGCGAACAAATGAAGGTATACTGGAAGGTGCGTAGCTTTTGGTCCTGTATTGTGCTGTGCCCTGAGTGTTTGGTTGACGACAGTTCGTCGAGGGCATGCTCACGAATCTGGGGGACTCCCACTGGACCGCATTCAGACGATGCTCAAGTTTGCGCCGGTTATGACCGCACACCTGACCAGATGTGGAATATTTATGGACGCAGCGCGTCGCGAGGGTCTTGTCAACGTCAAAGATGGCATTTGCGCCTCAATCGGTAACAAGATGATGGACGTCCAGTTTCAGCGCCTTTCTCTGGAAGGCGAAGAAGCGCAGAGTGAGAGAAGGATGAGATAATTTCTCGTTCGATCTTGTGCTTCTGCGGGCGTTCTTGGGCTCATGAGGTGCTGTCATTCACATCAGTGAAGCGAGTCGATCTACAAGGCTGCACAGGGCACACGGAAAAAAGGTGGCTAGATCGGGTAACATTGCTATCGATGATGGGTGTTGCTTTGTACTTTATGGATGCGGCGTGAGCACGAGGATCAAGAAAAAAAAAACTTGTGATCTATTTTCGTGATGCACAGCGTCTAGAGTCACGCGGGCTATGCGCCATTGAGACTAATGATTCCGAGAAGCAAGGAGGTTGTTTGAATCCCAAGACAGACAAAGTGGTCACCCCTTATAGGCGCTACCACACCGACCTTCTCTCGTCTAAAAAATAAGAGGAAAGACGTTGTTGTGTTGTGGTACTTACTGAAAGCCATTCAATCACATTGGTTGTGCCACTTATGTAATAACTCACGTTCAAAATCAAGACATCTCCGTTTCCCGACTCTTGTCTCTGCCGCTCCCTCCTTTCCTCTCCTCTCTACCCGGTTGCCCAGCGCAACTTCCACCGTCCTTCTGGATCTTCTTTTTCACCAGTCACCCTTTGCGCATTGAACCACCATGAGTCGTCCCCTTCGCTCAAAGCGCAATTTCAAGGCGCTTCAACTCGATGTCTCCAATCCGCAGCCTGCGCCTCGTCAGAGCCAGACCCCGACTCGCCTAGCACCGGCAAGCAAGCAGGCGCCAGGCGGCGCAAAGAAGCGTCCTCCACCGATGAATCTCAAGCCCAAGGTGGCCGCTGATACCCCCGGCAAGCGATTCCACTGCCGTCGATGGCTTGGTCGCCATCCCGCCTGCACCTCTTCCGCACCCGTCAGTGGTACCCATCCGCGGGCGCGAAGCGCATGACGTATCATACTACACTGTCGAACACCCTAGCTAGCCTTGACTTGAATGCGGAAGTCAATATGATCTACGTGATGAGGACCTCAAGGACTTG